>JBBBDQ010000714.1:2805000-2885000 GCA_037127315.1 Ascarosepion bandense
ACCTAGAGATACTGAAAGGTTGAAACCTAGGTTGTGGAAATAACTCATTTCCAAACGAAAAATATTCAAAAGTGCCACCATATAAATGTATTGAATACTTTTTTTACAGCTGTGTCCTGGTCTGATTTAATTATGACCAAAAACTAACTTATTATATACATATTATTTTTAAAAAGATCATTTTTTATTAAGACAGATACAAAGTATCTCAATTAAAAAAAGAAAATGAAAAATAAGACAAGGATATTTAGACGCCTTTCGGCTGACACATCCTCGAAAACAAATCGTCGGCAATTAAAACAAAGTTGTCATCAAGAAAAACTTTTGAACAAAATCCAAGTTTAATACACAGGATTTAAAAAAGAAACAACACATTAACTATGTTGGGTGTTAGTTTCCCCAAAGAGTTTCAATTCAAATTTCAATTCTCTCTGTCTGCACAGGACAGGACATTGTATGTTGATGGTCAGAGACCCAGGATGTCCAGATGGAATCTCGTCCTAGCCCTGTGGTAGATAGATAAGATTGCTGACTCAGGAGTCTGCAACTGCCCAGATGTTATTGGTTCATGTCTTGTCTGATTGGTAGGCAAGACATCCTTAGGTGTGGGTGGGTGGGTGTCAAAGCAATTATTGTAATCAAGATGTTCCAAACAATGACATCACTAAAATGATGGAATTAACAATTCTATCAGAGAATATTTGACCCTCAAGACCCATCCAAGGGAGTTTTAAATAAATAGGACACATGGGAGGGCCAAAATTTCCTTGGTTCATTAATGACTACCAATAACACACTTTTGGGGTAGCCATTAACCATTAATAATTGTTTACTATTACTTAACTCGGCGTTGAGTTTACAGTCTGAACACATCATCAATGCACAATGAGTAAGGGAAGATTAATTTTCCTGGATTTAAGTGCAAAAATGTCCCATGTTAAATATAAACCAGAAAATGTGGGTTTACGATAAATACTAGTGTGGAAATATGATGGCATCCTTTTAACCAGTACATCCAGGAAAGGTAACTGATTATTCTCCTCTACTTCCATTGTATATTCTACAGCTATATTGTATTGAATGCACCGGTTCCCGTCCGATCACCGAAGTTAAGCAACATCGAGCCTGGTCAGTACTTAAATGGGTGACCATTTGGGAATACCAGGTACTGTAAACACAAGGACCAAGAATGGTCCACTGGTCCTCCAGGTCTGGGAGTTGGGTGCAGGGCCAACAACCCTGGCCTGTAAAAAACAGTTTGTTAGAGAAACAGCAACAAAAGTTGCTGCCATATGCACCACTGGGTGTGATCGATAAATGAGGCTGATGACTTCCATTGTATATCTTAATGATGGATGTAGATTGTTAAGTTGGGAGAAAAATTCTCCCACTTTACCTACAAATGCGAATGAACTGAAAATGTCAGCAACATAGCAGAAGTAACAATGGAGCTTATCTGTTCTATGAAATAATAACTTCTCATAATAAGCAACAAAACATTAGCTAACAAGGAACCCAAAGGACTACCCATTGCTACCCCATCAATTTGCCAATACTTATTATAATCAAAGCTGAAGGAAACTGATTTTAGTAGCCATCTTCATCCAATCAACAAAGACATTTTCAGGGAAAGATAGATTTTCATGGTACAGATAGTCTGCACAAATTTCAATTGTTTCATTGTGGGGACACTGGTGAACAGACATAATATATCAAATGAAACAAAAATACTAGTTTCTGAATTTGGCTTGAGTTTACATATAAACTCTGCAAACTGAAAAGAATGAAGCACACAATATTGTGAATAATATTTCAGAACAGGTTGAAGAACTTTATTAAACCACTTGGCAAGATTATGTTGGGCAGGGCCAACTATGGATAAATTCAGCTGCAGTGGCACACCAACCTTATGTATTTTTAGCAAATTGTACATCCTTGGATGTTGGGAGCCAACTGGACAGATATTATCATACACGTCCTTCAATAACAGTTTACCCTTATGAAGCTTTAAGAGTCTCTCCTGCATACGGATCTCAGTTTCTGCAGTATCATCACTGGCGATATCCCCAATTTTGTCAAATTTACTGCTATCATTTAGAATATGTAGCATTTTGCTCACATAATCCCTGTAATTCAATATTACAAAACCTGCACCTTTATCAGGCTTTGTAATGTACAGATCAGAATTACTTTTTAATTGCTTTGCCACTCAGGAATGTTCAGACTGCCAAGGAAAACCACAGGAATTGACAGAGGAGTTCACGAACCTATATGCTAGGTCCTTCAGTCTAGCTTTGAGACAAAGCAACTCCTCTTCAGATTTTGGCATATGCCCAGTAAATTGTCTAAAGAGCAATTCAAAGTTGCTTAACATCTCTACTTTATCAATCCTATTGGGGGGAATGCAAAATTGCAAACCGCGGGACAAGACTAATTTATCCGACTCAGACAAAGAATAATTCGATAAATTGATAATATGTTTGTCTGTGGCCACATAAGATCCAAATTCTTTTTTTTAATAAAATAATGTAAATAGGATGCATTATTGGAACTGGCTTTATTGTCAAAACAAATATCACCATTGGAGAGTTACTTCAAGAACTGAAACTTATCAGAAAGAGAAAGTGTGCACCAAACTTTGCCCCATACAGAGAGATAGTGAACTCTTGTTCTAACAAGCAGCTTGGAAAAGTAAACAATTTCCTCACAAAGGAAAGCTTGTTTCACATTAAACATGTTCTGACACTTTACCTTCAAGACACACTGAAAAATATTCCCAGGAATTACATAATTTTGGGAACAGGACTTCGACATTTTAATCTTGTACAAAAGGGACCATACTTTCCTCCTCAATCAAATACAATTATTCAGTAATTTAACAATGCAGTGGTCATATCAATCTTGAAAATATTTAAACAAATTCTTTCTACCACCACGCCAATTTACAATTATTTTTAAAAGGATTATTTTTATTAAGACAGATACAAAAGTATCTCAATTAAAAAGGGAAAGTGTAAAACTAAGTCAGGGGTTTTTAGATGCCTTTCAGCAGACGCATCTTCAGAAACAAATCATCAGCAATTAAAACAAAGAAGTTGTCAAGAAAACTTTTGAACAACATCTGAGGTTAAAACACAGGATTTAAAAAAACAAACAAACAAAAAAGAAAAAAAAACAACACATTACCTATATTGTGTCATAGTTTCCCCAAAGAGTTCCAATTCAGATTTCAATTCTCTCTGTCTGCACAGAACAGGACATTGTATGTTGATAGTTAGAGACCCAGGATGTCCAGAAGTCTTGACCTAGCCCTGTGCAAGACAGGTCAGAAATCAAGGGAATAATGTGTCCTGCAGTCAATTGAATTTAATAGATGCCTGCTGACTCATGAGTCTGCAACTACCCAGATATTATTGGTTCATGTCTGCAGACTCTACTCAGCACATGCTGAGCTATCCTTACCTCCAAACGCTGAATGGTCTTGCCCACATAGTCGGTCTCACACCAACACTTGTACTAGTAAACAATGAGACTTTGCTGATTGGTAGGCAAGACATCCTTACATGGGGGGGGGGGGGAAGCATATATATATATATATATATATATATATATATATATATATACATACACACACACACAGAGATGAGTAAATTTTCATATATGAATGAAACCCGATGTTCAGTGTTTACACTTATTTTTGCATGAAATAACTAATCAAAAACTCAGCTTATATAGTCTACTCAGTTGATATCTTGAATCTAACCTAGTGTAAAGGATAGATAGAAGAATTACCCTTAATTGATAAGAGAGAAAATTCTGACCAAATATTCTTAGTCCTCAAAATAATCATCTTCGTCTACTGCAGCAGTAACCATCATTTGAGTTTCACACTTGCTATTTTCAAACAGATGTTGGCTGAATATATGTGCTATGTGACAAGTACCTGCATAATTAATATCCTTTTTTATATTTTACCAAATGTTTTGCTGTTAAGTGCAGTTACCTTGACATGTTCTCATGTTGATGTGCAAGGCTTGAAAAATGCTTGAATGCTGAGTATCACACATTTTGCCATCAGAGTTTTCATTGGTACTCAAAACATCCTGAAAACTTTCTCTAAGACCTTTTCCTAATTTAGCTCATTAGCATAAATATAATCATTTTTTCCATTGCCAGTTATAGTAAAAACTCTCATGAAATACTATTTTAGAGGCATTAAAAAATGCCAATATCAATCAATGATGATCACTTATCTATAGTATTATATTTTCACTTACAAAAAGTTTTACAGGAATTTTATTTTTGGATAGTGAGGAAAAACTGTGTTTATTTAAAACACAATCATGCTTTTTTTATGTCAGGGAACCTGATGTGACAAAATTGAATTTTGTGGTAAGTTACCCAGATTTTATCACTGCCAATCTGACCTTACTTCCCAAAACACAATGGGGAGGTGTTGTTTGGTAAATGGATCTCTGATCACCAGGCTTCAATTATTGGTTTTCAGCTAAAAATCACCAGAAATCCTGAGTTTATCTGTTTGGTTGCTGACACCAATTAAGTCACATAGGCACAGATTTCTTCAGCAAATGAAACCGAAAATTGAAAAAAATGGATGAACATCATTTATAGCTGCAAGAACTTTATCCAGGCCATCTTCTATCAAAATATGTCATTTTATTAAGCTTGTAAATGGTTTAATATACTGAATATATATATATATATATATATATATATATAATGCATACACTTATAGGCACATATATTTGCATACAGATATGTATCAGAAAGTTATTCCATTCAGTATTTACTGCTTAGTTACCTATTTTATGACTTGTCATCTAATTGATATAAGTAGATTTTATACACTTATATATATATATAAATCTCTGCACATCTTCATTACTAAAATCAAATAATATGTGTAGGGTAGTCTGGCTGTTCAGTTCTAGTAGCTGAACTGTTGATCCCTCACATGAAGAAGACAGGAGAGTACATCATATATAATATACCATATTTGATGGTATATAAAACACACTTTTTCCCCAATTACTGAACGAGAATTTCATTTCTCATAAATGCTTAAACTAAACCTGTTTTGCAGAGGACCAAGTCAAGAACCTGGATAAAATTCTAGTAACATTCAAATTGCCATCAACATTTCATTTTCTTATTATTCCTAGCTGAAATTGTTGGTTCATATGCCACAAAATACAAAAGATAAATATATATGAATAGACCATAATAGATTTAAGGGTTATTTCTCTATGTTAGTGATAAATATTTTACAGTGTTTATGTAGCTTCTTTTTTTTTTTTTTTTGGCCAAAAATGTTCATTTTATAGCAAAATAAATATAAATAAATGAATACAAGTAATTTTTTTTTAATTAAGACTTATTTTGGAGCACCAACTAGTTAAGCAAATTAATTCTCAAGGCCATTACTCCTGAAGGCAATTCTATTCTGAATGGGTGCTTCTACATTCCTAACCTTGTGCCAGACTACGCTAATCTTATTAGATGCTAATAAAACTTTAAAACAGAATTTCAGTAGAAATAATGGAAATTAACTTACAAAAACCATCTTTTTTTCTAATTTTAAAATTATTCCTTTGTTTTTTGGCAAATTATCCTTTTTAACAAATAAGAAAAACATTTAACACAAAATATCTATGGAAGAGCTTCAATAAGATAAAATTCCTCTACCAAAAGACTGACATTTCTTTTGCACTTTTATAATTTTAATTCAAAAGTAAATAATCTCAGTTTGTATTGGTTGTCTTCAAAGAATTACAGACATTACATGAATTTCCTGAGGTTTTTTTATACGTCTTGCAAATTCTGATAAATTATCTTTGTACTTTCAACTTCATGGCAAAATAAATAAAATATTTCAAACTTGATGTTGACCAACAATTTGTTGAAATTTATGACCATTATTAATCATTTATACAAACTTGTTTAATCATTGATTGGTCAGTATAAACATGACTGCTTTTTCAAATCTGAACAGTAATTCCCTCTGTTTCTGCAGTTATTTTTCAAACTCAATTATAATATAGAATGCTTCATAATAAAATAAGCTTCTTTCACAACTGTTTGTTTGTTAAATTGTTTTACTCTGCTCCAAATTAGATCACTTTCTGATTCATTCTACATGTCAGCTGGATGTCAACATTAATAAAAAAAAACAAAAATTAAAGTTGTCCACTGCACAGCATCTCTGAGCATCACATCCAGCCCATAAAACAAATCCCATCAAAAAATATAAAATATAATATAGAAGCTAATCAAAAAAAAAAAAAAAAAAAAAAAAAAACATGGACAGGATTGCAGTAAATGAGACAACTGTTGATAATCTACAAACTATCAGCATTAGCATCCTTGACCTCAGTCAGTCAACCTGACAAACAAAATCTAAGGTTTACCAACTCTACCCTTCCTTCATTCACTTTCCTTGCCCACATAGAGATATACCTATCTGTATCAGAAATACAGAAAAAAATTATTTTTAACAATTCTTGTTTTCTTTTCCTTTCACCTCACAAATGAAACAAGTATCATTTGTTCTTTTGTGCTACCATAAATGTGTTTTAATGGAGTCAATACTATTCAGCTGAATGAATTTCTTCTTTGTAGTGATGATGTTATACTTTACCTGATTCCTTCTTCAGTCCCTATTCCATTGAATCTATGAGGAACAAAAGGAAAACTCTTAAGTAGTACCAACAGTTGACAGAAATTGTTCAACTACTAGATCCTATTTTTCTACCTTCTGATCCTCTTTCATGATTTTAACAGATTAGTCTTCTTTTATGTGTCATGTCTCTTTAGAATGTGGTTCTCCACAGCTTCATGCCCATTATAATTTTAAATAATATTTATCTCCTTACTATTATTTCCTCTCCTTGCTTTATCAACCAAACTTATTAAGTTGGTTACTCATTGTTGTCCTCTGCCACTCTTGCATTCAGTATATCCTGTGAGTGTCAAATTCTCTATTACCTCTTTCCTCAATGTGTATCTTCCTGATTCTAAGTGTTCTTTTAACTTTCATTTTCCTTGAAAGTTGTTTTGTTGCTCATATGTTCTCTCCATTATATTCTCTGCAAGTTCCTGGAGAACCATTATTCTGTTGACCTCAGTTTTTATTGACATCTGTGAGGAAATCATTGCACCCAGAATTCACTCCAGTATTGGCAAATAGATAGGATATGGAACTTCAGCACTCAATTCTTTGTTTCTAACAAAATTTTCTCATCTCTTAATACAGTGGTTAGTTTCTGAAAGGTATCTTTCACTATTCCAATAAATTTCTGTATTTAATTTTCCATCATTTTTTACACCACTATTCAAATTAATCTTGGCAGTACACAAAACAAATTTATCAACAGAATATTTCAATTTATTTCTTTTAATTTCTTTTTGATGGTCATGAAGTTAATACCTTCATCTTAAGATGAGATAATATTTCCTTCTTTGTGTTTGAGTTTTGTTTAATGGCATATCAACCTCTGTGGGTTATTTAATGCCCCAAAAAAAAAAAAAAAAAGAAAAAGAAGGTTTTTAAAAGTTTTTTTTTTTAATGTTTGGTTATAGTAAGAAGGTTCATTTAGTCAGATTTTGATTCAATTTTTCTTTTTCTTTTCAAAAAACTGAAGATGTCTTCTAGTTTTATATTCAAAGATGTATTGCTGGTAATAATTTTTCCTTCAAAAATGTATGACGGCAATAATTTTTTTTTCCTTCAAAAATGTCTATCTTTCTATAAAAGTCTATTTTCATGTATATATTTCTGTAAAAGTTTATTTTCATGTATATATTTCTATAAAAGTCTATTTTTATACTTTCATAGTGTTTCGACTCCAGTTTGAGGGTCAACTATCTGCCCATAGCTGGGACCCTAACAGGTGCTACCACTCCAGGTCAGAGTGGACCTGAGAACGACAGCAATTAAGAGGTGGTTCTATGCTCCTCACAACCTCCCAAACAGAGGCCTTGCTGCCGGATGGGGTTTACTGTCATACCCAGGACTCAATATTTCCTTCGTAGTAAGAATCATTTGACATTCATTCACCGAGTAGCATGTAATACTTTTGGTTGAAATTTATAAAATCTTTAAATTAAATTAAAACAATTTTTCAAGAAAATAAGTTTCTCAAATTCACTGTTATTGCTCTTTCCTGTAATGATGGAGTTTTCTTACTTCTTAATCTTTTGCTTGAGATAGAGAAAAACATTAAAATCTTGAGTATATCATTATTTTGTCTTCAAGTTACATGTTATATCCATTTTAATTGCTGCTGTTGTTTAAAGTCCTTAAGTGATGCAATTTCTGCTATTTGGTATAGTTCTTTGTGATTCTATAATGCCAGTCCATGAGCAAGGCAATAAAGTGACTAAGATACTTAGTGTGAGAAAATATGAGAAAAAAAAAACACTATTTAGGAAAAATAACAATAAAAAAACAGGAATTAACAAGACAGGAGATAATGATTGACATAGCTGTTACATCAAAATTGACTGGGAGCAAAAATCTGAAAGAGTTCCAAAAGGAAAAGTGCAAGAGAAAAAACTGTTAGCATAGAACTTATATCTAGCCATTTTAACAGTGAAATGATGAAACCTTGCCTCCAATCTAGTACTGCACTTAACCCTGGAACATGGTTGTGATCAATGACACAAAGAGAGTCAGTATCAGATACCCCACGACCGTGTTACAGGGTTAAATTCATGAAGTCTATGTACCATAAAATCAAGTTCATCAGAACAAATAGCATTTAAGTATTTATAGAAAAGGCACAGGTAAGTGAGGTTATGTTTCCTTATTCTTATAAACATTATCTTTAGTGAGTATATTCATTTGAGTTGTCATCCATGTTTTTGTTTATTTCTTAAACTGGGTAATTAATCACAACTGGTTTAAATTGAGAATTTCTTCTAAAGAAATACATGTACAAATACATGTACCTACTAAAAGATCACATTTATAGGAGCAAAAAAATAATATTGGATATAAATCGATATATATATATATATATATATATATATATAGTTTATAAAGGAAAACTCAACACGTCATTAGTTTAAAACTATAGTTCATTTCAATGAGCATAACTAGCTCATATCATCAGACTCTTTTACAATATTTCCTCCCTCTGTCATAAAATTTCTGCCGGAATGAACGTTTTCTTAAAATGAAGAGAGAACATAATAGAAATAATAATAATAAACATAAGATATTCTGGTAGATATCCATATTTGAGTAGATGTTCTGTTTACTTGAAAGAGTATTTGATTTGTCTACTCGCCTGGAAACTTAATAAGGGAAATGTTCCCTCAGGCAGAATTCAGATATATATATATATATATATATATAGGCATAGTTGTCAGTCCATAAACGATGAGGATAATCCAACAAGATTTCCTTAATATAAATTATTAATAGGTAAATCCATATAGAGAGCTCAATGGGTGTTAACCAGAGCGATATGAAGTTTATAAAGGAAAACTCAACATGTCATATTAGTTATAAACTATAGTTCATTTCAATGAGCTTAACTAGCTCATATCATCAGACTCTTTTACAATATTTTCTCCCTCTGGCATAAAATTTCTGCCGGAATGAACATTTTCTTAAAATGAAGAGGGGACATAATAGAAATAATGATAATAAATATTATCGAGCTCTCTATATGGATTTACCTATTAATAATTTATATTAAGGAAATCTTGTTGGATTATCCTCACTGTTTACGGACTGACAACTCTCTCTATATATATAGCTGTTTCTCTTTAATGTTTACATAAATACATACACAGACATTTGTTTATGTGTATTAGTTCTGGTTCATTAGGAGGGAGTGAAGATAAAATAAAATGAAAAACTTACTAGATTTTACAACACTGATCTTTGCATACAAACCATATCTTCAGTATGGCACAAGGTTACAACTGCAGAGCATTTAGTGAAAATGAAACTTAAAGTGGTAATATTCTGTAAGGTTAGCTTCCTAACCATCATAGCATGATAGGCACCCAATTATTTACTACTAAACTCAACTTAGTCTGGCATAAGGTCACAAGTGTGGAATACCCAATAAAAAATTAACTCACTAGACGATACTCATGGTCTGCATAAGGACAATAAAAGATTGAAAAAAAGAGCAAAAATAACAAGCACTTTGATTTTATTTAAGCATATAATGGTTAGAGAGAAAGATGATATGAATTTTACAATATTTATTCTATATTTTTATGATATAATCTAAAAAATCCGAAATCAACTCGAAGATCTCTATAAATCTACATTTAAAATTTCTTCACTTGTCGACATTTACTCAAGACACACATACAGAAAGAAGACAAATTTTATGCATTAAATCAATTCTAAGATTAGCTGAGTAAGGACTTCAACAATGTTCAAAATTCAGAAATTGAACAAAGCAAGCCTGATTTGGAAGATAGAAATCACTTTGACAAAATCTACTGAAGCATCAATGAGAGGATCTAACAATAAAATCTTTGCCAAAGTCTTAGATGACATAAAAATAAATCTGCTATCAGAGGATCTGACTCTTGATAGCATGGGTAATCGGTATCAACTGAATGTTGTATAAGGATTTACATACATATATTTCCACTTTGTCTTATGATTTAAAACCATTGCCAACCACTTAGACTGGTATACATTACACAAAAATGAATCTGCCATCTGTCAAATCCTAACTAAGCGAAAGGCAACCTATCGGTTTTTGATGACAACAGTTTGTGAAATTGATATTTTAAGGACATCATTAACATGACTATTTAAGATCATTTTTTGTGTTGACAATATTTTCTAACAAAAAAATAAAATCAAATAATTACATTTAAAGATGTCAGATATTTCTTTAAAGTTTTAGTAAAACAAAAAATTACATAATTAAATTTTAATCAATAGTACTGAGTTGGAGAAGAGATGTGCTGATGATGTCATGTGGCCATTAATGTGAAAAATGAAATAAACAAATGAAATGAAATTCCATACACAGTTGTTGCATTTGGTTCACACTAATGCCTTTGGTAAACCCATGACTCCATTTTCTCTTGCTCTGGCTATGGGCTTATAGCACATCACTCAACAAATCCCATGCCTAACTAATAAAACAACAACTTTTAGGCAAAGTTCAACTTTATTCATCAACGTAGTCTCCTTCTAGGGTGATACACTGATTCCAATGCTTCTCTAACAATTCAAAATTTTTTTTTAGAACAATTTGTCTTTGGCCTCAAAATATGCCTCAGATTCTAATATCACTTCTTCATTGGAGCCAAATCTCTTTCCATGGAGCATTTTTTGAGGTCTGCAAACAGCCAGTAGTTGATTGGGGCCAGATCTGGAGAACAGGGTAGATGCAAAAGCAATTTGAAGTGCAATTCATATAGTCTTGACATCTTGTGATCAACTTCCGATGTGGTGTGTAGTCTTAGTGAAAGATCACTTTTTTTTCTTCTTCATTTGTGGACGTTTTTTGGTGATTTCTTCCTTCAAACACACCAATATAATATTCGCTATTGATGGTACTTCCTTTCTCAAGGTAACTGATGACCAAAATATATTGAGCTTTTCATAATATGGAGGCCAAAACCTTGCCTGCTGATGTTTGTGTCTTTGGTCACTTTGATTGGCTTTCACCTGCTGCTGTCCACACAGCTGAGTGTTGATTTGACTCCAAAGTAAAGTGGTGGATCCATGTTTCATCCATTGTCATGTATTTATGCAAAAACTCCTTGTGTTGAAACAGTTGCAAACAACACTCTGAATTGTCAATGTGTTGTCGTTTTTTATCCACTGGGAGTAAATGTGGCACCCACTTTGACAATTGTTTATGCAAAATGGTGAATACACTGCCTTCTGATAAATTCCTCTACTATCTCACACAACTTCAATTTACGATCAGTGAAAAAGAGTTTGTGGATTTCTTTGTTTTTTTCTGGGACAACTACCAATTTTGGGCAATCAGCATCATTTGTGTCTATATGACAGTCAGTATACCACTTCTTAACTATTGTTTCTAATCAAGCAGAGTTTGAATAGCACTTATCAAGCCATTGCTTTGCTTGAACAGTATTTTTGTCATCAGAAAGCAATGCTTTATCCACACACAAAATTTAGATTTTACCATTGTTTTGAAAATTTTCAACAGTAGATTCACTTAACTGTAATTTGTAAACTAATAATTCAATTGAGCCCAAATTTTCTCACATACCATTTGAAGGTTAGTACTTCATAAAAATTACATAGTTTTTTTTATTGGTGGCATTATCTATATGTCAGGCCTGGGACTTATTGTGTGATATGTTAGTAGAGTGGACTGGGCTGGGTTCTCTACCTTTGCTTAAACAACCAATCTAGGAGAAGGACAGCTCTGATTTCAAAACTGTGGCAAATGGAAACCACTATTTTCCTAATAAATCACATTCATAGATATTGAAGAAAAGAAAGCAAGAAAAAGCTATAACCACCTACATTCTGATAAGATAAAAATAATGTTTGTGTAATGTTTTGCAAACAAGGAATCACACAAAAGAAACCAATTTAATTTTTACTAACACCTTCAATATTTCTAATAGATTCATCTTGTACAGTATGAATATCTATTCAAAGACTATTTTTCACAGAACTTTAGAAGTTTACACATGCACTATAATGGTGATATGCAAAGAGAGAAAGAATCTTGATCCACAACGAACTCAATTTTAATTAATATCTCTTAGAAAATAAGTATTAATGAAATGGGTGATTATTTTCCACTCTACAACTGCTTTTTAAATTAGTTAAAACAAAAATTATAAATATATACTTTTTTCAAAACCATTTCTCTTCAATATCAGCTGATCATGGCTCCCTACAGCTTCTTTTTGTTTAATATCTGTAAATTACCATTCCTTATTGGGAATAACACTAGACTGATTTCTCCACTACCTTCTTTAAAACTGATAATTACTCAAGTTGAGAAAATCCAGTCTATTCTATTTAACCCATAGGTGGAAGAAGAAGAAATAGATTCATAATTTTTCTGAAAGCATTAGTATGAAATTTGGACTTGTCTCACCAATTCCCCTTTCCATACTAGTAACAATTCTGGTAGCTGCACATTCACCTGATATCAAGTATCAGTCATTTAAGTGCCATATGTGATACACTTGGGCAATCGTGTCGTGAAAAAGACATGACTGACTGGTCAGAAGATTTTTCCCGCAGTAAGTTGCCATTACTTTCTGCAGTAGAATGGTTGCCAACCAAGGTTATAGAATCCAATTTGTTTTGCTATTTAACCCATAGCTGGAGAAGAAGAAATGGATTAATACCTTTCCCAAGGGTATATGCATGTAAGTGAATATGACGAATACAACTAAAATTCAAACATCAAGTATATTATCAATTATATTACAGTTATAAAACATATTGAGATATAATTGACTGGGATTTGGATATCATGATGTACACATTTGATTAAATTGCATTCATCAGCTTTTCCATAAAGAAATATAGGTAAATTTGTCAGCTGTAAGTTGTTACCAAAAAAAAAGAGACAAAATACTTATTATAAATATCTAGCATTCTAAAAGAGTAAGAAACCTATTGGTGTATGAGATAGGGTTGCTGCACCTCCTGTAAAATGATTTATACATTTTCAGGGCAAATTACTTCAGCTCCCCAGTTATAAACTTTCCTCATGCATGTCTATGAAGATGCTATACACCTAAGATATTGACATTTGTTATCTTAATAATTATTCTTATTATCTTAATAATTAATTTTTATTTTTATTATCATTGTT
The DNA here is from genome assembly GCA_037127315.1 of Ascarosepion bandense. NCBI lineage: Eukaryota > Metazoa > Mollusca > Cephalopoda > Sepiida > Sepiidae > Ascarosepion > Ascarosepion bandense. The sequence goes on from JBBBDQ010000714.1 coordinate 2,818,827, forward strand.
ATCTTTATTATTATTACTATTATATTGTTATTATCATAGTTATCTTTATTATTGTTATTATCATAGTTATCTTTATTATTGTTATTATCATTGTTATCTTTATTATTGTTATTATCATTGTTATCTTTATTATTATTATCATTGTTATCTTTATTATTATTATATTGTTATTATCATTGTTATCTTTATTATTATTACTATTATATTGTTATTATCATAGTTATCTTTATTATTGTTATTATCATTGTTATCTTTATTATTGTTATTATCATAGTTATCTTTATTATTGTTATTATCATTGTTATCTTTATTATTATTATATTGTTATCTTTATTATTGTTATTATCATAGTTATCTTTATTATTGTTATTATCATTGTTATCTTTATTATTATTATATTGTTATCTTTATTATTATCTTTATTATGATTATTATTATATTGTTATTATCATTGTTATCTTTATTATTATCTTTATTATTATTATCTTTATTATTATTATATTGTTATTATCATTGTTATCTTTATTATTATTATTATCATTGTTATCTTTATTATTATTATATTGTTATTATCATTGTTATCTTTATTATTATTACTATTATATTGTTATTATCATAGTTATCTTTATTATTGTTATTATCATTGTTATCTTTATTATTATTACTATTATATTGTTATTATCATAGTTATCTTTATTATTGTTATTATCATTGTTATCTTTATTATTATTATATTGTTATCTTTATTATTATTATTATTATATTGTTATTATCATTGTTATCTTTATTATTATCTTTATTATTATTATATTGTTATTATCATTGTTATCTTTATTATTATTATATTGTTATTATCATTGTTATATTGTTATTATCATTATTATATTATTATCATTATTATTATTATTATATTGTTATTATCATTATTATTATTATTATATTGTTATTATCATTATTATTATTATATTGTTATTATCATTGTTATCTTTATTATTATATCGTTATTATCATTGTTATCTTTATTATTATTATTATCTTATTATTATTATTATTATCTAGTTATCTTAGTGATTATTCTTTATTAACCATCTTTTGTCTACAACTTCAAGTTACCTTTATAATACAACAGGTAGCTATAGTTTTGAAATAAAATTTGTGTCGAGAATTTTTCTTTTCCAGAAATATTCCTGTGTGTTTCAGTATGTATTTTTTAACTTGAGAGTTCATCCTACCATCTGTAATTTTTTGGTTAGCTTTATTTCTTTCTTTCTTTTTTTTTTTTAATAAAACAGGGCCCTTGAAAATTTTGTGGAAACTATTGAATTAAGTAAATCACAAAAAGAATCATCATTCTCTTGTTATTTATTGCCAAGATTCTATCATCACATTGATGGTAATTGTAAAGGAAGAAATAAATATTAGTTGTGTGCAAAAATTTCCAGTCATTTTTTTTTTTATTCAAAGTCTCTAGAGTTCAAACAAAAGGGCACTGATAACTTTTGCACATACCTAATAATATTATATGAATTGTATTGTTTGCTGACTTTCTGAATTATAAATGGTGAATGGAAATAAAAATCTTTCAGGACAGCTTGAGTTTTTTTTTTTAAATGATAAAATCCATATGTATAGAGAATAGAGAAATCTATATAATACTAAAAGTCTTATTTGTGTGTCTGCGAATAACTGTATGCAGCCAAAATGGAGCATTGTTGCTAGAAATATTGAATTAAGGTAACTTTAAATACGCTAACTTAAAGAATGCAAAAAGTCTAGGTCATTTGCAATTGAATGATAATAATGTGGGGTCTTTGTGTTCACTAAAAAATATGAGTTGAAATGGTACATTGTTGCCAGAGGTATTGAATAAAGTTTATACAAAAAGAAAAAAAGTAGGTGCTATGATAATATTTTGGGATTAGCATTCATATTAATGGGAGAGAAATAATTTTTTAAGGAAGATAACTTTTAGTTACTAATTAAAGATTATTATCCCTTCTTTATTCATTTATTTGTATGAGTAAAAAGTCTGAATTCCAAAACAAAGAAATAAAGTGAATTTTTTTCCATTTAATATGGAGAAGATAGTACAATTTGTATTGAAAAAAATTCAATTAAAAAAATTTTTTTCATTGTAATTTCTTTATGAAGAGTGACCTATACAGGGCCAACTCAAGGTACTAACAACTTGGGTACCATCATACCACCATGTCATGTATTTGGGATCTTCCAAAACAAAAGCTTATAAAAACATACTTGAAGTCATTCATGACTCAACACAGATTAAATTATTTGACTATTTTGTCAATATAAAATGATCTTGTAAAAAAGATAGGTGTAGAACGTGCCATAAAAAAACTTTGCAAATCTGAAAGATAGAAAATAATATTTCAGATAGGATAATGAATATTTTCTTCAGCTTGTATGAAGTTGAATATTGTAATCAACTTGTTATTCTATGTTTTCAGTTTTTCTCCTTGTAAACATTTACAAAATTATACTTGTAAGGGTGCTGAAGTTCAGTTTTTCCTGAATGTCAGCAATCCTAGGACCATCACTCGCGGGTGTTGAAGTTCAGTTTTTCCTGAATGTCAGCAATCCTAGGACCATCACTTGCGGGTGCGGGTTGCCTGAAGTTCAGCTTTTTCCTGAATTGGGTCAAGCAATTTTTCCTAAGGACAATCCTGGACCATCACTTGCGGGTGCTGAAGTTCAGTTTTTCCTGAATGTCAGCAATCCTAGGACCATCACTTGCGGGTGCTGAAGTTCAGTTTTTCCTGAATGTCAGCAATCCTAGGACCATCACTTGCGGGTGCTGAAGTTCAGTTTTTCCTGAATGTCAGCAATCCTAGGACCATCACTTGCGGGTGCTGAAGTTCAGTTTTTCCTGAATGTCAGCAATCCTAGGACCATCACTTGCAGGTGCTGAAGTTCAGTTTTTCCTGAATGTCAGCAATCCTAGGACCATCACTGTCCCTATGAGTTACCAGACCAATTATTCTGCTTATTCTTTGACAATACAATTATCTCTTTTATAAATCTTCATTTGCCAAATGTCTTTATTCTTTTAACCTCAGATTGAAAAACCAATTAGTTTAATTACATTTGGCACATGGTTTCAGCTTGAAATTAAATTATTAAATTAATTGCTGACTTGTCCTGCTACTTGGTTAGTCTTAGTTTAATTTTTAAACAGGTTTAATATTTTAATCTAAACTTTTTAGGTACCACTGAAATCTGACACAATTTTTTTCATGTACAAACCCACATTCTGATGAGGTAATTTTAAAACCCATGCTGTCCAAATGTAAAGCAACAAAAATTAAAAGCTCACTCTAAAGCCAAGTCAGATATTATTTCTCAATTTTTACCTGGGATGTGATATTTCATTAAATATTTGGCTGACTAAAAACTTCCTCTTACTAAATGCTACTGCAAATACATTAAAGGATATGTGGGTCATTTCACTGTTAATTGTGCTGACAGAGGAATTGGCAAAGTGAGTTCAAGTCTCTTGTATTCACTTTTGCATTTGAGTTGAAATAACAGGGTAGACTGAACTCTTTAGTGTCAGCCAGTCATACAGAAAAATCTCTGAATTAAAAACCAGAGAAAAACCAACAGGAAACCACTGTTATCTTTCTGAAGAGATTTTAATTAATAATAAAAGAAAAGGAATCATTGGGGAACCATGATCATTTATGTTCTGAAGAGACATAGCATTAAAACAAATGCAGTAAGATCTTGTTGAGGTTATGCTCATCTTTTTATTCTGGCTCAAAGTAGTCAAATGTACTTTAAAAGACACTCAGCATTGCAATGTACAGAATTGGCTGAATATACTCTGAAGGACACCTAGGTTTTAAATTAGCATTCAAATCGAGAATATTCTAGGATCTAAAGTTACATCTGTCTTGGTGATTTTAACTGCATTTTTCAGCTCAGTGCATGCAGTGATCTACAGTTTTAGCAAGATAAGCTTTTATCTTGCCAAACATCTATAGCCACAGGGATCAGCCAGTATGTGTGAAGATCAAGTCAAATAGCCAATCATGAATAGGACACAGCTCAGCAGGTTTGATGTGCCTCAGGACACTAGTTACACAGTACAAATTGCATGGTGTTAAGTACTTAAAGCAATGTCCAGGAAATTCACTAAAACTCTACGCACATCAGTAGATAAGATTTCTGTCCCCATGAAAGATAGTATGGCCCAGGGGTAGAGTTGAGTAGAGTCAAGCCGCTATTATTATGGAATATCTGTTTCTCAATGATAATGATTTATTCCTCCAAATGTGTCTGGAGGTTCACATGCAGAATTGTTGAGACAGATTTACTATCACTTGTGCAAATCTCATGACAAAATCAATGGATATTTATTCTGGACTGGTTGATACTTCAAACCAATGTCTGTGTGATTGGACATTTAAATCTTCACCTGGTCAATATCACAGAACAAGCAGTGGATGCAGACAAAAAAAAAAAAAAAGAACTCTATGTATACTTCTATTTACCAGTGAGGACAGCTTTATATATACTAAGATCTATCTACTATATATATATATATATATATATATATATAAAAACACATACATATGGTAGAGAATATTATATATACATGTCTAAATATTAAAACAATGCTAAGCAACTTAATGGGAAATGAACAAATTCTATGTAATGAGTTTCATCATCTGAATGTCTGAGTATTTTAAGTCTTTCTAGCTATAGAGAACTCACTGTAAAACATTGAATAAAATATATTTCCCTGTAATCAATGGCATTTTAACATGTACATAATAGTGTTATATATATATCAGCTGATAACCCCTGAATAGTAGACAGACAGGTCTATGGGATGCTGAAGAAACATCAATCAGCTGTGTCACAAAATGTTACTCTCATTATATATATATATATATATATATATATACACACACACACACACACACACACACACACACACACACACACACACAAGTAATCAGGAAGTCAAACAAACAAGATGCTATCAAAACATTCGTGAAATTAATGCATGAAATCTCTTCATTAAAGAAAGTACAATATACATTGAATGTATTCTGTTAATCATGAGTGTATAATTGAAGTGATATGAATCTACAAAAGGTAGCTTTTTACTTCACTCATTTTCTGGTCACTCTTTCTTTCTTCCAACTTTATAACCTGTTATTTTGTTGATTATGTAGTAGTAATATTCTTTAGTTTTTTCTCATAACAAAATTATTTATTTTACTAATTTCACATATTTTCATTATGAATCTTAACTAATTTAATTTGCTTTTTTATTGTTTATTAGAACACGTTTTGTAATTTCATACACTGGGAATACCTTTTCTAAACTATTCCTTTATTCTAGATTTTTTTTTATTTTAATTTAACAACTAAAGAGCAGATTGATATAAATCAGTAAGCTTGTTTTTATAATCTATTTGATTGTTTTTTTATCATCTATTTGATTGTTTTTTTTTCTCTGTTTTCTGGAATCATTACTCTTCCTTTTTCTGTCTTATTTTATTTTGCTATCAATAACTACAAACTTAAATTTAATTTCATCACATGAATTCTATATTTAATATAATTTTTGTGAAATACTTACAATCAGAATTAAATTCTTGTCAGCTTGATGAGGATTTTAGTAAAAATTTGGTTGCTCCAAAAGTCATTGCATATTTTAAAAAAAAAAAAAATGGATCTTCATTTAATTAATAACTTAATTAGCATTATGAGCAATTAGAGTCACTCAACAGATGCCTTCAAAAGATTATTATCCAAAGTGGTTGGTCATCCAGAATATAGTTTATCATGTACATCAGTAAGTCTTTTTAAACTTATTGAACCATCACTAACATTTACACACAGTCAATGCGCTTGGATACACAACACCAATATTGTTTTATTACCAGACTTGCAATACTACTTTGATGAAATTCATACAGCAAATCATCTCCCATAGAACCAAACATTGCACTCTCTTACTATATATATGTGTGTGTGTGTGTGTGTGTGTGTGTACGTATTTATGTGTTTGTGTGTGTATAGTTTTATACATCCTTAGCTGTGCCTCCAAAGAAGGTATAGGCGATCTTTTGATTGAATACATTTTTATTTATTTCATGTCAAATCAGGAAAATGGTTAACATCTAGTTAAAGGCCTAATTGCAATGAACACATATTTCCCTCTTTGCTAGTAGACTTTGGTTAAACAAGGAAGTTTCCCCCTGAGGCTCCTGCTGGGCAATTGCTTACATGACATAAATCAATATTTTGAATTTATAAACTGCTATGTGCTGCTTAGTAATAAAGAAAACATGAAAGAGAGGTTGGCAAAATGTGGACTGCCGTTAGAATTAAAATGAAAAAGTGAAGAAAGGGAACATCAGCAACAGTCATGGATAAATGGACATGGCCAGTTTTGTGGCTCATTCAACCTTTTCAAGTTTTGTTTCTGCATCAACCAAATTTCTCTCAATATTTATGAGAGTTAATGCAAGTGTGACCAGAACTTCAAAGACAATATTAGATCAAATAATTAAGTTTTTTTTCTTTGTACCTATGTACCCAATTGGACATGTTCATAATTGTTTCAGAGGACACGATCAAATCTATCACATTCTAATATCAAAACGCTTGCATATGATGAGAAAACACTCTAGTAAACTATAGACAACACAAAAGTTGATAAACTACATGTAAAACTTGTTTATAATTTAAACTAGATTTTTTGGTTTTTGGTTGATTCCAGATATGCCTATTTTAAATGCAAGATTTCTAAGGTAAACTTGAAACTATTGGCTTATATTAATGCCAGTTGCTTTCACAAAGTATGATGAATTAATCAGTCCAGACAAGACTATAACCACAAAAAGATATTTCATCCAGTATTGACAAATTAACATTGGATATGAGCTGAAATTCTTGTAGGTTTTTTTTAAATCAGTAACTGAATACATAGATGTGCATTGTGGTGAAGTGGATATCAGCTCAAAATGAAAAATCCAAGAGCTGAGTTCAAATTTCAGTTGAACTCTTTGCATTCATTTACACACAAATACCTTTAGAAATGGTATTAATCTGTTTCTTCTCCCTCCAGCAATAGATTAAATAGCAAGAGAGACTGGGTTCTTTAGCCTTTGTTGGCAACCAGTCTACTGCAGAAAATAATGACAATCTATTGAGGGAAAATCTTCTGCCTGGTCAGTCATGTTGTTTGCATCTTTATTGTTATATTAATGACCTTTTGGCCATTATACACTCTGGCTTTCTTCAGGTGATATATGTTGGAATTTTAAATTAAATCATTTTTTTTTAGTCCACAGGAGTAGATTGTTCTAGTTCCACATAGCATGCCTTAGGATATGTTAGTTTCAGTTAATTCTCTTTGATATCTTAGTTTTTGTTCAGCCTGCTGTGGCCAGGGATTAAACTCACAATTCTTTGGGTCATGTCACTTTTGGGTCAATCAGTTAACACTTTGCTGCATGAGTTCATGTGTCCTTGGCCCAGAGGATAAAAGTGTTGGTTCCATAGTCACTATGTGGTAAACATGATCAATATTTTGCTTGGTATTGGAATTGCAGGATGTCCAGGCCTTGGATCATCTTCAAGATTTTTTCTCTCCCTCCTAAATTGGGCCGTCCACTTTTGTACTGTTGATGAAGCTGGAGCATCACCCCCTAATGTAAAAACTATGTCAACATAAATGTCCTTCAGGATTAAACCCTTTTTTGCAGGTAATTAATAACATGATGCCAAATTTGATCCAGTTTCAAGAGAAGTCAATACTATTTCCTTGTGAAGTCTTGATTGAACTGTTAGATGTCAAGTTATTTGGAAAGAAATAATGTAGTTATTAATAAGAAGAGTTGAAATCAATGTAGGTGAGATTTCATGGATTTAGCATCACTCCTTCCTCATCACCCTATTAACTTTTTAAGCCTGCCCTCATAAGGGAGGTTTTCACAAAAAGAGAGATTTATCAGCTATGAAATACAGGGCGAGATGAAAAAATTGTCATCTAAATTACACAAAAATGGAAACACTAATATTGCATTTTAGCATGAATATTTACCAAAATTACACAAAAATATCTTGAAATACTAAAGAGTAAATTTATTCAATAAAATTGCCATTACCTTCAACCATGACCTCCAGACAACTTTGGAATCTCCTGAAACTTTTCTGAATGGTCTCCTTGTTTAAGCTGGTAAATGCTGCCATTATCTTTGCCTTTAGTTCATCTGGAGTTAGGAGTTTTGATCGTTTCTCACTCAACGGCTTCCAACAGAAGTGGGTTGCCATCTGGGGAGTTATGTGGCCAAATGTAAGTGGTGATGTGATCACAGAAATTGTCTGACAGCCATGACTGGGTTCTTGTGCTTGTGTAGCATGGTGTAGATTCCTGTTGCTAGATGTAGGGTCTTCCAAGAGTCATCCTTTGGACCCAGAGCAGCACTACCTCCTCAAGGCATTTGATGTAAGTGTCTGTGTTGAGTTTGAGGCTCTGTGGGAAAATGAATGGAGGTATAATTTTATCATTTGAAACACCACCATAATAATTATTAGACTCACCCAACTATTTTCAAATTCTAAGCACTGTCTTCAGATTGCTACCCAAACACTGAAATATTCCTAAAGGAGTATGAATGTCAAGCAGTACAGCATACCATTTCCAAATTCCTGGCAGAGTGAACTGCATCATGACACTCTTTTTTTTCTCCCAAATAGTGCCCAACTATAACTCTACTGTCAAGTTGATAAAATCAAAACAATGCCCATGGGAAATTAAAATATAAAATGGCAAAAATTACACATTGCATTATGGCTCATTCAGTGAAATGAATTAGAGCGCTCTAACTATTGGGCACGTATAATGATATGTGCTAAAAAGTCTGCCTACTTCCACCGAACGCCCATAGCCCATGGGTAGAGTCGCCGACCGACACCATTTCGGTCGGGTTTCAATCCTGGGTAAAAAAGCAATCAGAGTCTAATCGTACTGATGAGCTGTGATACAGTGAAACAGATCTGTCTGCAGATGACAATATATATATATATATATATATATATATATATAATGCAATGTGTAAATTTTTGCCATTTTATATATATATATATATATATAGTGGAACCAGTTGTATGCTACCATTCCTACTGCAAGTAAAAATTAGTCGCATACAACAGGTGGTCATTCACTAAAGGCTCATAGTCATGACCTATTTATGCCAGAAATGTATATTCTTCTCACCAGAATGTACATATTAGAATTTTACCATGTAATCTGGAAATAAAAACATGAGAACATAAGAAGATGGCCTAACTTTGAAGAAATTTATTCAGTATATTTATTTTTAAAAAAACTTGTAAATATTAAAAATGTATTTACAGTGGTCAACAAAAGATACTAAAATATTTATTCACAATGATGTGGGCTAAAAAAATCCAGTTATTGCGTTCCTTTTCGTGCCTGTACTAGTACTAGCCATTTCTTATAAAATAAGTAGTTTGGAAAAATTTACTATGGTTTCAAATTTTTCTTAGAAGTGAGTGATTATAAAAGAAAAACTGTGATAATACATGAAAAAAAATTGACAAAAATCAAAAAAAAATTACAACAATCAGGATACAGAGATAAATATACACATATAGAAAGAGAGTAGATAGATACAGAAAAAAATAAAGGAATGAAAGACATAGATATTGAGAAAGGGACATAGATGTGATTTTCCCCATCCCTGAATTAATCCAAGTTGGTACAGAGAATTGAATTTGTCAAATGCAATACATGTTGATACAAAACAGACTGCATGTGACCATCAAGTGATGTATATTTCAACAAATAATAGCAGTTTGATGCAACACTTCAATAACAAAACAAAAAGGAATTGTTCTTGGCTTAGATCAAAGCAAAATGAAATAGATTACTCATTTCTCCTAATTCACAAGTTAGTAGAGTATGGCCAATATGGATTTGTTTCTAACCTACTTAACCAGTGATTTTCACTGACTGATGTTAGCCACTGGCTGCTTTCTGGAGGTGGTTGCTCACACTGGGGTCAATTAACCTTGGCAAATCTTTGATGCATGGAAAAACGGTTGTCAATAACAGATGGTCACTGATTAAGAGGGTCGCATACATCAGGTTCCACTGTATATATATATATATATATATAAAATAGCGACAATTTACCCATCGCAGTCCTATAAAAGTTGTGTAGTTCATATTCTGTCAGTTTTGTCTTTTACTCTTTTACTGCTTTTATTAACTCTACCTTAAGTTTTGCTGTTTAATTTCATTGAAAAATTGTGTTTTCTAAATAGTATGGGCCTAGTTCAGTTTAAAATGTTTTCTGGATCTATTACTTCTTGAATCTAAACATTATCTAATAATATACTACAATGATGAAAGAAACAGTTTCAGTATTTTGTTAGAGTGTCTGATTTCTTCAGTTTAGGTGAATAAACATATCCTGAGAACACCAACTCTCTTTTCAGACTGTTTGCTATCTATTAAATCATTATCTCAAGGGATAGTGACGTGATCACATCTAATTAATCAAGAACAAGTAAACAGAACTTTTAATATGCCAAGTTAATGATGAACTATTATGAATGAGTTTTGTAGTGAAATACTCCATTAGTTTGTGATAACTTTACAGATTTGTAAAAATATTTACTTATTTCTTCTTGTTTTTTTAATATCATTTCACCCCAAGCAAGTCAGTGCTTCCACTGGTGAACAGGGGGTTATATAAGAGGAGAGTGATGAGAAAGAGGAACAGGTTACGGGAGGTATCAGAGAATGAATAAGAGAAGGATGAGAACAGTGGTGTGAAGAGAGTAGAGTGGAAAAGGAGAAAACATAATACAAAGGTTGTCAGGGAAAGAATGCAAGTCAGAGAGATAAGAGATGGCAATTGACATTGCATTTAAATTCTTGGAGATTGTAGCTGTCAGGAAAGGAAGTATACAGAAGGGAATTCCACAGGTGAGAAGTGCAAGAAAATAAGCTGATAGAGTAGAAGTTGCGGTTATATTTGATTGGCTTCACTGTAAAAGAGTGGGACCTAGTTGCTAGATTTGTAGAAGAGACAGAGGGAAGCCATATTACGTTGGTGAAAAAGTGAGTAGAGTTGAGCTACCAGTTCAGGATTGATTATATTGCAGATTATTTGTTGGATTTTGTCAGAAAACCTGAGATGAACTGCAGGGGCACCAGACCAAATGTGACAGCAGTATTCAATACACAAGCAGATAGTAGATTTATGTATGTGCAAGATGGATTCAAACGAGAAAAACTTTCTGGCCAAGTAGGAGCAATTATCTATGGTGGTTAAAGGATAACAGCTTCATTTTTGAAACATTAAAATTTACAAGCCATTTCTTACCACAGTCCACCACAGATTAGAGGTCTTTTCAAGATCAGCAGCATGGTTTATTTTGTCAGCCTCAGCAGATTTCTTATCAAGTCAGAAGTAAACGATGGCGTCGTCAGCACAGATGCCGACTTGGGATCTGATTACATCAGGGAAATTGTTGATGAAGATCAGAAAAAGTGTAGGACCTAAATAAAGCCTTGAGGGAAACCTGCATTTGAATGATAGTATCTGGAAGCATGCCCATTCAATCCTACCTTTATTATGTGATTTGAAAGTAATAACTGGATTAGATCAAATAAGCGTCCAATTATACCATAGCCTTGTAGCTTGCACAGAAGGCCAGCATGCTAGACTGTCAAATGCTTTGGAGATATCTAGGGCAATAGCTCAAGCTTCACCTTTCTTATTGAGAGCCAGGTATATGTAATACCTGATGGTCATTAGCATTTCAGCAATAGACCTAGTGAAGTGGAAATCGAAAAAGAAGCTATGAGATGTTGAACCACTTCAGCATTGATAATAGCCTTGAACACTTTACTAAAAATTGGTAGGAGGCTGATAGTGCAATAATTAGAGAGGTCTGAGAGTTCTCTAGAGTTCTTAAACACAGAAATCAGAGGAGGACTTCCAGCAGGCAGGAAAACAAGAAGCAAAGAGGCAGTAGTTGTAGAGTTTGGAGAGAACAGAGGTAAGTTCAGAAGCACATTTCTTCAGGACAATAATTGGGATTCCATCATCTCTGCTCACCTTATGGGGGTCAAGCTTGAAATTATGTTAAAGACCAACAAGAAGGTAACATGAAAATGACTCAGTTGAGCCTCAGTTTTCAGTGGGAAATTAGGTGCAAATACCCCAGTTGAATCAAATGTTGAATTGGGGGAAAATCTGTGAGCAAAGCACTCGGCCTTGTCCACTGAAGATGTGAGGACCTAAAAGTTTATTGATTAAAGGGGAGATTGGAAGCTTGCTATTGCTTAACACATTTTTACAGAGCCACCAGTAGTTTTCGGAGCTGAACTTGTGGAATGCTACACACTACTGCTTCATTCTGTCAGCAAACAACAGCTTAGCATCATTTAGGATCCTCTTGCCCTCATTACTTGAAGAGGTAAAAAAGGTGCCTATTATGATCAGATATGTGGCTCTGATAATGCTGGAAAAAGTGATTCCTGTGGTCAATAGTGTCCAAGTTAGCAGGAGAGAACCAGAGGAACAAATGGGGTTTAAGTTAAAGCTTCCTGGTTGAAAGTTACGTCTTAAAAAAATTAAATTTTTTTTTATAAAAAAAGAAGTTAATCAAAATATTACTCTGGTCAATCAAAACTTCATATCGTAAAAATTTATTTTCTAAGCAATCAAATGTACTGCACCAAGCTGGCTCTAGAACCCTACCAAATGATATAAAATAGTTAATACTTTTCACCAATAATTAAAATAGCCAACAACTACTGTCAAGATAGTCAATGCCATTGAACTCCAGGCAGTCACATTAGGATTTTTCTACTCCAACTTTTTACATTCTCTTTACCTGTACTTGAACTCTCTCATGGATACCAGTTGGGTGGTTGTTGCTATGATACTCCAGCTCAATGCAGACTATTCATATCATTTATAGTATATTTACCAGCAACAATGAACTGATTTGGTTACTGCTGTTATGATTTAGTCTCTTTCTTCCCTTCTATCAATTACACGACAACTAAAACAAACACTATAAAAATCTGACTCTTCCCACTGTCTTCATAATATAAGCTGAAGATAAAACAGTGACTCACTGCTTTCATTTCATGTCACCCAGTCAGCTCCCCTTTCTAAGACTCTGCTCGAAAGCTTTGGATACTTTTCACTGAAGTTTACTTACGTTTCTGGTTAGTTTACATCAATGAAGCTCAAAGCAGAAAAGTGTAATGCTTCTATTCCTAGCAGCAATGGCCAGATTAGTGGTGTGGAAGATGAAAGAGAAGAAAGTATAAAAGTATATTTTATTCTGCTCACAATCTGATTGCTTTTTAAAGCACCAGATTAAATTCAGATATGGAGAGAGTAGATTGCCTCTGACACTGTAAATATATTCTGTAAGAATGTCATATTAACGAGACTAAAATTGAGGGACACTGTTTGACCAGAATTCTAAGCTACACTGAATTTATTTGACCAAACATCTAAGTCAGTATTTCCCAAAAATTTTGCTATGACTACCATAGTAACCACTGAAAGTAACCAAACCTTTTGGTTTGGTTACTTTCAGTGCAGAAATGTTTCATTTAATTTCATCTGTTAAATTTTGCTTTCATTGAATTATCATTAAACTATATGACTTTAGATGTTGATAAAAGAAAATGAAAGGTACAATTTTGTGTAAAAGTCTCTTGTACATATAGCACACCTATCATTCCAAACATCAATGACAGAAGAGAATAAGAAATACTGAAATTATGTAAGATTCCAGCCACTTTGACACACAAGTATCAATATGAACAGAGTGGAACAGATTGTAAGTGTGTAAAGATTTTAAAAAATTTAAAGTCAGAAAAATTCTGCGCCTGTTCCTGTTGTGGAGTAAATAACACAGCCCTTGTGATGCAAATCTAGTCTAGACACTTAGATAAAGAACACCATTAAATATAAAAAATCCTGTTGGAGTCAGTCTGATTTCTGTGCTTACTATGGAACGGTTCAAATCTTGACATATGCCAGAAAGATTTTGTTGCTCTTCTCTTTAGAATTTGAATTTTTTGTGTTTTGAAGAACAGTTCATTTTTTATTAAGTTTAATTTGTAATTTTTCATACCTTTTTACTGACTGCTTTCTGCGAAAAGTTTTGAATTTTCTTTTTCGATTTTTGCCTTCTACCAGCTTTAATTTTATATTTTTTTTACTAGAGTACTTTATTTTTTTAATATTGAATTTTCAGTTAATATCTTCTGTTCTTATTAAGTTCATTTTAATTTTTTTTTTTACTTCTCAGATAATTTTTTTCTTTTTACTTAGTCTTTGCAGTTTTATACATATTATTTCAGGTCCTAAGTAAACAATTATTTATTCTCAGCTTGGCCAAAGGCTTTTTTGTTTTAGTTTCATTTTTTGTTTCCATTTTTATTTAATCTGTTTCTTTTTCCTTTACATTGTTTATTTTGTTTTTGTAAGACTTGTTATTTATTTCTTTTTTTTTACTCACATAACCCATTTTGTTTAGTTGGTAAGACTTGCAAATTTTTTTACTTTTCATTTTTTCCTTTGTAGTATTTTCTTTTTGTAATTTATTTTATTTTGGATTTCAAATTTAAAAAACAAAGAATAACTTTTTTATGCTTCTTGATTTAATTTTATATTTTTTATTTTATTGAGTGATTTATTCTTTTTAGTTTACACATCAAATGTATTTTTGTTATCATTTGCAAAATTTATTATTTTCCTTCCTGTGGAAGGACTCTTTTTTTAATTTGTATATATTTTTAAGTTTACTGAGTTTTCATGTCACATTTCTTTGGCTAAACTAGCTTGTGTTGGTCTTTGTATATTTTTTTGTTTGTCCCATTAATTTTATTTTTCTTTGTATTTGTTTTAAGATTATTATTTTGGTTTTTTGTAGATTTTTGTGAATTTTTATTTCTGTTTTTTCAATAAGAAAATTTTGCTTATTTTAAAAAAGGAAAAAGAAACTTTTAAAGAATTAATAATCAAAAATGGCCAACAAAACATCTGTTTGAGTTGAAGAAAAAAGACTCCCCTGATACGAAGACACAATCAACAGTAGCTGCTGAGAGTGTAGCTAAAAACAAACATGAAAACCTAATCAAAAAGCAAAGTATGAAGGCTATGTTTGGCCAAAATCAAGGAATTTGAAATATTTTGAGACCACCACAGCTGGGTAATTGCCCTCATGCTGGAATTCTCCACGGAAGTGTGTCATCAATAGGATGGAATTCCTTGAGAAAGTAAAGAGCTGTACACATCTTATCAAAGAAGATAGGCTCTTGGTAGATCCTGTGGAGTTACATATGGTTGATAAAAGAATTGTATTAGTCTTTGCGATTAACAAGTGTTTGTGCAAAATTTGTCACTTCACAAAAGACACTGTTATGAAAACTTTAAATTTCATTGAATTATCAAAGGAAATGGATATTTCATGTGGAACATACTGTTGCTCATGCTTTCTGACTGTGAGGACACCTCCAGTCATGATTTAATCACTAAAGGTGCCATAATAAGAACTGATATGAGAAGTATAAGAACAATCAATGAAGCCACATGGAAAGGAATCAAAGCTTTTATTGTAAATGACTTTGAAGTTCACTAGTAGTGTCTCAGGTAGGAAATTATTTGTTTTTGGTGAAATAACTTGTAATGTCTAATTGTGTAACAAGTGCATAAAAGCTAAGGCTTATCTGTTAATAAATGCTACAAACTTATTTGGTACTAACTGGATGGAATTATTTGAGCTTTAGGATTTACCAATAAATGATTATTGCAAAAATTTAAGTGGACGAGCAATCAGTTTAAAAACAGAGTGAAAATTGATAGACTTTTTTGGTTTGATTTGGTTGTTTTTTGGGGTTTTTTTTGGCGGCGGGGGGGGGGGGGGTTAACAGTATATCAACCCTCTTGGGTTATTTAATGCTGAAAATCGAATTTTTACTCATTAATATTTAAGTTTTAAAAGACTAGTTGTACAATTCAACATTAGTTAAAATTGTCTAGATAACATTTTAGTATATAATTTACTTTTCTTGATTATATCAAAATATTTTTTTTCATTTTTGAAAAGTTTGTTAAGATTATTCCCCTTATAAAGATAGAGATAGAGGCAAATTCAGCACAGTCCATCATAAAATGGTTTAATGTGTAAGTCTATGAGATTGATTTCTTCTAAAAGAAGAAAATCTATGTGTAATGTTGTGATGACTAATTCTGAATCTTGCTAAGACTACTTCTCTTCATAGTGCTATGGTGGATCATCACAAGCGTAAGTTTGATTTTGCACAATTTATTATTTGGGTGGGTATTCCATACCTTTTGCCACTTATTTAAGATATATGAATTAATTACTATTTTGAAATCAGTGTGAGGTACTTCTGTTTATTTATATATTCATTTTTTAGTGATTCTTTAGCTGCTTTATCTGCCTTTCCATTTCCCTGGTGAGGGATCTAAAAGTTAAAATTTAGCAAGTAACCAACTTTTTTTTTTTTCTCAATTGGAGTAGATAGACTGAACTATCGCCCGGTTCACACTCCACCCACATCTATTGAACAGGTGTAGAGGCTCATCCCTTGTTCCCTGTTTAGGATGTGATTTTCGGTTTTCTCTTTCCAATCTTTTACTCTTTTTTTTTTTTTCTCAATTGGAGTAGATAGACTAAACTATCGCCTGGTTCACACTCCACCCACGTCTATTAAACAGGTGAAGAGGCTCATCCCTTGTTTCCTGTTTAGGATGTGGAATGTGCTTTTGATTACAAAGTATATTGATTTTGTTTAAAAGTTGGGTTATTACAAAATGGATCAGGTTTTTATATTTCAGTGATGTAAGAACAGATAGGGAGTTTGAGAATATAATAAATCTGTCTGACTCACCATTTGTGATAATATCCAAAGCCAAGTCTATTGCTATAGCTTCTCCACTAAATATTGAGGATATACTTTTGAAGTATTGTTTTGTTCAGTATAGCTGAACACTAAGATCCATCAGAGTATATAACAATTTCTATGTTTTTGTAAGCTGTTATGAATTTCTTCCATTAATTCATGTGTTAGTTTTAGTTTTGGAGTGTTTTGCCAGACTTAATATTACATTAGGCTTTTTTATTAACCTGGGAACAGTTTTTGAGAGAATAGTGTATAAGAAAGGTTTTTATTTTGATTTCATTGAAATTGTTTCCTATGCAGATACCAAAAGTTTTAATGGTATTTTCATTTAATCTATATAATTCTTTATCATGAGGTTGTAACACATCAGTCAGTAAGTTCCGGGCCTGAAATATAGATGGTGCCACTAATAAAAAATCCATATGATTTTTATGAAGTACTCATGTTCAAATGGCATGTAACAAAATTTGAGCCCAATCAGATTATTAGTTGTTAGGGTGGCACCCCTTTCAGTCTATTGATTAATGGACTATTCCTGACGTCACGTCTGGTTACCAGGTTCTGTCTTCCAGGGGGTCAGGTCCAGAGTCTGAGAGAGTAAAGGTCATAACTTGATTTGTCCTGCAGCTGAGGGGAGATACGTCTCAGCTTGAACAACTATCTGTATTTTGTTAATACATTATTTTATTTCACTGTTTCCGAGACTTCTTGTTATTTATTTCAACACTAACTCCACAATATTAGTTTACGAATTACAGTTATTTAAGTGAAGCTGCTGTTGCATATTTTCAAAACAATGAAAAAATCTGAATTACATGTGTTCCTAAAGCATTGCTTTCTGATAGGAAAAAATAAAGCAATGGCTTGATAAGTGTTATTCAGACTCTATTCAATCAGAAACAAGGTTAAGTGGTGGTATGCTGACTTTAAACGTGGTCGTACAGATACAAATGATGCTGAATGCCCAGGTTGCCCAGAATCAGCAGTTGTACTGAAAGACACAAAAAATCTGTAAACTCATTTTGACAGATCATAAATTAAAGTTGCATGAGATAGCAAATTTGAACATATCAGAAGGCAGTGTATTCACCATTTTGCATTAACATTTGTCAATGAGAAAGCTTACAGTCGATCTAAAACAAAAATCCATCAACAATTTAGAGCTTCGTTTGCAACTGCTTCAATGCAGCAAGAAGTTTTTACATAAATATGTGACAATAGATGAAACATGGATCCACTACTTCACTCCAAGTCCAATTGACAATCAGCTGAGTGGACAGCAGCAGGTGAAAGCTGACCAATGATACAAACATTAGCAGAACATTCTCCCAGATGTGACCCCCAGTGGCGACAAAAAGAATGCTCTAGGGAAAGAGATTTGGCTTCAATTAAGAAATGATATCAGAAACCGAGGTGTATCTTAAGGCCAAAGACAAATCATTCTACAAAAAAAGGCATCAAATTGTTAGAGAAGCATTAGAGTCAGTTCATCACCCTAGAAGGAGACTATATTGATGAATAAAGTTGAATTTTGCTTAAAAGTTGTTCCTTAGTTAGGTCCAGAATTTATTGAGTAATGTGTTATATGTCATTATTATAGCTAATCTTTCATGATATTGAAGAATAGAAATAAACTCAGTATTCAGCCATTATGTGTCTTCCCCTAACTTTCATTTCAAAACTTATTTTTGAATTTCTGTGGGAGAGATATTGGCAATACATTTTAAGGTGTTAATTAATATATCATACTTTTCTGTTTGATATTTCTTTATTATAATTCTATATCATAATAAACTATGAAAAAAAAATTTCTTTCATTAAGAACAAAGAGAGAAATCCTTATAAAAACCAAAAATATCAAAATACAAACAAACTTTATTTTGGGAGCCAGACTGTTCTAAATTTCAAGTCAAAAATCTTCAAAATGAGATTCATCAGAACCACCAAACAATTCCTGTCCTTCTGGTGTCATTTTCAATTTTTTTTTTTCCAAACATGGATATTCCATTCAGAAAGACAGATGCATTGAGCTACTGTGCATTTGTTTTTGTTTTTTTTTATGTATATTCAATTGTTTTTTGTTTTTTTTTTATAATCGTGTCGCCCCCAAGCAAGGCATTTTACTGTCACTGTTGTGCAGGGGGTTACATAGGAGGAATGTTATGAGAAAGAATGAGAGGTTGCAGGGGGTGTCAGGAAGAGTGTAGGAGAAGAAAGAGAATACTGATTAGAGTGGGATGGACGAAGAAAAAGCATGAGAAAGAGGATGTAAGTTAATGAGACATGAGATGACTACTGATTTTACATTTAAATTCTTGGAGATTATAGGCTGTCGGGAAACCAAGTATGCAAAAGGGAATTCCACAGATGGAAAGTGTGAGAAAAGAAGCTGATGGAGTAGAATTTGTGTTTACAATTTATTGGTTTCATAGTAAAAGAGTTGCTAATCTTGTGGCTCAATGAAATTCATATATAGGTGGTACCAGTTGGGCTAAGTTAATTCAAATGATGCATCCTATTCAATAAATTTGGTTTTCTTATTTGAATACACATTGTATTTTTTTTTTAATTACTCAGTATTTCAAATATTTTTAAAAACACATAAATTATCATAATATTTTGAGATATAAAATTTACCAAAATGACTGCCATTTAAAATTACCAGTGTACACAATTTACATAGCAACATAATTATGTTGGTTGTTGATGTGTCTGTTGTGTAGGTTTATTGAGTGATGTGTTATGCTGAAGTACTTGGACAAGAACAAAGTTTGGCGTAATATTGTAATGCTAATTTATGTTGTCCAAATGCCAAAGCTGATTTGTGTGCTTTGGCATATAAGCTTTCAATTTGGGGACATAGAGTAGGCTCCTAGACCAAGTCACAGGCACTGGTGATGGATGGTATTAAGTTTTTTCACATATGATTTTCTTGTCGCACTATAGATAAAGAATCCATAATCTAATTTGAATCTAACCAATGCCTGATAAAGTTTCAGTAGCATCTGTCAGCTCCACAGTCTTTTTAAGAGATAACTCTGATTAGTTGTATTGCTTTATTGCATTTCTCACGAAAATATTTTATATGTGGGATGAAGGATAATTTTTTTTGTCAAATATTATTCTTAGGTATTTGTATTGATCTACTACAGGTAATTCTATACCATCAAGTCTTAATTCAGGATTAGGGTGTAGCTTTCAAAGTTGGCAAAAGTGTGTACATAAAGTTGTTTCGTCTGGAGAATCTGAATCCATTTTCTGTGGCCACTTGTTTACTTTATTGAGACACTGTTGGAGTTGCCTTTAATTGTATGGAAATTTCTTAATCTGTAACTAATTAGAAAGTCTACACACAGTGAGCACTCAACTCTGGAGTTGAAGCATTTAATAATGCTATTTATTTTGAAGTTCAAGAGTTAACTATAATATACTTCCTTGGAGGACACCCATTTCTTGCTCATAAAAATCTGAGAGTATGGTACTGACACAAACATTAAAGATATGTTCTGTAAGGAATTTATTGATAAGAACTTTAAGAACCGTTTCATATAAGTCTTTCATGATACCATATCTCCATGAAGCATCATAACATTTTTCTAAGTCAAAAAAAAATTGCTGTTAAATGTCCCTTTGCAATTAAAGAATTTGATAAAAAACTCCAATCAAACCAGGTGATCAATTGTGCTTTTGTTCTTTTCAAAATCAGACTGGAAATGTGTAATTTTATTATTAATTTCAAGAAACCAAGTAAGCCTAATATCAACAATTCTTTTAAACATTTTGCGTAAGCAACTCATAAGTTCAATTGGACAACAATTTGAGAGTTTTCTAAGACCTTTTCAGATTTTGGAATTGGAATTATGGTCACTTGTTTTCAGCAACTGGGAATATTACCTTTGATGCATATACTGTTGAAAGTTTTGAGTAGATAATTCAAGTAAATATTTGGTAGGTTGTTTAAAAGTTCATAGTTAAATTCATCTGGGCCAACTGCTGAGTTTTGTGATTTTTTTTATAAAATCTAATAATTTTGGTAAAGTAGGAGCCTGGTTGTAATTTTCTTTATTGTTAGAGTAGAAATTTAATTTTTTCTTCTCTTCATTTGTTTTGATATTCTGAAATAGTCGGCTAGCATTATTTGAAGAAGAGTTTTGAGAGAAGTTTTATGCTAATAAATTTGCAATATCCTCTTTGTTAGTTGTTTTCATATAAATGTCTCAATAGAATGTTTTTATTTTTTCTCAGTGATTTTATGAATTATATCCCATACTGTTTTGGACTTGGGGTTAGAATTCATATTGGATACAAAGTTCTTGCATGAAGATCATTTTGATTCATTAATTATTCTATGTGCTTTAGCTGTATTTCTTTTGTAGATATTCAGATTTTCTTGGGTTGGATGTAATTCAAACTTATGTAGAGCTGTACAATGCAATCTGATCACCTTTTTACAATCATCAATAAACCAAAGTTCATGTTTGACAGGTTTAGATTTTACTTTTGGTATGTACTATATTTTGAGGAAAGTAACGATGCAATTCTGATTCATTATCATCATCCTTGTTCTCCACTCTCCTTGGAGCCCTGCTCAGACACAAGTTTGTGGTGGTGGTGGGGAATATCATTCACCCAATCACTCAGAGATACAAAAATGGTAAACTTAGGTTATGTAGTTATATATAACCATCAATAATTTCTTTCATTTATCTACCCTTGTGAAGTTGAATAAAAGTTTTAATTTTTGATGATACATTTTACTTGATTGACTCTTGAAACTGCTTTCTAGTACCAATTTGGTACTAGGGCTTGACATGACTAGCTGATGGATCAGATCAGGTCTCTCTGACTTCCCATCAAGCCCAAGTAATGGCCAAATACTTTGTTGGAATTCAGAAGAATTCTATCTAACACCTCAACTCCCAAATTTTGTCAAAAGGTATCACGGGTCATTACTCATGGCAAACAGGCAGCCTCAATGGGGTGATTGAGACTAGCATCTTACCTCTCAGCAGAAGTACAGTTTGTGCATTCTGAAGCCCCAGCCAACAGGGCAAACAAAGAATAAAAATAATGTTTTCCACATGTTCTATCAAATGAGTTGGGTTGGTGTTCCAAATTCAAAGTGAAATTTTAAGTGAAAATGCTTCAACAATAGTATTTAAACCAAAATTGAGTATACCATTCACAATATTGGAGTAAGTCAACAAGAAATTAGAGAGACTTGAAAAAAAGGAGATGTAATTGTAAAGATAAACCATTCAAAGTGGGCAGCACCAGCACTGAATGTAAAGAAGAAAACATAACATTCTTGTTTGTGATTTTTAGCAGGACTAAACAAGTGTTTAGAACCCCATGATACCATACTTGCAGATTGTGATTTTGCAGTTGCTTATCTGGATGATGTATTGATTAAAAGTATATCTTATGAACAATATTAGGCATGTGAAAACAGTTTTTTGAAACAAAATTACAAGCGTACAAGTTAAAACTCAGTGAGGAAAATTTTAAGCAAAAAAATTTATACTTACATACCAAAGACATATCATTGAAAAAATGTTTGTCAACCAGATCTGTTGAGGGCAAGTGCACTTAAGCATTAACACTTCCACTTATAAGCATTACTAGTTTACAAGCATTCTTAGGACCTGCAAACTATTAGCAAATTTATGTACCAAATTTGCAAAATTTGAGAGCTCCACCGAATGATTTACTTAAAACAGGCATAAAGTGGAACAGGACTGATAAGTGTTAGGTGGTGTTTGAAGAAATAAAAAAATAATAATGTCAGACTTATTAGCACATTATGATCCAAAAGCAAAAATCATAGTAGCATTCAAAAGCTAATGATTGCAGCATAGGAGCAGTAATTTTACACCAGTATGATGACAGTAATATAAAAGTCATTGTACATAATTTACGTTTGCTACTTCCATCAGAAAAAAAAAAAAAAAAACTACAGCCAGGTTGAAAAAGAGGCATTAGCAATAATATCTGCAGTGAAAAGATTTCACAAATTTATACACAAAATTGTTCAGTTACAGTCAGACAAATCTCTATTATCAATTTATAGTTTTAAAAAAAAATTCCCTTGCATACAGCACTGAGGTACTATTTTATAATATTACATTTTTAGGATGGAATACAAACTGTCCAAAAAATTAGGACCTCTGGATTGGTTATTAAAAATGATACCAAAAAAATTATTATTGCAGCATTAAAAATTGAAATTGAAATTATAAATATATTATGTAATGCAGTACACAAGTTATCAGTTAGGCCAAAAGAGAAAAAAAGAAGGCTGAACAAGGCAGGTTTATCATTGAAATAAGACAAAAAAAACTGAAAGAAATTAAGAAAGAACCTAATCCAGACTTGAATGCTTACTCGCTATGTGACAGAATACTGATATTTGCACAAAGATTAGTAATACCTAATATATTACAAAAGCAGATATTAAATGAATTTCATTGTGGACATCCAGGAATTTGAAGGATGAAATCTCTTATGAGAAGCTATGTAGACTGGACCAAAATAGATCAAGACATTGAAAAAGTAGTAAAAGCCTGCAAAGGTTGTGATTATGCAGCAAAATTGCCTTCCACAAAATTACATCCTTGGCAAAAGACAGATACTTTGTGGTCAAGACTGCACATAGATTTTTCAGATTTAGTAAATGAATCGCATTATCTTGTGGTCATGGTTAGGTTTACTCTGTGCCTGAAACTTGTAAGTGCCAAAAAACTTCTATGAACTGTTTGCAAGATATGACATCCCTGATGCCTTAGTCTTGGTTAACAATACGCAACTAAATGATCATAAATATGAAGATTCTTGTAAAATAGTCTCAGTTTAACATATTACTAGCCCACCATATCACCTAAGGCCAGACAAGCCAAATTGTTGGTGGGTACATTTAAGAGGGCTGGAAAAAAAATCAAGTCATGAAAAAGTGAGCAAAGGAGCACTGCAAAAATTCTTAAGAGTTTATTGGATAATACCAAATGCCAATACATCATCAGGCAGGTCACAAGCAGAATTAATGTTCATAAGAAAAATTAAGTTCGTGTTTGACAAATTGTTACCGGGTCAAAAACGAATAAGAATGGATTACAAAAAGGACACTAAATTTTTCAAGATTAATAAAAAAGTGTTTTTCAGCATGTATAAAGATGGAAAAAGAAATGTGAGAAGACAGTGTAAGAATGTCACAAATCAGAAAGCTGATATACAAGGTAAAAAGAAAAAAATGAGAACAAGAAAAATGAGAGCAAGAACAAGCAAATCACTGCAGTCAGCTAAAGAAAAAGTTTACCAAAGAAAGGCCAAAAAAAGAATGGAAGAACCTATGGAAGTTCTGTATAACGCTTTAATGTACACTACCGGCCATAATTATTAGGCAACCCTAGTTTTTTAAAAGAAATGATGTATTTCATACTATTTTTAAGTGCATAATTCTAAATGAAAATAGAATGGTTCTTTTGTTATTATTACATTTCAAGGCATAGAAGTAAAGATTAACTCATCCACCCTAAATTTTCTTTATCTTTTCATTGATGAAACTGAAATATAGGTAATTATTAAATATTTATAAATTCATTTGATGAACATGTTATTGTGCAGTATTAACAAAATAACCATTCTATTTTCATTTACAATTATTCACTTGGCAATAAATACTAAAAAATATTATGAAATACATCATTTGTTTTTAAACACTGGGGTGGCCTTATAATTATGGCCAGTAGTGTACCTACAAGAATTTATTGAATGTACAAGTACAGTTTCCAGAAAAAGAAAACATATGGAATAATTTGAGGTTGATTCTAAACATAAAATATACAAAGATAAGTACATTGTAGAACTGGCCAGAAAGAGGAGGAGGTGATTAATAAATAAAATATTTATTAATAAAAAGAATCTCAAAAATGGTGGGATGTTGTGGAGTAAATAACACACTCACAGTAACACAAATGCACTTGTTTAGACACTTAAATAAAGAACACTAATGAAACTTTAAAAAAAATCAAAGTTAATTTTCAGAATATTTCTTACAGACGTCATGGCAAGTGCCTAAGCAAGACTTAATATTATAACTGATAGAAAGCAAATTATAACAGTTCCACTTTCCATTACTGAAGAAAATGACCAAACATTTTTTTCAAGAGTTTCATAGTAAAAATGACTTTTCAGCATCCCCACATAATTGAGTGCTTATCATTATACATGAGTTTGATAGTTGATCTTGCAAGTCATTCACAATAAATTTTCTAATCAACTGGTACTTTATAAATGTGACTTCTACTCTACAAAAACTCTTTTACATCTTCCTATCTCATTACCAATCTCAGTCTGTTCATATCAATTTGGACAAAAAGAATATGAGATCAAAAGTTTAAGAAATCACCATGATGATTATTACTTGGTGTTAGATTATCAATCAAACGAACCAATCCTACAGGTGCATTCTATTTTTAAGAATTGTCTGCAAATGATTAGCAAATGGACATATAAAGAAACACTCTAAATGCCTCCAATTTATTTCTATGGAAACTAAAACAGAAAGTAGAATAAAACCATTTTGGATAAAAGTGCAAGTTTTCACCTACAAAGCATTATTTTTCCAGTCACCAACATTGTCTATGTATTTTTGCCAATGGTGAACACTTTGTGGACTAATAGCTGTACAGAACCACCTGGTAGATGGATTTTCAAACACATCACCAATGCTTGTTTATATGTACATCCAATGTGTGGTCCCTATAAACATTCAACACTGATAAATATCAAACAGTGCAATTTTTTCTGCATTGAGGAATTTAATGATATATTTCTGCTTCAAGTGCATTTTCATGCTAGATATAATTTTGACAGATTTCTGTTCAGTTGCTATCTGTAACAAGGTAAAATAAATTATGAGTAATTGACAAGAAAGTTTAACCTCAACTGTCATATCACTAACATCTGTGTCTGATATAATAGTCGAGCAGAATAAAGAGAGGTATTACTTTTGCCATGACCATTTTAGAATACAGGAGAATTGCTTATAAACAATTTCAAACTGCTATGGAACCAAGGAAAATGGTCCATATTAATTTTATCTATTCTTGACAGTCAATGCTTTGATCCAAAACTGACAAAATGAACCTTGATTTCTAATAAAGGAGAAATAAAAGAAATGATAAATATAAATAAAATAAAATTCCCTAAAAATCTACTTGACTTGTTCTATTTATCTATCTAAAGCCATAATTATAAGCATTGATATCAGAATGCCATGATTTGTATGAATCCCAAAAAGAACTTGCTAATAATGATTCTTTATTTTTGGGGCTATATCATATTGAAACACTTTTTCTCATAACATCACCAAAGTTAAGCAATGTTGAGCCTGGTCAGTACCTAAATGGGTGACTGCTTGGAAATATTTAGTGATATAAGCTTGGAAATGTGGGTTGAAATCAGAGAGTCAAGTTATGATATGAAAAAACTATGAATCCACCTCCTCCCACTAGCTATGGGTTAATTAGTAAGACTTGTAACAGTAAATCACCATGATTACAAAAAATTCTTACAATCTAGAATAAATTTTCTTGCTTTAAATAACCTGCAATAGATAAATAAGTTATATATCAATCTTGATTTTCAGAAACTGAAATTTTCCAATAATTAAAAAATAATCTGTTGCTCATGGTTGGCTTTGATTGTTATGATGAAGACTAAAATTAAATATTATGTTCTTGAACCCTAAGGGACCATCTCTCTTTCATGTAGAGAGCTAGAATTAATCCCTGGGACATCCCCAAAATCAGAAATGACAATAGGGGGTTGAGTAATTTTTGTTCCTTACTTTACTTGATAATATGACAGTATTAAAGAATTCAGTTAGGTAAAAGAACTTGTAATATCTGGTTAAATATTAATTTACCAGATACCTCAACTTCATATAAAAAAAATCAAGGTGAAAAATTGAAACCATTTTAAGGAAAGTGGAGAGGATCATATATGCATTAAAATAGAGTAATTTTCAATATCTTCAGATATCTTGAAAAACAACAATCCATTAAATGTACATGTTTGTATCATGCCATTCTTCTTTGACATAATTTTGAAGATTAACTTATTAGAAATCCTTGGTTCTGAGAAATGTAACAGAAATTATCCATGACTAATTACAGGTTACAGACTGTCTATTTTAACCTTGTTTAACCTTGGTCCTTATTTATGGTCATTAAATGCCAGAGTTTTTCCAGCCTAACAAAATCATAGATTGACCCATAATGGTAAGGTGATTTTCAACATTAAAGTGAATATCTTGGATAGAAGTATGTATGAGGTTTGATGACTATCACATTGACTTTCAGAAAGATTTTTTTTTCATTAATGCTATTATCGTGATAACGATGATTATTTATGCAGACATTCATATGATCTGAAAGAACTCATTACTAAAAGCATGAGAAGAAATTCTTTGTATAATTCTCTTTGGGCATCTGACAAAGAACTTATTATAAACCATTTCATATTGTGGAAACAAAGAAAATTCAATAATAAAATTATATTCGCTATATCTCTCTTTCCAAGGCACAAACCACCAGTTAGTTTTTTTTTTTTTTTATTTAACTCATTCTGTGGCTTATAATCTATCCCCTTTTTAGCTCCAAATATGCTTAAATATTCTCTGGGGATTTCTCTACAAAATTGAGATACCCAGATGCCAGAGATTACCAAAAGTTGTACATGGCACCAGTCCATAATACTGTAATATTAAATGTAAAGGTTTTGTTCTATATGTAAAATTGAGACATCAGACTAATGTTCATCCTGATGCCCCAAAGCACTTGTATTAGAATGTAATCTCACTTAAAAATACTGTAATACTAATTGTAATTAGAGGTGTCATATACACAATAGGGGTATCTATAAGGCTTATGTTTATCCAGATACCATAGACTACTTTTGTGTTTTAGCTAAATTTATAATACTGTAATGTTAAAAGTTAATAGTGTGTCTTATATCCAAAAGAAAGATATTTGATAGACTAATCTTTACCCACACATCACAAATTACCAGTAATCATACATAACCTCACTCCATAATATTGTAATATCAAATGTAAATGGAGATGTCTTATAGGCAAGGTTAAATTATTGGGTTGCCTAATGTTTTCCCAGATTCTGTGGACAATCAGCAATCATACATACTGTAATATTTTATGTAAAAGGGTGCATCTTATTTGCAAAGTTCTGATACTTGGTAGGCTTATGTTTACCTACATATTTTAACTACCTGTACTTGTAACTAGCCAAACACGATAATACTACAGGTATTAAATCTAAACAGATGGTGTGTTTTATATGCCATTAAATAAAATAATTTAGGATTCTGTTAAAAAAGGCTTTTTTATTTTTATATTTTTATTTGAGATCATGGATTGTCATAAAAATGAAAATGTGAAATAAAAAAACAAATTTTTAAAAAAATTTCACTTAAACGAAAAAGGTAATTTGACCTTTGGAAAGCTACATTTAATGAGACTCAAAGATTTTACAATCGTACCACCCCACTCTGGAAGTTACATAAAAAGAAATGAGAAAAGAATTTTGCAATGAACCTATCAAAGTTACATGTCAGGAGACAAAAGTATTTTGCAATGAAATCCTGAAAGCTACATGGAAAGAGAAAAGATAATTTTTTTGTAATTAGTCCCTGAAAACTACACAACAGAAGACCAGCAAAAAGCATTTTACAGCATTAAAAAAATACTCAAATATATCCTTTATTATTTCCTGAGTCCAGCTTATATTTCTCTCAATTTCTAACAAAGTTATGACCAGTTTTTCTCTTTTATCTTATTCTGTTACTTGTTTAGATCTCATCTTATTTTTGTGGCTTTAAATACTCAAATTGTTTTCTTTATGCTCTTCCATTTTTTTACATGGCAACTATTAAGTAAACAGAATAGATTGGAAAATAAGGAATGAAACCCCAATGAGAGTTGAATGCTCATCACAACAGAGATTAATTAGTTATTTTCAGATACATATGATTCCTTAATGATCATAAAAAGGGGGGAAAACACAAGCAACAAAATAACCTAAGCATTTTGATAAAAAGACACAAAAAGATGACAAAAGGAAAACATGTCAAAAATTAATAATGACAAATTTATATTTGTGATACTGAATGTAAATCAATCAAAATTCAATTTGCCAGTAAACATTAGTCTGTAAAGTTATTTTGATCCAGAAAATACTGAGTAACCTTGCCATTCTGTCAATATAAAACTGATATTCTCAAAAAAAAAAAATATATATATATACAAAAGAGAAAATGGAAAGTTGAAAAATGTCAGATTGTTAGTGAGTCAAATTCTTGGGATAATGACTTTTCTTGAGAGATTAAATTTAAAAAAAAAGATAATGCCAATATTTGAAAAGTGGTAATAATTACATCAACTCAAATTCAATTAATGATAATTGATGTCACAGAATATGTCTGCACTCATATCAGTGAGCAAAACTAATGCTACTTTAATAAATAGCTATGAATTCATTGCTTATAATTCCTGTTCTAAAAATGGTTATAGTCTACATTTCATTCAAGTGCTGCATAACCAAAATCTTATCATGGTATTGTACTCTTCAAAGTATTTTGATACATTTTTATTGCTACTTGAATTAGAAAAATGTTTTTTTTCATTTTTTATTTGCCCAATATGATTTTGATTTTAAACTTTTGAAACCAATCTGCTACCCATGAAAAATTCTCAATAATATTTCTATTATAGACTCATTTCTTTCCAGGTCCCAACCAGAGACCTAAGGTCAGAAATAGGTTAAACTTAATTGGAACCTTTTTGTAAAAATAAACAAAAATAAAATAACCTAATAGCGAACACATTTTATATAGATGAAGCTCTTCATAAAATGTGAGCTGTGCTTGTAAAAACAATTTTTTGTATTTCTTTAAGGCACGGACTGTGTCTACAAGAACCTTTTCCAACCAAACTGAGGGCTCCAACCAAAACTGGAATTATGGATGTATTCATGTGTCACATTTTTGACACTTTCACTTCAATATCCTTGTATAATAGGCCAATTCTAGTTAAGAAGTTTGTTTCCTTGCGCTTCCCACCTGCGGAACTTCCTTTCTCATGTCTGCTTCCCTGATAGCTACAATCTCCAAAGTTTAAATGCAATGTCAGTTGCCATCTTCTATCTCTGTGACTCCCACTTCTCTCTTCTCCTTTTTGCAACATTGCCTGTACTGTTTTCTTTTCTGTATTCCTTCTCCTCTCATTGTAAAAGCCTGTGCGCTAATGGCAGTTCAACCTTGCTTGGTGTAAATCGATTATAAAAATAATATATATTATTGTTATTATAAAAACTCTAAATTCTCTCACCTGGACAGCTTGATTGATGTTCAGGTAGTGTAACAGAGCTAAGAGCAAAAATTGAAATTGGCATGCTGAGTTCAAATTCTGGAAACATTTGTAATGTCCATTTCATAGTAAAAAACATGAATAGTCTTCTCCAATGATATGTTAAATAGCAGGGAAGACCATCAAGCCATCTTGAATGAAATACACCCACAGTACATGTATTACTCTTAAAATACAAATGGGTTACAAGACGCATGATCATGATTTTTTGATAGCTTTCAATGGAGCTCAAGTGACAGTAAGTCTCTTCAATGCTTTTGCACTCTCTGAAGCATTTTTCTCTGACTTTTTCAAATCCTATCAAATGGATGGTTTCAGTTCTTCTTCACATTTCCAGTTCTTTCATTTGTTTTGTTTTGTTTTGCAATGCTGTTTAAGATTTTTCCAAGCATGCCAATAATGATGGGTACCATTATGGCTTTCATATTCCACAATTTTTTCACTACTCTCACAAAGTGCAATTTTTTTTACATCTTGCTAGTTTCTAATACCTTTTCACGCACCCTCCAATGATTTGACAGATCATATTTCCTTTGTCTGCACTGATTAAATCCACTCCTCTAGCCAGGACTGGATGATTTATTTGAATTTCTTAGTTGTTGTGGTGAAATCTTGATCACCAAATTGTTGTGGCAAAACTACGTTGACAATTTGTTGTGGCCTTTTATGGCTCGGAAGTAAAAGACGGAAAACAAGAAAGTAGATTCAAACAGTATATTAGAATAACAGAACTTATATACAATAATAAATGTTAGTAATCAGCAAATAAAAGTGTAAATCTGAATGGTATAGTTATG
This sequence comes from Ascarosepion bandense, assembly GCA_037127315.1. NCBI lineage: Eukaryota > Metazoa > Mollusca > Cephalopoda > Sepiida > Sepiidae > Ascarosepion > Ascarosepion bandense. The sequence goes on from JBBBDQ010000714.1 coordinate 2,850,046, forward strand.
CTGTGTCTAGACTATCTCACATCTGCGTCACGGAAGTCATGCAGGTTATTCTTTACTGACAGAGAAAGAGTTCATTCCTATAGAATAGGGCACCATAACATTAGTCCTAGAAGATATATTATGTTTTATTATTCTTTGGAACTAGCTCTATTTATATTATTATTATTTGATGTATTCCTACTTTACCAATGGTTACTGCTGAGGAGGTAGTTATAGCAAGTCTCCTTATATAACCTTTCTCAATTATCTCACAGATGATAGCACTTCTGTGATTGGAATTCTTCACTTTCTAAAAAGAAAAGAGCCTGTCTAACTTAAAAATTAGCATTTAAAATCATATCTTTTACTTTAGTTTAAGCATGAGTCAAATAAAAGAAGAATATATTGCACTAATACTTAAAAGGAAAAGAGCCTGTGTACCTTGAAAATTAGCATTCTAATTCATATCTTTTACTTTGGTCTTAATAACAGTGAAATAGATGAATGTAATACATTACCTTAAACAAAGAACAATGATGGCTGATATGATGCCATACATAAAAGTCAACAGGGGACAAACGTGATTGACAGATATATCAGGCCATGGATGACATCAACCAAAGCAACAACATGAAAAATCAAAAATGCATGGGAGTTTCAAGACTCTATAAAGTCTACAATCTGAAGGAACAGAAGATTCTCACTGGCTTCTGACTCCCTCTTTGTGTGCATGGATTCTCTCTCTGGCTGCTCTCCTGCTCCACACAAGAATCGCTGACAAAGAAAAATATAAGTTTATATGTATGTATATATATATATATATATATATATATATATATACACACACATACGTGATCCTCATTGTCCAGATCCAGTGCAAAATACAACATTAAGATTATGTTGCAACAATCTTTCTTATTGGAAATTACATTTGCCTTTTAAAATGAGCATCTGAACTCATCGCTTTTACCTGGATTTTACCACCAATGAGAGAAAACTGAAAAGAATGATTATGCTACATCAACCGTTCAAGTTAGGACCGATTGTTTTCAAAATTAGCATTTTACTTAAATTCAAATACTTACTTTGAAGAACTAGATAAAAATATTTAACTCACTCAACTAAATTCTTCTTCATATGCCATGTCTCTTCAGGACATAGGCAATCATAGACTTCTACTTGGCTCTGTCTCTTGTTGCTCTCAAAATTCTTCCTCTTGGTATCTCTCCCAAACCCCGCTCTACCATCCATTTGCTCAGGTCTATCAAGTAGGTCTCACACTGCTTCCTCCTGTTTCACTTTCTCACTATCCGTACTGAGAGTATTAAATTCTCCAGGCCCTCCTTCCTCATTACATGTTCCAGATGAGTTTTTTCCTCATTTCCATCCTCTCCAACACCTCGTCTTTAGTTACATGCTCAGTCTATGATATCCTCAGCATCCTTCTGTAAAACCACATTTCTGCTGCCTCAAGTCTCTTCTTCATCCTTGAGAAGATTGTCCAACATTCATTGCCATACACAAGAATGGATATCACATAGCAATCCAGCACTCTCTTCTTTGTTTTCACTAAGATTTTCCTGTCTTTCAGTACTCTGGTTAGCTTTTTAAATACGTATTTAGCCATGCCAATGCATCTTTGGATCTTGACATTGCACTTTCCATCCACTGTCAGCACACTTCCCAGGTATTTAAATTTCTTTACTTATTTTGGGGTTTTCTTTTTTGCTGATGACCATACATTCAGTTTTCTTGAAATTTATACTTAGTCTTTTCTTCTTGCTTTCTGTTGCTACCTTCTATAGGAGGTCCTGCAGTTTCCCTTCCATGTCTGCTATCAGCACTGTGTCATCTGCGTATCTTACATTGTTGAGATTGTGGTCATAAATGACAGATCCTGGCAAGGGTTTTATTTTTCTGAAAATTATTTTGCTGTATAAGTTGAATATCTAGTGAGAAAAAACATCCTTGTCTTAAGCTTCTTTCAATTTCTGTATACCCATTGAATTAACTTCCTATCAGTACACAAGCGGTTTCCTACCAAAAGAAATTGATTACCTGAACCTTTGTCATGGTTGTCAAGCATCTCTATCAAGTCTTTGTGCTGTATTTTTCAAAAGCTTTTGCATAGTCTATAAAGCACAGATATAGTTTCTTCTGCATTTTTATTGCTCTTTCAGATAGCATTCTGAGTATGAATACTGCGTTCCTTTTTTTTGGGTATTTTTAACAAAGCCACACTATTCTTGTCCTATTTCTAAGCCAATTCTGCTGCGCATTCTGTTCATCAGAATCGGTGGAGTTCCCATTCTTTGCACCTGGCTTTTTAGGTAGTGCTATGAAAATTGATCTGCTTAGGTCCTCTGGTATATTGCTACTGTTGTAGATTTCATTTATTATTTCTGTGAGCCTGTCTATGCCATGGTCTTCTAAGGGCATCAATATCTCTATTACAATTCCATCGGGTCCTGCTGCTTTATTTCTGTTCAATTTGACCATTGTGGATTCCACTTCAGTTTTTAATATTGATAATCCATCCATATTTTTGTGTATTGTTGGTTGCTCTCTCGTGTTGTGAAAGAGATCAACAATATACTCATCCCATTTCTGAAGTATTTTTTCATTTTCTAGTATGAGTGTACCATCCTTTGCTTTTACACATCCCGTTGCTGAGCAGGTCTTTTGTTCAGTTCTTTTATTTTTTTATGCATGTCACCATTATTTGTCATGCTCAGTCTCTCTACTTTGGTACATTTGTTGTTGAGCCATTATTCTTTAGCCGGTCTGCATTTTCTCTTTATTTCCTTGTATTTTGTTCCATATCTTGGCATCGGTTATTGTCTCTTTTCCACCAGGTCAAGAATCTTTTCAGTGATCTACTCTTTTTTCTTCTGTCTTCCTTTTTTCTTTGAGATGATGTCATTCACCAATGTTACTAGAGCTGCTGTTATTGCGTCACATTTTGAGCTTCCATCTTTAATTTGTTCTTTGTATTTTGTTTCACACTGTCCATATACATTTTCTGCAGGTTTGTGTCATTCACAAATATATAGTACTGCAGTCTTAGAACTGTGTTCGGTTTTGCTAATCACCTTAGCTTTATCCTTAGTTTGCATAAAACTCGTTATGTGGTCACTTCCGCAGTCAGCACCTGGGTAGGCTTTACAGTAAAGGACTGCATTTCTGAATCTCTTGTTGATAGTAACAAAATCAATTTTAAATTCAATTTTTTTTTTTCATTCTTCTTAGAGAACTTTCCTTATCTAGTACCTCACTGCTTATGTACGTACAACTTAATATTTCATTCACTTTGTCTCCTTCTTGAAAATGCCATGTCTTTTCAGGACATGAATTATATACAGCTCTTCACATCTTCCTCTCATTTGTTGCTCCAAGTAACTTTTTCCCCTCTTTATCATTCTTTTTCGGCCATCCACTCAAACACATCAAGTAGTTTATCCACTGTTTCTCTGGCCTTTAGTAGAATCTTTCAGTATTAAATTTTTTGAACTGTCTTTCTACATCATGTACCACATATTTTGTCTTTTTCACTCTGTAAGTATGAGTATACTTTTCATTCTTATTTTCTTTAAGACTTACTCATTGCTAACAAGTTCTGTTCATGATATTCTTAATATTGGTCAGTAGAAGCACATCTGGGCCACTTTAAGTCTTTTCTACATAAGATAGTACATAACAATTCTATGCTTTCATTGTTTCTAAGCACATTTTTCTCTTTTAATATTTTGTATAGTTTCTGAAAAGGATCTGTCACTATACTTACACTTTCAGATTTTTTTGTCATATTTTTCCGTTGACTCTTACCATACTAACCAAATATGTAAATTTCTGTACCTTCTTGAATTTGTTATTGCTGATATGCAGTTCATAGCTTGGAATGTCTCTTTTGCTGGTACTGTGCATTCTGTTGTCTTATGCATATCTATAGACTTGTTTTCTTGTTTCTTTACCTATTAAAATGACTGAATAATTTATATGGCGGATCAACAATTTCACTCTAGATCAGTGCAATACATGTTTTGTATATAGTGTTGAGTTGTGATATTGTTTAGTATCAAGTGTTTGATACTGAAGTAAAGATAGAGCATTGGTAAGTACAAAGACTTTGTCACTTCAGTGGGGCAGGTTCATGCTGACTTCAGTTCATGCAGGTTCATGCAAACTAATTTCAACAAATGATAACATATAATGGTGTCCTCACAAAACTTTAAAGTTGGCATGAACCTGTCCAGTTAAATTGGTAAACTCTTTGTACTTATATATATTATATATTCTCAATCAGCTGCTCATTTGTAAATTTCTGCAGGATGATGGTATTAGGAAGAGCAAAGCAAAAGAAGGAAATCTAGGAAAGAAATTGTGAAAGAAAAAAGTATGTGAATAAAAAAAAAGAAAAATATGTGATAGGAAATAGATAAAAATTGAAGATAAAAGAAGAAAAATGAGAAGCAGGCTGACTGTCTTGAATTTTGTTGCTCCTTTACTCCTTTGAAATTTTTAAGTGGATTAAGCTTTATCTTTTCTTTTGGAATAAGTGAAATAATTTACACAGGAACATAGCTTGAGACTTTCATATGAACGTCATGCAGGACACCAAACTCATTCTGAAATATTAAAATTACTAGTTAAGCTTTAATGTAAGTCATTCTAACAGTAAACTTATGCACAAACTTGTTCAATTTAAGTTACATCTAAATTCTAAGTATATTGAAATAAGTTTACCCATGATTTTTTAATTGATATTTAACACTTCTGCCAATAAATCAAGACAATGAAACAAACGTGACAAGAGTGTTTATCCTAAGAACTATGTTCAATGTAACTATTGATGTGCTACAAAAGAAATAATAAAAAGATACAACAGATATTGCTTAAATAATTACTTTTGATATCATAACAAATGAATAGCAATAATAATAATATTCCTTGAACAAGTATTTACAGAACAGCCATGAGTAAATACTAAAAAGTCCACTGAATGTAAAAATCATATTGGAGGCAGAAATTTTGATAGAATATTCGAAGAAAATTTATGATGAAGTTTTTGCATGGAAAAAAAAAACTTGCACAGAGTATTTGCACAAGAAACTCAAGATATGGCAGAGTCAGAAACATGGAGTTGGCCTAAGAATGGGTTCTTCAAGAAGGAAACAAAAGGGATGTTCCATGCAGCACAAAAGTAGGTTTTAAGAAAAAGTTCTATCAAGTACTCTCAGACCAGATTATTTACCCTTGTGCAGGCTGTGTAGGGAAGCTACTGAAAATGTGCCACACTTGGTCAATGGCTGCAGTCAGCTGGCATAAAGAGTATAGATGATGCTATGGCAGAGAAATCTCAAAAAACATTGGCAACTATGCAAGAAGTATGACTTTGAGTGTACCAAGAAGCTGTACAAGTATTCACTACCTTCAGTAATTGTACACAAGAAAGTGAAACTCATGCAGAATACAACTATCTTGATTAATAAGCACTTGGGGAGGATTGCTCTGATATCAAGATTTTACAGTATCTTGGAATAAGAACATTGTGAAGGTAGAGTAGGTCAAAATACAGAGGTATCAAAACATGGCAGGGCAAATCAGAGAAATATACCCACCGGTTGTTCAAGTTGCTTCTTTTGTGGTTTGTACAGTTGGGACTTTTTCAAAGAATCTTTCTGATATGCAAGATGCTTTGGGAATACATTGACATTATTGAGAGTCTGCAGGTGGCAGTACTACTTTGATCAGCTTGTGCCAAGGAAAGTGTTGTGTCTCTAAAGCTGCAGATAGTAGCTGAGGTATGATAATAATCACCTAGTCAAAATATTTATGAGTCAGCAAGAATATAAAATCCAATAATAACTAACATTAGTCCGAAACATTTCAAGGTTTTCCTATTTTTTGATGAATCATTTCTCAAATTAATGATTGAATAAGGTCCTTGCAAGTTTCACACCTGTCTAAATTCTCTAATAACAATTATAAATTATGGATGCTGATCATTATTTAAAGAAGTGGGTACACATGAAAAAGATTTGAACTTGACAAGTTTTACCATTTCAGGCATTAAACACATGAGAATGTTAGTATCTCTTCTTCATTTTCTTTGACTGAAACCAAACAGCCTCTCTGAGATGTCTTTTTCATCATACCTCACATTCAAAACAAAATAGTCCATTAAATATGACGTATTGGTAGAGTGTAACAAACATGTTAAATAAGGGAGAAGCAGAATTAATATGATAATTTCACTTTTGCTTGCGTGTATTTGTTTCCATGAAAGCAGAAAATAAAATATAAAAATAACCAGAGATAGTAAACTGGAATTATCTTTTTGTGGATAATCAAATTAACAAAAATGCTAATTGGTAAACATTTGGTATGTTTCGAAGCCAGGTAACTGAAAATAAATACTGACTCATAGACTCAGAAAAGAACATCCACTTATTTACCAAATAAGTTTACATACTTTCCAATGCATTATAATAAGTTTTTTTTTATCATCTCACCCCAATTAAGGCGATAAAGCCACAAAGATGTAATGGATTAATGAGAGTGAAAGAATATGAGAAAAACATTATTGAGAAAGAGAGGACAATAAAAGAACACAAAGAGACAGAAGATGATGATTGATGATTGACATTGCATTTAATTTTTTGAAGATCATAGTCGACCAGAAAACATGAAGCCAAAAAAGAATTCCATAAGCAGAAAAGGTAGAAAAAGAAACTATTTATGTATTGTTACAATTCACAATTTCTACAGTAAAAGCTGCCAATCTACTACTGCAGTTAAATTTCTAAAGTTCCCAAAAGTGAAAGCATCAAGACAAATGCCATGAAAATATTTAGAGAAAAGGCACAGAGAAGCTATATTACAGCACTGGGAAAGTGACTGAAGCTGAGATATTAGGTCAGACATCAATTGAATAAGTCTTAGCTCAGTTTCAATGGGCTATCACCCAGGGAGCATCTTCTTATTGCAATGTAAGGGTTGGGTCAGGTTTAATCCCTGAGGCACAAAGGCTCCTAATTAGAAATACTAATGGAACTGGGCAATTTTGTATTCAATTTTATCTACAAATGGAGTTCTCACTATAAAAAGACCTTGTATCCTATCTTACAACAGTGAGATGGTAGCTAAATAGCTAAGCATATTTACAAAACAGAGTGAATTTCATTGACTAAATAGAGATCTATGACAGGTGGAGGGCAAACTTTCTTAATGTAAGAGTAAAATACAATAAAGTTCAGATATTTGAGAGCCACAAGTCAGGAACAAAATTTATGTATTTCACACCCATTAACATTATATTTATGTTTTAATCAAATTGGTTCTTAATTCATATTCAGTAAATAATTAGAAAGCGTTAATTTTTTTTATTTCCTTTTTATATTAACTTTTAGGGAAAAAAAAAAGAACTCAGCCAATATATTTCCACAAGGCCCATATAAAAAGCTCAAAGAGTGGCATGTGACTCACAAGCCACTGTTTGGCAACCCCCTGATCTATGATTACAAAAGCATAAGCACACTCAAAATCACATACACAAATGCATTTATGTTTTCACACACACACATTATATATATAATGCTCTGCTAAGTATCGAGCACTCTTAAGTAAATTACCACAAACAGTGGACTGACAACCCATTAGTTTGTACTACTTCTAAGATATATATATATATACACGCCCAAAAAATTTTATGAAATCCATTACAAAATGGATTTATTCCAAAATATTTTTAATATTTAAATGTGTGTTTAAAAGTATAATTTCAGACTTTGCTGGAGGATGCACATTTTTTTATCAAGATTTCTGGATTATCCAAGCCAGGAGATATAAATAAATATGCTGTCTAATTATAAAAAACAGAGTATATACTCAAATACGAGCAGTCATTAAAAATAATGTTTAAACAAATAATATATATATATATATACACACACACACACACATAATACCTGTAACAAATAACAGGATTATTTACACAGGGATTGCTACTTCTACTTAAGATCAGAATATCTGTGTGCTGTAGTGTAGTATCTGTGTACTCTATTTAGTAGTAAAACAGCAGCTCTACTTTATAATTTACCAGTTTACAAGCACCAGAACAGTGAAATAAAAATGCTTAAATATCAGATAGAAAATTTAAATCAAGTCGGGTTTATTACTCATATTATTTACAGACTAATATCCTAATCTTTGTTGTTAAACTCACAATGTTTTTGCCATTATTGCTCCTAGTTATTTGTTTTCAAGTATCTATCAATCAAGATAACCTTCAGAGAATTCTGAACTGAAAGCTTTTCATTCAATCTACCTTGGGTAGATTGTTTTCATTCTTCTATGTCTAGGGATATCTCATATTGGTTTATTGTTCAGTTATTGTTAGCCTTGTTTCCACCGAGTCTGAGAATATACAATATATTTCCATAGATTGAATAAAAGGTTTAATCTTCTGAATATTATCTGGATCAATAGATGAAGGCTAGAAAATACAATGGCCAACATATTGAGATAGTAACAACAATGATAAGGACACTAGTCACACTGTAAATAATGTAAATGTTAATTCTTCATTTCAGAAATTCAAACAAAAAAGGGCAGAATTCTCAAATTAATTTTCTCACATATCTGCTTTAGTTTGTCAGAAAGTATAAACAAAGAAACATACAAAAATGTGATATTGTCCTTTGTACAAACATATATAAGTGTGTGGTGTGCAGATGTACAAGAGGGTGCTGAAAAGTTATTGTCCTGACCCACATTTCCAAATCTGTATTCTAATATTTGGTCATTAAAATACCAATTTTAGGAAGTGAGTTAAACTAAATGCCTTCAGCATACTATATATACATACTTTTGCTAATCTTTCAATGTTTGTTTCCATCAATGTTCTAAGAATGATTTAAACTAATATCAATATATTGACAGAATGAAACAGTGAACACTTATTAATTGCTTTGGTGTCTTATTTAAAATTTGGTTTCATCTTTTATCCTTTGATGTTGATTAGATAGACAAGTTTTCACAAAACAGAAACAATCTAAGATTCATACTTATTTTGGTTACATGAAGCAATAAGTTATCAAAGTTATGAGACCTTGTAGAAAACTGGTAATTTTGCAGACAAAAATTTAAAAGTATCTCCAAGTTATTTCCGATTTTCTACCTTTATACTTATTTAACATAGTGTCAAAATCAAAATTTACAGAAAGGTGGATTTTACCCAAGAACAGCCGAGTTCGAATTCCAGTTGAATTCCTTGCATTCACTTATGCGCAAATACCCTTGGGAAAGGTATTAATCCGTCTCTTCCCTCCAGTTATGGGTTAAATAATAGGACAGATTGGGTTCTATAGCCTTGGTCAGCAACCAGTCTACCGCAGAAAGCAATGGCAACCTACTGCGGGATAATCTTCTGCCCAGTCAGTCATGTCTCAAAAAAGACATGATCGCCCAAGCGTGTTTCATGTATGGCACTTAACTGACTCATGTTCTGAGAGACATATAGATTTCTGTTTGTTTTTTTAGAAAGTATCCTCAAGATTTGTTTTTCCTGAGTATGACGATAAACTACATCTGGCAGCAAGGCCTCTGATCAGGAGGTTCTGAAGAGTGTGGACCCACCTTTTAACTGCTATTGTTCTTAAATCCACCATGATCCAGTCCATGGTGATAACACCTGTTGAAGTCCCAGCTATGAGTAAATTGTGAACCCCCAAACAATATACTATGAATGTAAAAATAAGATATTACCAGCAATACATATGATTCTCGGAAAAAAAAAACTCTTTACACTATGTCAATGAAAACTGATTTCTAACAAAGAATACAGATTCTATTAATATGAACCTATCCTAAACATCTTGTCAGTATTAAATAATTGATTGAGGTTAATATGCAGAAAAACAAAACAAACCAAACCAAGATATCTATTGTGAGAAATTCAGATAATTAAACCTGTACTGCCCACAATCTCTGTAGGGATGGAGAACATTGTCAAGGAATATTGATGCTATTTTTGTATTAGGGTATCTCAAAGCATTTTTGTTTCTATAGACTTTTAATCCAAAGTTTATTTCATGCATACATCTACAGACTATCTATGATTACATTATATTATTATTAATATTGTTATTATATATTCGGGTATATCATAAGTATCTTTGCTTTTTCAGACATTTATTTCAAAGTTTATTTCCTACACACATCTGATGACTATGATTCCACTATATGATAAATATTATTTTTTTATATTATGGATTATCAAAAGTACTTTCATTTTTAACATACCTTTACTCCATTTTATATTTAACTCCAGTTTATATTTAATGTTAACATCTTTTCGTAAGCTAAAAAAGATTACTGAATGAGAAATAACCAAAATGGAGGTTGGAAATAAATAGTAATATTTATAATATCATCAAATACAAGACCCGCAAGCAGTGTGAAGTAAACCACTGTTAATAAAGAACTGCTAGACCGGACCATATCCATTCTAGGGTAGGATAGGATATTCCTCTACAACATAACCAAAAAAAAGTTACTGAATGAGAAATAACCAAAATGAAGGTTGGAAAATGAAACAGTAATCTTTATAAAATCAACAAAATACAATACTTGTGAGCTGTGTAAAGTAGATAACCACTGCTAGTGGTGAACTGCTAGACAACAATATAACTCCCCTCATAGTGTCTAACTTATCTATGAGGACATACTCATTAATATTCATAGATATGTATATAACACATCTAAAGATCATCTATGACTCCACTATATTATGAATATTATTTTATTAAAGAAAATGGGAAATATTTTACTTCTTTTCACAGACTATTACCTTCTGGGTTAGCCCCTTAAACCTATTGGTTAGTCCCACTTAGCATCACCAAGATGTCATGTGAGAGTGCTGTTAGCCAGCTATAGAAATTTGACACTTTCTGTTTTTGCAGTTATAGTTGCACATATCAAAGGTCAAATTCTCTAGATCGTTCTATGCTAGTTGCATCCAGACAATGGCTCCCACCATATCAATTTGGCTGAGCTCAATGCAGTAATAAAAGGCATCAAACTGGATCTCCAATAGCAAGAAAAAATGCTCCATCTGAAAACTGATGTAATTTTGAATGGAAGGAAGTGTACAGTCTTGGTGGACATTGGTTGTATGCAGATACTAGTTTGCAGGTTCATGTGTCACTCTTGAATGTCTATGGGGGTGAATGTGTTGATGGCTGACAGAGCAACACTGAAATATTGTGGACTAGACTGGGTCAAATTGGGCATAGATGGCACTGAGTTAGCAACCATTGAGGCCTTAGTTATTGACAGGTAACTGCTGGAGTTAGTAAGCTTTTTGAAATGAAACCAGCTGGAGTTAGTAAGCTTTTTGAAATGAAAATGTGCATGACAATCCAATTTGACCTAACTCAGAATTGTTGGACTGCAAAGTGAAAGTAGTAATAAGGACAGAGGTTTTACACCACGAGATATTACAGTAACACATTCCCAAACATATCAGGAAAAGCTATGAAACCAAAATAGCTTGCAGTTATAGACACATCTAGCATAGGTCATAGTTGGTAAATCATTCTCTCTGCTTGTCTGTGTGAATCACATTTTAATTCAGATTTTTGACCATACATTCAAATTAGCAATAGTTTTAAAATCATTAAAACCAGGCACATCCTTTACCTAAATTGCAAATAGTGGCTCCAACTAAGCAGGTGAGATTTTGTGGGACTGTAGCCGTGGGTAAGTTGGAATTCCTTGGTCCTATTTCACCATAGTCTTTTTTTCTCTTTTCCTCCCAGAATGTTGTAGTGAAAATAATACCAGAATTTTATCTCAGGAATGGGAATATCTTTTCCTTTAGTGACTAAAATTCCTTCCTTTATGAGCATACTAATGTATTTTCTCTCCTTTGTAACTCAGTTATATAAAAACAAAAATATAAAATATCACCTTGCTGAAATTTGCTGTATTACCATTCACCTCTATAAGTAAAATAACAACCCAGCATTTACATGTATAAATTTGTTTACCATTGCTTTTAGTCCAACTAGGAGCAGTATCACAATAGAGTTTTACTCCAAAGCTTATTTCATTCATTGCTTTTAGTCCAACTAGGAGCAGTATCACAATAGAGTTTTACTCCAAAGCTTATTTCATTCATTAAAACCTTAAATCAGTTCTTGCTGATTTTTCATAAAAAATAGGTTTTATTTACAAAAATTAGTAAGAAACATGTCATTGAAAGTATTGTCCATTGCTAGCCACTATTTAACTCGAGTTAACCCATTTTTTATCATCTTCATTAGAATGAAAGTGCTGCTCAGCCAGGCCATGTGCCATTGACCAGAACAATCGATAATAGGACAGGGCAATGTCTGATGAATATGGCCAATGAGGTAGAACTTCCCATTTAAGAATTTCCAAGTAGGTTTTCACCAACTATGTAACTTGTGGCTTAGCATTGTCATTTAGCAAAATCCCTTTGTTGTATCTGTTTGTATAGCAGTATTTTCTCCAATGCTTGGCTCACATATATCAATTGTAGTCAACAGCAATCTTCTGTGCTAGTTTTGATTGGTTTGAGCAGCTCATAATAAACTACGCCCAGCTAATTCCACAAAATGTAGATCAGAAGCTTTGAACCATCGATATTCAGCTTTGCCCCCGATGTTGATGAATGGCTGAGTTTACCCTAGGATCTTCTACACTAATGGTTATCATAGTGCATCTACTTTTTGTCACCGGTTATGATATGACAATAAAAACTTTCCCTTTTCTGCTGTTGAGCAGCTGTTCACATGTGATAAGACACTGTTTGATGTCTCTTGGCTTTAACCTGTATGCCACCCAATGTTCTTACCTTTGAACCATTCCTAAAGTTTTCAAATATTTCAAAACTGTTGTGTGATCAACTCCTAATGATTCTACAAGTTCAACTTGTGCTTGATATGAGTCTACAGGAAGTAATGCTTCCAATTCTTTGTCTTCAAACTTTTTCAGTGTGCATCAGAGAATTCTTTAATTTTAATATCAAAATCATTATTTTTGAAGTGTCTAGACCAATTTCTGCATGCTGTTTTTAACAGAGTATGCTCATCATAAGTCTCAGCAAGAATTGTGTGTGCTTCAGCCACAGATTTCTTTTGAATAAAATAGTGCAGTAAAATTTACTGCAAATCCCTTTACTTTGGCACAAAATTCAACATGTTTAATGCTAGGAAAAAAAAAGTTATTTATACTTTGGCAAAATGAAATACACTGAATTTCAAGATTGCTTATAGTACTTCCTTCTAAATGTGTTTCCTTCTGAAATTACATACATGCAGTTCTGGAAATGCCATTTGTTGGAAAACAGTGACTACTTGTTCAAACTCCTCATACTTTGTCCTTTGAAATAAACTCAGAAGCTGATGACTACTATTGAGTTTTTACTGTTCATATATTATATTACTCTGAATAGTACTCATTGAAGTCTCTGTATACATGTTTCTTTTTAATAATTTATATTGAAGAGACCTATTTGAATTATCCTCTCTGTTCAAAGATTTGACACCATCATATATATATATATATATATATATATATATATATGCAAACAAATGTATAAATTAAAATGTATGTAAAAACTGATATATGCACATAGATGATTTGTCATGACCTGTATCTTTTCTGAAGTTCAACAATAGTGTCTGAATTATATTCAGAGAACAGGTGGCTAATCGATTTCTTTCTTTTATCACATGCTCAACTTTGGCATATCAGCAACTGTTAGTAAAACCCAGAAATGAGACTAAAAACTTTGCAGTTTTGCCTTTGCTAGAAATCAAAATTATTTGTTAGTATATTTTTTGAAATCTGACACCCATTCAGTCATTTCTGTTTCTCCATACAAATATTTCTGTCCATCTAAGCACGCAAACCCACACACATGCAGATTTATGCCCCGCAAAGCAACACCAATAAAAGTAAACATTAAAACACTCTCATCACCACAACAGGGAATGCTAACGTGAGACTGCACACATAAACTCAACACATGGCAATGTACAAATGCACATTTCACACAGACAAAGACAGGAAATTCCCTCCTTCCTCTCCACTAAGCATACAGAAAACTAATTGACAGAGAGATATTGCAGTGAAGCATAAAAACTTGGGTTCACATTCAGGCCAGAAGCTTTGTACTTGTTGAACTTTTGACCATAACATTGAGTCTTTGATGATACCCAATTGAATCCATTTCCTTCACCTTTTTCCTTACAACAATCACCCAGTCTTTGGGAGAAATATTCTCCTAGACTGGAAAAGTGAGAAAATATTTTTTTTTTCATTACATGCACCTGAAATGACCATTTTCTTTTATTATTCTCTCTTCTTTATTTTACTTTTACCTTTGTTTTTATTTGCAGTTTTATATTTTTTTCCTTTTTTCATTAGCGTGCTTCATTGACTATGTCTCATGTTTCATTCATTTCCTCGTCAAGACCTCATCAAGATTCCATGTGTCCTGCTTCATAATGCATTCTGGCAATAATAAAAATATTACAAGCAGCAGATATAAGATCAAGAGAAACCTACATACATATACATTTACAAAGGTGTATATTTGTGTATGTGTGTGTGTGTGTATATATATATATATATATATATATATATATGTGTATGAAAATTAAAATCGTGTTAAATTGTAATGTTGCTTAGTGCTAAAACAGTTGTTTTTCAGTCATTTGTGGATGTGTGTTGTGGCGCAGTGGATATCGGCTCTGAACTAGAAATCAGGGAGCTAAGTTTGAATTCCAGTTGAATTCATTGCATTCACTTATGCGCAAATACCCTTGGGAAAGGTATTAATCCGTCTCTTCCCTCCAGTTTTGGGTTAAATAATAGGACAGACTGGGTTCTATAGCCTTGGTCAGCAACCAGTCTACTGCAGAAAGCAATGACAATCTACTGCAGGATAATCTTCTGCCAAATCAGTCATGTCTCTTTTGAGACATGATCGCCCAAGTGTGTATCACGTATGGCACTTAACTGACTGACTGGTAGAAAGGAATTTTAGGCAAGCAGGTCTTTGTTATAAAGTGTTAGATATTGAGATAGAGATTTAATAGAATTAATGGCAGAAGTTTGTCACTTAGCTGAAGAGAATTATTTCAGTGATGCCAACTTCGAAGTTTTATGAAGACATTATTGTAATGTCTTTACTCTTCATGTTCTTTTTTTTTTCAGAGCAGAAAAAACAAAACGCCTGATGAGTGAAGGCACCACAATAATGCTTCATGAAACTTCAACGTCAGCATGAGCGAAATAACTTTGCTCAGCTAAGTGACAAATTCTCTACATGAATTCTAAATCAAAAATACATGTATATTTTACAGAATAATTAAAAACATGTGCACATACATGTATGGTATTTAATGGCTTATAAAACCCAGAGGAATATTTGATTCTCTTTTATCAATTCCAGCTTGAAGCATTTTTAAAACAGTTGAATATCAGTTCAAATTTATTTGGCATGTCATCCATGTTGTGGATGTGGAAAAGTTTAAACCAAGTCTATTTTCATGGATTTATACATTTATGAAATTTTAATATTTGGGAATAAACTGTGCCTTTTTCATAATAATTTCAGCCTAAACAAAGCAATAAAGCCACTAAGAGAGATGGGGGTTACTGAGTGTGAGCGAATATGAGAAAAAGAAAACATTATTCAAGAGAAAGAACAACAAAAGAAAAGGAATTAAGAAGCCAAAAGATAACACTTGACTGGAAATTAAGAAGTCACAAAAGAATTTCATATACAAGAAATGCAAGAAAAGATACCGTGAGCATAGATCTGATGGTAACATCTAGCCATTCTGTCTGTCATATGATGAAACCTTTCCACCAATCTAGTCAGTCAGTCAGTTAAGTGCCATATGTGATTCACGCTTGGGTGATCATGTCTTAAAAGAGACATGACTGACTGGGCAGAAGATTATCCCGCAGCAGGTTGCCATTGCTTTCTGCGGTAGACTGGTTGCCGACCAAGGCTATAGAACCCAATCTGTCCTGTTATTTAACCCATAACTGGAAGGAATAGATGGATTAATACCTTTACCAAGGGTATTTGGGCGTAAGTGAATGCAATAAATTCTGCTGGAATTCGAACTTAGCTCCCCGATTTCTCGTTCCGAGCTGATATTCCGATGCAGCACAACACACATCCTTAAGTTTTGGTACCAAAGAGGAAAGTTCATCAGAACAATTATCATGAAAATATTTATAGAAAAAGCACAGGAAAGTTACATTATGATGGTGAGAAAATGGGTTTCACATTCTATCAGATATGGTAACTGATTAAACTGACTAGGATATATATATATATATATATATATATATATATATATATAAAAACTGACCAAGACAGACCGACACCTGGATGCTATAGAACTGATAAAATTGAAATTAGATTTACATTCTTTAGATAGCATGACCTAAGAAAAAAAAAACTATTATAATAGCATGAATATGCAGACATTCAGATCATAATAAAATTTGATGTTTGCAAGTATGATTTAATCAGTGTATTGTATAAACCTGAAGAATGAGAAAAGCTGAAATGATTTATTATGAAATTGTATATATAAGTTATTAATGGCAGTTGCTTTAGGGGTTTTAATAACTTTATATCTATAAATATAAAATACTTTTCATTTGCAAACTCACTTAAGATATCCTCTAGAAACTTTAAGAAAATCTGAATATATTATAACAGAGGTCATATTTTTTTATGATTTGATTAGGGTATTAACAATCATGCCAGTGTCTTAACATCAGAAATTCAAGTTCTATACAGCACAGGCTGTCTTCAATTATCTTGACTAGTTTTTGTCAACAGATGAAGGCTGTCTGATACTGAGAAACCACATCAAGTTGTGCAAGCTATATGTAAATATGAACAACCATGTAGATATCATCAAATTTACATAAATTAGAAAAGGAACTACCTCATCCAACTGTCATCTACTGATGTCAATAAATAAGCAGTCATTATATATATATATATATATATATATATATATATATATATATGAAAAATAAAACAATAATTTTTATATTTAAATCCGTTGGATAGCCATTTCTATCAGGAAATCCTTACTTCTTCAGCAACAGCAAAACCAAAATTTTATTTACTCAAATTCAAATGTGTTACAAGATTTTATACCAGTAGAAATACCCCCAAATCATCCATACACAGGAAAATAAAATGGGGTGGGATTAACAATTTTTGAATGTGTTGTAGAGGAATATCCTGTCCTATACCAGAATGGATATGGCCCAGTCTATCAAAGACTGTGACTATAGCGAACTAGAGAGCCATCGTCATTGGACAAGAGCCATCGTCACTAGACAAGAGCATATGTTACTAGATGAAAGCATACATCACTAGGCAGAAGCATTCTTCACGAGACGGACGCATACGTCCTAAGCAGAGACATTGTCTACCTGATTGTTATACCTGTTTACTATTCGTTGGTGTTCTTGTATTGTCTATTGGTTTATTGTACTCGGGTATAATAAATCCCTATTACTATATCTTCAGGGTTAAGTATTATTCTTGCACTATTCTTTTTCCAGATTATCCCCTCATGGGATATATCAGATTGGCAACAAGAATTCACACTTATGTGAGGTATGCCAATAAATCAGATTGACAATGAAGATTTGGCACTTATGTGGGGCTTGCTAAAAGACCAGATTGGAAACAAGATTTGGCATTTATCAGTTTGGTGAACAAGAGTTGGAAGGTTGAATCGAAAAATTAAATAAGGTGAGAGATAGTTTTTTTTTTACCCCTACATAAAAAAAACAACAAAACTACATTTATTGTTCTTACCGGTGAATACAACTTATTTGTCAGCTATACATATAAAAAATAAGTATGGAACAATTAGCTGAGTTAACAAAGATGCTGGGAGGAGCGGTCCAACTGTTAATGCAACAACAGGAAAGCCAACAAAAAGTACAATTGGAGCTTCAACAGCAAATATTAAAACAACAGGAAAGCCAACAAAAAATTCAAAAGGATCTCCAAACACAAATGATACTGCAACAAGAGGTTTTGAAAAAATTGGTAATAAAGCAGGGTGAACAGAAGGAAGGCTCTAAAGTCTTCTCTGCAGAAGGTATTGCAAACTCGCTCACAGAATATAATCCTGAGGAAGGTATTACTTTTCATATGTATTACAAAAGATATGAAACTACTTTTTCAAGACGGTGCAAGGCATGGTCAGATGATGAAAAAAATAATGCTCCTATTATAAAAGATAGGAACGCAGGAAAATATGAAATATACAAATTTTATTTTACCTAAAAACCCGGAGTACATATCATTCGATGGAACGGTAGAGATTTTGACGAAAATGTTTGGAGAAAAGGAAAGTTTGTTCTACACATGATATAAGTGTTTAAATATCGTAAAAGAAGAACAGGAAGATTTTGTTACATACACTGGAAAGGTTAATTCATAATGCGAATGATTTAAAATAAAAGACATCAAAGAAGACATGTTCAAATGTTTAATCTTTACACAAGGATTAACAGCACCAAAAGACAAAGAAGTATGTTCGAAAATTCTCACAATGTTGGATCAAGATGCAAAAATAATGCTACAGAAAGTGACAGAAGAATGCCAGAAATGTTTGTATTGAAGAGAAAAGCATTGCTCAAATTCATAAAGTGAAGAAACAGGCCCACAAAAAAGGAAAACCATAGGAAAAAAAGGGACCAAAAGTCCAAAAAGATAAATACTTTACTAATGAAGAAATTCACAAACGATTGCGGTACTAGAAAATACGTGGACTTAAAAATGAATGGAAGAAATGTAAATTGTTTATTGGATACTGGAAGTGATATCTCTGCAATAGATGAGTATACCTGGGAAAAAATTGGTCGACCAGAGTTAAAGAAAACCAAAAAGATTGCAAGAGGTATTTCAGGAAATAAATTAAAATTCAAAGGAGAATTTGTGGCGAAAGTCACATTTGACGGAAAAGTAAAAAAGTCTAAGCTCTACATGATGTTAGGTAGGAAAACAAATCTATTTGGTATAGATTTAATCGTGCTATTTAATTTATGGGAAAAACCCATGAATATGTTCTGCACAAAGAGTAAGGCATCAAATGAAAGAAAGTCTAAGCAGACTGAAAAATTCGTAAAAGAATTAAAAAACGAGTTCACAAATGTATTTTCGGAAGAACTGGGTTACTGTACGCAAACAGAAGTAAAATTTGAAATGAAGGAAAATATTAAACCAGTATTCAAGCCAAAAAGGAAAGTTCCATTCGCATCATTGGAGGCCATAGATAAAGAATTGCAAAAGTTAGAGAATAATGGAGTTATTGAAAAAGTGGATTATTCAGATTGGGCATCACCTACCATCTATGTAAAGAAGAAAAATAACAAGATCAGGGTATGTGCTGACTTTTCAACTGGAGAAAATGAATGCGTGAAAGATCATAAATATCCCCTCCCCACACCAGAGGAGATTTTTTTCAAAATTAAATGGAGGAAAGATTTTCTCTAAGATACATCTATCAGAAGCATATTTACAAGTAAAAGTAGTGAAAGAATGTTCAAAGTATTTGACATCAAATACACACAAAGGATTATACAGACTGAAACATCTACCGTTTGGTTTAAAAATTGCACCTAGTGCATTCCAGCAAATAATGGACACTATGTTATTGGATCTGGACTATGCAATGGTGTAACTAGATGACATCTTAATCAAAAGCGAAAACATTGAAGAGCATAAATCGCACGTCCACGAAATGTTTAAGTGACTTAGGAACTATGGGTTCAAAGTAGGACCTGAAAAATGCGAGTTTTCTTTGGACAGGATCGAATATCTGGGACAAATTATTGATTGCAAAGGTAGAAAACCAAATCCAAATAGAACCAAAGCAATTAAGAATATGCCAATTCCAGATAATGTAACTAAGCTTCAATCATTTCCGGGGTTCGTAAACTACTACAATATCTACATTCCTAAGATGCACGACCTTAGAGCACCCTTAAATAAATTACTGGAAAAGAATAAAAAGTGGTGTTGGTTGAAGGAATGCTATGAAGCTTTTGAAAAAAATAAAAAAATGTTTTCTGTCAGATTTGGCGTTGGTGCATTTTGATCCGAAGAAGGAATTAATTGTGGCAACAGACGCAAGCGAATACAGCATTGGGGCTGTATTATTATATAAACTTGAAGATGGCACAACGAAACCTATTGCTCATGCTTCGAGAGCGTTGCTACCCACAGAAAAAAATTATAGTCAAATAGAAAAAGAAGCACTGGCCATAATTTATGTGATTAAAAAGTTCCACAGATTTATTTATGGTAGAGAGTTTGTGTTGCAAACCGACCATAAACCGTTATTGTCAATATTTGGGTCCAAAAAAGGTGTTCCAACCCATTCAGTGAACAGGCTTCAAAGATGGTCTGTAATTTTATTGAATTATAACTTCAAAATGAAGTTTATACCATCGAAAGAAATAGCGCATGTGGATTGTCTATCAAGACTGATTCCGAAAAAGCCTGAATTACTAGAAGAAACAGTAATAGCGGCGCTGAAAGAAGAAAAGGAACTGAAGGAGGTACTAGTAAACACCATTAGCATATTACCAGTAACACCGGAAGAAATGGAAAAAAAATGGTGGAAACTGATGAATATATTGCTAGAAAGATGAAGCAAGTCAAAGAAAATAAAGGAAAAAAAATTTCACCATTTTCCATTTGCAACGAAACATTGACGTATGCTCATAGAGTGGTGATACCAAGGATGTTAAGAAAAAAAATTTTAAAAGAATTCCATCTAGGTCATCCACGCATTTCACGAATGCAGTCCTTAATGAGAAGTTACGTGTGCTGGCCTGGAATGGACAAAGATATCGAAGTATGAATGAAAAAATGTAAAGGCTGTCAGCTAGCAGCTAAATCACCACCCGTAAGAACACAGCCGTGGCCTAAAACTGATGTGCCATGGTCAAGAATTCATGTAGATTATGCAGGACTGATAAAAGATGAAAACTATCTAATTATGGTAGATAGTTTTTTCAAAATGGCCTGAGGTATATAAATTCAAGTGACCAACAGTGGCAAACATGGTTAAGGCTCTGAATGAAGTTTTTAGCTGGCTGGGAGTACCGAAAACAATCGTAAGCGATAACAGGACGATGTTCACTGAATCCAAGTTTAAGAATTATTGCAAGGCGTTAGCTATAGAACATGTTACGGCACCCGCATATAATCCAAGGTCAAATGGGCAGGCAGAGAGATTCATCGATACATTTAAAAGGGCAATGAGGAAAGCAGATGGAAATGACACGGATGAAAAAAAACATACCTTTTTGATGGTGTATAGGATTACACCTAATCAGAAGATCAATGGTAATCTATCTCCTGCAGAAGTAATGTTCACGAGAAAGATTAGGTCAATCTTCAATAGAAGATTGACCTAATCAATTTCTTAATGAAAGAAAAAAGACCACAAGAAAACAAAACTCGGAGACAAAATTTTACAAAGAAGGCAAAAAAGTCTTCTTCAAAAATTATTGCACAGGAAAATGTTTGGTATAATAACTCGAATGTTTGGTATAATAACTATTATGGTATAATAACTCGAAGGATTGGTAAGGTGATCTATTTAGTGAAAGGACCAAAATTTGTCTGTAAGAGACACCTAAACCAACTAAGACCCAGATTTGTAGAAACCATAAATAAGGTATTGGAGATACCAATGGAGGTTCTCTACGATATATTCGAAATTAAACCACCTGCAACCATGGACATACCGGTGGAGGCAAATAAGGATTCTCTTGTAATCAAGGATTCTAGGAGAAAGAGCAAGAGAAAAAGAAAGAAAACTAAACACCTATGCCCTGACCCCAAAAGAAAGAAGTATTGAGTAAAATTCCATGAAGAATTTAGCTCGAGGGGGGTGTTGTAGAGGAATATCTTGTTCTACCCCAGAATGGATATGGTCCGGTCTATAAAAGACTGTGACTAGAGTGAACTAGAGAGCCATTGTCATTAGACGAGAGCATACGTCACTAGACAGAAGCATTCTTCACAAGACGGATGCATACGTCCTAGGCAGAGACATTGTCTACCTGATTGTTATACCTGTTTACTATTCATTGGTGTTCTTGTATTGTCTATTGGTTTATTGTACTCGGGTATAATAAATCCCTATTACTATATCTTCAGAGTTAAGTATTATTCTTGCACTATTCTTTTTCCTGATTATCCCCTCACAGGATATATCAGAATGTAAGTAAGAAACGGAAAGCAGACAGATACCTATTTCTCATATTAGAAGATATACCCCTCCCCCATACAAGATTTACCTATCTGATCATCCTTTTGGATTTTATATATATATATATATAAAGTATTAGACAAAAGCTTGTAAAATTTGTGACAACATAGATGCATAGTATATTATACAGTATATGTGAAGAAAATTTATTATTTCAAGTTGACATTTTTTTAAAAAAAGTGGAAATGAAGTGTTGTGATCATGTTTTTATTGAGAAATTTTCATATTTTTTTGTAGCAAGTTGTTCATACAAAGATAATAACAATAATATATACTGTATAAACTCATTCAACTACAACTGCAAAAACAGTAAAAGTTTCTCCAACAAAAGCTTGGGGGGAGGAGTAACAGAAGCATTAACCAAGGACACTGCTATTGTACTTCATATGATGAGGCTTTTTGACACACACAACTGAGTGCACCTTTGTCATGGAATTTTGAGTCCAAATCATTTTCCATTAGATTTCAACACATGCAAAGAGTAAACAGAAAAGAAACGCAAAATAAAAGAAATAATTACATTTCAACAACAGCTTGATTAAAAATGTATAGAGTACTTAAGACATTTGAAAAACTTACTACCAGATGGATAAAGTTGGATAAGTTTTGAAAGCTAAGTATTATTAAATTTCGAACTTTACTTCTTTGGTCTTCTGGGGCTATTTTATTTTAAATAAGCTTGGTTGCTAATTAGAAGAAAGCCAATTCCAAATTTGGTTGTGCTAACTTTTCAAATGTAATCCAATTTATTACTTGCAGTTCAATTTGCCAACTCTGACCAGATGTGTCACCTTGTTAGACTTCGAAATTGTTATTAATTTTCAGAGATTTTTGTTAACTCATTCATATGATTAAAAAAAAATTCCACTATTATTTATAGGTTTCTATGTAGGAGCCATTAATACCATTATTCCCAAAAATGAAATTTTAAGCTTTAATAGGTTAATCAACATAGACTATATGTGCACCTTGATACCATTTCATGTTCCTTAAAAACCAAATTTAATATATCTCTCCAAATATCCTGTAACTCATTAGACTATGGCGGCACCACATGTACTTCAGCATCAGTAGAAGTGTTATTCCTTTGAGCACGATAGACTGATGGAGCTCAAACCTTCCCAAGCAAATTTAAATTCAACTTTTCTTTCTCCTAGACTGGTTGCCACCAATGAATATACAACCCAGTTTGTCCTGATATTTACCCATAGTTTGGGGAAGAATATATATATATATATATATATATATATATATTTGTTTAAAATGAATTAATGGATTTTACTTTTTAATACAACATTTTTATTACTGCTAATGTTATTTTTAGTGGATAGTTATAGATGTTCTATTCTTTTTAAACAGAGTTTATTTCACCTGTTGACCTGTGTATTCGGTAATACTTCAAGAAAATGTGCCCATTGACAGGATAGAAACCAGAATCCACTTTTGCAGGAGATACCGCTGTTTGGTTTGGTGTGCTTTGACCACTTGGTTACAGAGAGTGTCACAGCCAAGCAAGATTCCATTTGCCTTCAAGCACATTCAATTGTTCAGGTTCTGCTCAGTTTCAGATTTTCAAGAAAATCTAAAGGTGTTAATGTGTTTTAAAAACAAATAGAAACTTGCTTGACTGCGAAGCTCTCCATAGTCAAAGTACACTGGATCAGACAGTAGTTTCTCCTACAAAAATTTTAATGCTTCCAAAACAAAGCTGCTATCTATTAACCATCATAGACAATTGCTCATATCCCCCATTAGCATGGAACGGGCTAGCTTCCCTGAGAGTAAAACACTACGCCTCCTTGGCCTCACACTCTCAGCGGACATCAAGTTAAATGACTATATCGAATCCATTGCTAAATCTGCTGCTAAGAAGGTTGATTCACTGTGCAGGGCCAGGAAGATTTTCCCGTCTGAGTCCATCCTGCATATATATAAATCTACCATCCGCACGTGTATTGAGTACTGCTGCCACATCTGGTTGGGTGACCCTGCTATTCACCTTGAAGTTCTTGACAAAATCCAATGGAGAATCTGTAAATGTGATCAATAATGACTTGGCAGCTTGGCTGTAGTTGCTCTCTCACCATGTGATGTGGCTTCCCTGTGCCTCTTCTATAAATACTTTCACGGCTTCTGCTCCGATGAATTTAGATTACTGGTGCCCCCTAGGTATGAATTTACATGATCTACTAGATTAGCAACTAGGTCCCACCCTTTTACAGTGAAACCGATAAAGTGTAATCGCAATTTCTATTCTAACACCTTCTTTTCACGCACTTCCCACCTGTGGAATTCCCTTCCGTATACTTGCTTCCCCGACAGCTACAATCTCCAGGAATTTTAATGTAAGGTCAATAGACATCTATCACACTAACTAGCATCCATTCTCACAAGCTCTTTTTTTTTTCATCTACTCCACCCACATCCTCGGTATCCTCATCCATCTATTACCCTCCTCCTGACATTTCCTAGAACTAACCCCACTTTTTCATTACTTTCCCCTATGTAACCCCCTGCACAACAATGGCAGTAGAATGCCTTGCTTGGGGTGAGATGATTAAAAAAAATAAAGGGGATGCATGTTCAAATTCTGTCAGAGGGTACATTTTCTTTAAGTTTTCTCAACTGCTCAGACCAGTAGATGAAATAAACATATTTTAAAAATAGAACCTCTATTCAAATAGCAATATTAGCCATATATTACTTGAAACATAATTTGAAGTGGACACCTCTAGCAGATATAGATTCATAGTGGTCTCAACATGAGATGGGCTTTCCTGAAATAGGTCATTAAAACCTTGCTCTGTCAGGCTGGTCTCCATGGCCAAACTTGTAGTAGCACACTGCCTAAAATAGCAGTTTCATGGATTGGAAAAGGAGATACAGATTTGATTCATGTCAGAGGCATAATATTTTTTCTTTAGTAAGACTTGAAAGTCTCAACCAGTTGTTATTCAACTTGAAGTTTAAGAAAAAAAAATAACATATGTAGCAACTTAAGCATGTGTACTCACTAAAGATTATGTTTATAGTCATTATATATATATATATATATATATATATATATATATATATATATGTATTTGGAAATGGATTAAATTCAATATATTTTCAATTTATTTGCTGAAATCTTGCTAGATAAAATGCCAGAAAGTGCATATTTTTCTAACATGATTTCCCAAATATTTAGGCCGGTGAACATAAATAAATGAATATACTGCTTAATAAATAAAAAGTCTATCTACTCAAATATGAGTAGCCATTAAAAATAATGGATAAACAAATAATATATATATATATATATATATATAAATATATAGAAATGAACTTAATCAAAGTAAGTCAACACTAATAATAATCCGAAAATAATGCTCACTAACAGTAATATAAACCATCTTCTAACCCTGTGAGGACTACCTCATGGGTTAAATAAAGGGGGAGAAAAAAAGAAACAAACAGCGCACAAGAACAATACATCTAGTGCTCATTTGAAAGAAAAAAAAACCCAAGACGAAACCTTAACAGCAAAGTGCTTGATACGAAAGTACGAAAGTAGAGCAGAATACAATACAAAAATCTAGAATTGAGCCACTACCTACCGTGGTTTCACACAAACGGTTCTTCAGGGCAAGCTTGCCCTGAAGAACCGTTTGTGTGAAACCGCGGTAGGTGGTGGCTCAATTCTAGATTTTTGTATTATATATATATATATATATATAAAATGTATACTTTGCTAGCAAACTTTCAAAAATCTTTCATTGAAAACAGCCAATAATGGTCTTATAATTTTGATCATGTGTAAATCGCCTCATTTTATAAAAATGTAAATTTCTAAATAAAATGTTTGGAATATAGCTTTTTGTTTCCATAACCTTTTAGATTGTAGTATTGGTAACCTTAAGTGGGAGAAGTTTAAAATCTATCTGTAAAAATCGTATTTCTTTTTAAAGATTTTTAAGTGGTCTTAAAATTTTGATCAGGAGTGTATAGTGCCACTCTAATTACAAGATATTTTTGATATTGTGATTTATATAGAATTTCTTTTATTTTCAATCAGAATTCATTTTTTTCTTGTAAATTATCAGTTAATAAATACTGTGTGTGTGTGTGTGTATATATATATATATATATATATATATATATATGGTCTGGTTTGTCTCTTGGCAGGTTCACAGCTAACCCAATGCTGTCAGTAAAAGTAAATTCAGAATAAACTGAATATTTGAATGTAATGTTTGGAATCATTATTATTATTATTTTCTTTTTTTTTTTTTTTTTTTACAGATGAATCACTCTGGGTAAAACTCTTCTAAAAGCTTACTGTATGTATGTATCTATTTTTTTTTATCTACTTCCTATTGCAGTGCATGAAATTGGTGTCCATTCATCCAAGAAGTGGTCAACCTATTACATCCCAATGCAAACTCACACATGTAATTTACTTTCAGATTTAATTTGCTTTACACAATGTCTCAGATCATAAATCTTGAACGTATTTTCTTTAAGCACATAAAATAATACTTCTGTGCTGAAACTTGTTATTTTTATATTAGGATATGAATGGACAATTGCTCAGTATAACGTCTATATCGAATGGAAATGGGTAAAAAAATTCATCATATTGTTTTTTTATGACTGATACTTAAAGAGCAATGAAGCAACCAAATGGCATGATTGATTAAATGAAACTGAATCACAAGTTTTATATATTATGTTAGTGGAAATTTATAAGATGAGATTATAAGATTAGCTGAAGGTTTACCATAAAACATTGCACAGAATGTAAGCAGCAAATTACCTACATGACTTCAATGCGAATAACATCACAAAATCTACTTGGAATTTGTACACCATCTCAGTATTCATGTTGCAAGTCAAAGTTTTTCACAATAAAATTGGTACTGACCAATCAATGCTGGTAAAATTCATAGAATATACTTACATGAGCAATATATCATATAAGTTTTAGCCTATAATATCTTTTGTTATTAAAAGTATTGTTAATAACTTCTTTTGGAAACTTCAAGTTTTCATTTTGCAAAGGACAGGATAAATTCATATTTATAAATAAATCTAAAAGATAAATGTATTTGAAGCATACATTTCATGAACGCAATAACTCATAAATACTGAATAAAGTATCATTTTACATCTGAATATAGACCCTTTAATACTGTATAAACCTCCTTCATTGGTTTGTCGGCTACTGAGTTTGTTAACTTCTATATTTTTTCAGCTTTAACAGTAATTGCAGCAGTTTTAATTGCTTCTCAGCAATCTTCTTTGCTAAATATGATTTTCAATTCCCATATGCAGTTCTTTAAGTGATGGATTACAAATTTTTTACGAGATTATTTTTGAAAGAGGCTGGAGACAATTCCATTAATTTGGGGTCTTTGAAATATTTTTTTGAATGAAGCCAATTTTGCAGAATGCAAAGGAACTTTGTCCGGCATGAATATACAATTTAGTTTAAACCAAGATCCCCCAAGAACTTACAATAATTCTCTGTATTTGTTTTGAACCTTCATTAAAGTTGAAAGAAAATATAATTTTAGTACCATCTCCACACTGTTGTCTTCCAAGTTATATTGGTTGACTCTTTCCAAGAAAGTCCAAACCTCCACTTCATTCATCCAATTTTCTATACAACAACCTCTTTCTCACAGATGAAACATCACAAGCCTCTCATGTTTACTGTTATTTCTATGGCAAGTCTTCTGCTGAGCTACATTTCTTGGTTCCACCAGCTCTGACCTTTGCAGCTGGAACCTATCACACCATGTACACAAGAATACATCATTCATTTTCTTTTCGTTTTCCATTAAAACCAAGTTCTACTTGGACTGAATCTTCTTATCATTGCTGCTTTGTGGAACAGACTCCTGGCAGGATATTTTTCTCCAATCACTACAGTTTTGATTTCTTCAAGTCTATAGTTGTCTTTCATACGTAATCTCATGAAATGCAATTCTTACACTTGCACATCACAAGAGGGTTCCAAAAGAAATAAAGATATAAAAAATAATAATTTTGTACAAAATTTATCTTATACAAAAAAAAAACAGCATCTAAATGAAGGTGCTACTGAAAAGTTCTCAGCCTGTTCCACTTTGAACAAATTATCAAATATCAGATTGTTTTTGGAAAGGATTTTTGGTTAAATAGAAAGCTCTTCAGCACCCCATTGTTTTTTGTTTTTTTTCATTTTAGAGATAAAACTTTCTTAGTTATTAAGTCTTAATTTTTATTTCTTAATTTCCGTCTAACATACTCTTATCAAAAACATTTTTCTGAAAAAGTCATCCTGGCCCTGCACGGTGAACCAACCTTCTTAGCAGCAGATTTCACAATGGATTCAATATAGTCATTTTACTTGATGTCTGCTGAGAGTGTGAGGCCAAGGAGGCATAGTGTTTTACTCTCAGGGAAGCTAGCCTGTTCCATGCTAATGGGGGAAACATTTCTGAAAGGCATCATCACTACTGCTATACATTTCTGTGAAACACCTTATGTTGTTTTTACAATTCTAACCAAATAATTAAATGCTCATACCTGTCTCATCCTAACATTCCTGATACTATGCTAACACTTTGGATTGTTCTTTCTGCTAGCAATAAAGGTGTTTTTTTGTTGCTTTTCTTTAGTAACTTTTTTTAATAATTCTTACACTTTTCATTCTGAATCTGTCATCAACATAGTGTCATCCTTGAAGTTGATGTTGTCAAGATTAAGCCACTGAACATAAATCCTGGTAGGTTTTCTAATCTTATAAATTTCATCTCACTGTACAAGTTATTGAAAAGAATACATGCCTTATACATACTTTCTTTAATAAGATTTCTCAAATATTCAGGTGAGTAGATGATAAATATACTGTTTAAAAATAAAAATGAAGCATCTACTCAAATAAAAGTATCTGCTAAAAATAACGTTTAAGTGATAAAAATCTGTTGGATTAAAAAAAATAAAGATTCCATTACTTCTTTAGAAAACTTTATTTACATTTATGAAACTGAGCAGATATGATATTTTGAGAATCTATAATGAGAAAAGTTTTGCTTAAAGGTACTATTCAGCTTTGTTTGATTGGCAAAATCCTTCATGGCTGAGTCAATATATTTTTTATTTTTTATGCAAGCTGTTTGGTCCAATTACAGGTTTCAGATTATCTGAATAATTTCTGTGTAGATCAAAATTTACTAAACATTTCAAAAAGCTCCATATATTACATACTTTATGAAATGCTCTTACGCAATTGATGAGACATACGTATATCTCTTTCTGTGCACACTGATAGCATTTTGATTTAACTTATCGATCTAGTATCTTGAACAAAACAATGCTTTTGTCCTATTTTCAATCTAATTTTGCTACAAGCTGTATTCATTAGAATCCTGATTATGATTTTTGCTGTGGGGTTCATCAAGCTGATTTTTCAATTGAGTTCATATTCATTTGTACATGGTTTCTCTTTCAGTGCTATAAAGATTGATTTATTATGGCCCTCTATTAGTGAAGACATGTGAGCAACAAGTTCTATGAATAAAAACTACAAAGAAATCACTACAAACAATCAAAAAATACACTGTAGAAATCTTTAGAATATATAATGAAGAAAGAAGGCTTGGAGAATTAACACGCACAATTGATTATTAAAGACATAAGACGCAGAAGAAAATATATATATATATGTGTGTGTGTGTGCGTGTTTGTGTATTTAGGCAGCAAACTCTCTTTTAGACATAAAAAAGGCTATATTCATTAAAAAACTTAAGCCATCAGTTAATAAAATCAGCTATGAATACTGTAGTAATGTTCTAAAATGTTTATAGAAAGAACAGTTTTTTTCATGCTTTAACACGTGTATAACCATGACATTACAACATTTAAAAAAATTCTATTTTGGATAATTTTTATATTCTAATGAACACTAAGCAATTTGTCAACCATTATATTTGAAGCAAGAAAACTTACAGTAACACAGTTTTGCGGTTATTTTTTGTTACTTCAACTCACACCCCTGAAGATGATCTTTGAAGGAGATTGAAAGTACTTTTGAACATCAAGAAATAAATAATAAAATCATCTGTCAATGTTACAGATCATTTCTTACATCTTTCAATTATAACACACAAAAGATTATCCATGTATATGAGTGGATTTTATTAAAAATAAGCAGACACAATGTTTGCAATTTATTTAATCTGATATCAGTCAGTTAAGTGCCATACGTTAAACATGTTTGGGCAATCATGTCTCGAAAGAGACATGACTGACTGGGCATAAGATTATCCCGCAGTAGGTTGCCATTGCTTTCTGCAGTAGATTGGTTGCCAGCCAAGGCTATAGAACCCAATCTGTCCTGTTATTTAACCCATAACTGGAAGGAAGAGACAGATTAATACCTTTCCCAAGGGTATTTTCACGTAAGTGAATGCAATGAATTCAACTAGAATTTGAACTCAGCTCACCGATTTCTTGTTCCGAGCTGATATCCACTGCGCCACAACGCACATCTGATATATATATATATATATATATATATATATAGTTCAGAGGCACATTTCTCCATCATAAAAACTGGCATTCCATCATCTTGCCTTGTCTGCTGAGGGGCTCTCAAATTTATTGAATAAAGGAGTGATCAAAATAAAAATAAAATTGACTAATAAATGCTGAGTGTTTTGGTACAGTGGATATCAACTGTGAATAAGTAATTGGAGAGTTATGTTTAAAGTCTAGCTGGATACATTGCATTCACTTACATGCAAATACCTTTGGGAAAGGTATTAATCCATCACTTCTCTCTCCAGATATGGATTAAATAACACACTGGGTTCTATATCCTTGGTTGGCAACCAGTTTACAGCAGGAAAATCTTCTGCCTAATGAGTCATGTTGCTTTTGAGATATGATGGCTCAAATGTGTATCACGTATGGCACTTGACTGACTGAAATGCTAGCTAAAAATAATACTATTTGACAATGTATCATTTATAAAACTTAAAACTAATGTTCTGTTTTTTTTCTAATTCCAGTCATACACCTTTGTGCAAATTTATTGAAACAAAACAAATGATGTTTTCCTGGGATCTTTCACACTTTTCTTGATTGTGTATATATATTATGGTGCTGTTTTTCTCTTCCCACCACATTTTTCTTTATGTTTTGGACTGATGGATCCATTTTGGTTCTTTACCTTGATGACACGACTGACAGTTAAAAGGCTGACATCAACAATATCTGTGATCTCTCCATAAGACTTGCCAGTGTGTTCATGCAGAATTACGATTTTTGTATGCCTCCTTGGAGTAATGTCCATCACACTTGTCCATAGGACAACAAATTGACAGTCAAGTCAATAGATAAAAATCTAATGCAATCACAAATGATGCAATGTTTTTCAAGGCCAAATAAATTTCACCATGCACCCCAAAAATAGATTCATATTACTGCACACCACTGGAAATGATCTAATCTGAGAAAAAAATTCAAGTCAATTACACCTTTTCATGCTAGTGGGTCTAAAACTGACTGCATGGTGAAAGAAAAGAAACTAAAAAGAAAATATCTAACAGCTATGATCAGTGATTTTTCTTCTCATAATCGTTTTAACATTAATGATGTTTGCTCCTCTAAAAATTGACAAAATAATTAGAAGTAAAAAAACAAAACAAGAAAACAACACTTTGTGGAAGACAATACTTCCAGTGCCTATATTGTTTCGCATTGAAGTTTTACTTTTAATGTGTTTCATTAAATGTTGATGATAAGATCATTTTTTCCTTTTTTATTTTAATTGATGAAGGTAATTCTACAGTATTCATATTTCTTGATTGCTCTCCAGAGGTCATAATCTTGTTGGTGGAGTGTCTACTCAAAATGTTTCAGGTGGTAAGTGCTTTAGTCAGATTTTTCAGAAATCTTCAGAACTTTTAAATCAGATAAATTCTCACCTCAGTTTTTAATTAAGACAAAAAATGAAAAAACTATAAAACTATTTCTGATTAGATGTTAAATATCATTAATAGCAAATTTTAATCAGCAAATTTTACTTGGAAAGCAAGATAACAAGTCAACCACCTAAAATAGATGGAAAAAATCAGGAAATTACATTTCTTTCAAATAATTTGGAAAGACACCACAAATTTTTATTATGTCATTACAACAGACTCTACAAAAGGATTAACTAAAGAGAAGTGTCATCTAAATTTGTACTTGCAAACACACACACACCCATCTATATATATGTTGTGGCCTGGTTAGGGGCCAGAAATAAAGACAAAGTCAGAATAAAGTTAAACAAATATATTAACAAGGAACAGTAGTACAAATAAATACAACATGAGAAGAACATTATTATGATGGTATTGGTATAGATGTCAGAACTATCTACTGGAATAGACCTGTCTGCACAGCACAAAGCAGAAACTGTTGCTTATTTATAGTTTGGAAAAGTTCATGTGTGACATGGGTAAGATAGAGAAATTTTTGTATGAATGATGCAAAAATGAAAATTATCTCATTTTAACAGATATGCACAAAAATATCTTAAATACTAAAGATATAACTTTATTCAATAAAATTGTCATTACCTTTATCCACAGCCTCCAGACAACATCAGAATCTCTTGCAACTCTTCTGGAAAATCTCCTTGTTTAAGTAGTCCCCTGCCACAATCCTTGCCTTCATTTTTGGTTTTACAAAAATTCATAATAATCAAGGGAGTTGTCTTACTGTCTAGGGAGTTAGGAGGTGATGCAATTACAGAAAATGTCTGGGAGTCATGACTGGCTTCTCTTGCTTGTGTGACATAGTGCAAAGTCCTGTTGCCGACAAAAGTCTTCCAGCAGCCACCCTCTTGACCCAGGGTAGCACTACCTCTTCAAAGCACTTGATGTACATCTCCATGTTGAGTTGAGACCTTCACTAACAAATTTGGGAGTTCTTTTCTGATCAAAACTTCATTCATCCAACCCCTCCTGAATCCTCTGCATAGTCCTCAGATTGACACCCAAACACTCTGAAATGTTTGTATTGAAGTTTTTGGCATGTTTCCAAATTTCTGTCAGTGTGAATTGCATTATGGTGCTTTTTTTATATAGCTAGTGCCCAACTGACCCTACTATACTATGCAGTTGATAAAATCAAAAATAATATGCAAGCATGAAATTAAAAATATAAACTCACAACAGATGGTTTAAATTCCACCTAATTGTTTTCTTAAAGAAAACATTTATATTTAGTTGTTGAGGCTAATTTTCCAAATAGCGCATAATTTTCATTCAATGATTTTTTTCTTTTTAGTGTATATGGGGGAGGGGTAATTTGAAAACCTCAAAGTTGTCTTCTCTTTGTGCAATAATATTGACATATTAAAATAATGATCACATTCTGATCAAACAAAAGAAACTTTGAACAGACAACAAAAAAAATGGCTTATCAAAGAAAAGACCAAATATTTAAATAGAAAAAAAAAATCTAAAAAATTAGTTGACAATATCTGCTGAGAAAAGTAGAATACAGAAAGTAATAGATTAATGCATTTCCAAAATCATATCTATCATGAAATACACCGTCACTATACAGTGCTAATAACTATGTTTACACTGATTATATATGTATGTATGTAGGTGTGTGTGTTAAATTATGTCTACTTATTTTTAATAAAATTCATTCATACTCACAAATAAATTTTGTATACTATAATTGAAAGATCTCAGAAATATGCTTTAACCTTTACAGTTGACTTTATTATACATTTCTCAATGTTCCCAAGTACTTTCAATCTCCTTCCAAAATCATCTTCAGGGGTGTAAGATGTACTAACAAAAAATAACCTCAAAACTATGTTGCTAACAATGACTAAATTTATCTTTTTGCTTCAAATGTAACAGTTGAAAGCTTGCTTAGCATTCATTAAAACATGAAAATTATCCACTATGTAATGTTTTTTTATTTCAATGTCATGGTCATTACAACATAAAAAAAATCTAATGGATTTTATTAAAAATAAGCGGGCATAATGTTTGCAATTTATTTAATCTGACTTGCCTAAAAGAGAATTTGCTGCCTAAATACACAAATGTTAATATATATATATATATATATATATATATATATATGTATGATACAAATATATTTTTAAGATATAGCTATATTTATTGGTAATAGCACTTGTTATCAAAGATGGAGTGTATAAGTATAGCAATAAATCTGTAGCTTGATAAACAAACTGAAAACTGAAATCTTTACTGTTTAATACTTGCACTATATTATTAATATTTACCAATACATTATATTAACGAGGAATAAAACTTTTAAAAAACAAATACTTGTTCCATAGGATAAATACTCCAGTTATCAGTAAGTTGTAGACCAATGTGTGAGTGTGTGTATGTGACAGAGTAAGAGAAATCGTTTCACATTGCACATGTCTGCATGCACGTGAACACATACACACTACATAAAACATTTTCTGAAATGTTCAGGATATTAAAGATTTTTAAAAATTGGTCAATTATTATGTCTGCAGTGAATATATAGTAGAGAATGAACTTTCTTGATACAATCTTCTGTATATGACATTTTTTA
>JBBBDQ010000714.1:2887500-2900000 GCA_037127315.1 Ascarosepion bandense
ATGAGTTTGAATTCCAGTCATATTCTTTGCATTCACTTACGCGCAAATACCCTTGGGAAAGGTATTAATCCATCTCTTCCCTCCAGTTATGGGTTAAATAATAGGAGAGATTGGGTTTTGTAGCCTTGGCCGACAACCAGTCTATCGCAGAAACCAATAGCAACCTACTGCGGGATAATCTTCTGCCCAGTCAGTCATGTCTCTTTCGAGACATGAATGCCCAAGCATGTATCATATATGGCACAACTGACTGACACAAATCATTCATTTTTAAATTATTACATTTAAAGAATGTTTACAGTAGCTGGTGTGGTGTTCCCAGGTAGACTAGGTTACATTTGTTATTCATGTACATTTGAAGAGGCTTACGGCGATATCTCATTGAATGCACCAGTTCTCACTCAATCACCAAAGTTAAGCAACGTTGAGCCTGGTCAGTACTTAGATGGGTGACCGCTTGGGAATACCAGGTGCTGTAAGCGTTTAGTGACGGATGTGCGTTGTGGTGCAGTGGATATTGGCTCGGAAAGAGAAATCGGTGAGCCGAGTTCAAATTCCAGTTGAATACCCTGCATTCACTTAAGCACTGGTACCCTTGAAAAAGGTATTAATCTGTCCCTTCCCTCCAGTTATGGGTTAAATAACAAGAGTAGGACTTGGGGACCCTGCCCTTTAAAACAAATCCCAATGAATCTTGATACCTGAGAAGAAAAAAGTATTACTAGACACGAAAACTTATATATAAAAAAAAAAACAACAATAAATTGTTGAAAGAAAAAGGTATTACCAGCAATAAATAAATAAATATTTAGTTGGCAATAAATGACCCGCCGAGGTTGATATGCCATAAAACAAAACAACCAACCAACCAACATTTGAAGAAAGATTAATTTCTTCAATGCTCAATATGTGTAGTACCAAGTTAACTGAGAGGCATTCCATTTAACAATGCCAGGCTATCCATATCATAAGAAGGCAGATATGATTTTTACATACAGCCATGCAAATGGTCATGAACTTAACTGTATGGCTTTACCAGATTGTATTTCCAGACTGAAGACAGCCAAATCATCCAAACATTGCTGCTGTTTATCATCACATTGCTGAGATAGGATCCATGGCATCACAAACTATGGATCGAGGAAGACTGTGCGCTGCATGTATGCCTCACCATGAAGAACACATACGACAGGCTGTCAGGAAGAATCCAGGTATTACCACACATCAATTCACCCAAGCATGTCATACACTTTATAGTAAAGCATAGAGGGTACTTCAAGAGCAGCTATTCTATCTGTATCCTTTGCAATGTGTCTAGGATCTTTCACTCTCTAATCACTTACCAGGGGAGAACTTGTACCAATAATTTATTGCACAAACTGTTTGTCTCTTCAGTATTGTTTATGGATGAAGCAACATTTACAAGAGATGGAATAACAATTTACACAATTAACAATAGTTGGATGGATCAGAATCCCCACGGTACAATACAGGCTAGAAACCAGCAACAGTTTATGATTAATGTATGGGCTGAAATTTTAGGTGACTGTCTAGTAGGTCTATATGTTCTTCCAGTACCTTTTATAGAAGCTCTCCACTGGGACTTTTTAAAAACACTTCCAGACCTGATAGAAGATATGCCTCAGCAAATACAAAAGCTTATTCATGCATGATAGTGCCCCAGCACATTTTAGTCACATTGTTTATGATGCACTGGCTGACATCTGTCATGAAAGATAGCAAGGTAGGGGAAGACCAATTCCATGTCCTGCATATTCCCCTGACCTTAATTCTGTAGATTTTCTATCTGTGGGTTCACAGACATTAATAATAAGAGAAGCTTCATCAACATGTCATGGGAGCCTGTGAAAATATTTGAAACTGTGTGAGAGTATTTGAAAGTGTTTGCCAGTTAACAGACCAATGGGTGCATGCATATAGAGAAGCAAGTAGAAGACATTTCAAGCATTTGTTATAAGCTGCTGTGTTGAGGTGCAACAATAGCTTTTCAGACATAAGTTTTTATGAACATTTTAGCTTGTTTTGGTGTCAGGAATCTAACCACAATATTTGTAAAAACATTTTGATACACTTTATATATGGTCACAAGTGGTGAGATAATTTACTTTCCAAACTTAAAACCTGGTTTCAATTCTTACTACAGTTGATTTCTCATATGAAGGACTTCTTATTTCCATGAAAGTGATCACACAATGTGGTAACTTTGGAAACATTTTAAAATCCCTGTCTCATGAAAGTGGGTAGATGGAACTGATACAAGTCGTCGGTACCTGTGCTCGCATAAAATTTCAAATCATCATGATCAAGGGTTTGAGCATACTCGTCATGTGAAAATAGTTTATCATGTCAGATGACGTACACTCTCCCAGAAACTGGAATAAAGGTCCCCTTACATTTGCAGTATAAACCAGAGGTGGCTCGCTTCTTGTCTGAATTCAGAGATGTTCTAGATTTGTTGCCAACCAAGTCTGTCTTACTATTTAACTTATAGCTCGAGTGGTGAAGAGTTATGAAGAAGAGATAGAGGCATACCTTTCTCAAGGACATTTAAGCATAAGTGAATGTAACAGTCAGTCAATCAGTTGGATATGCACTGCATTGCAGTGGATATCAGCTCAGAATGAGAAATCAGAGAACCAGGCTTAAATTCCAGTTGAATTCATTGTATTCACTTATGCACAAATACCCTTAGGAAAGATATTAATCCATCTCTTCTCCCTCCAGCTATGAATTAAATAGAACAGATTGGATTCTTTAGCCTTGGTTGGCAACCAGTCTACCACAGAAAGTAATGGCAACCTACTGCAGGAAAATCTTTTGCCCAGTCAGTCATGTCTTTGTGGAGACAAGATCACCCAAGCATGCATCATGTATGGCACTTAACTGACAGACTCAATGTAACAGACTCAACTGAAATTTGAACTCAGCTCCAAATTTCTTTTAAGACACTATCCATTGCATTACCTGCACATCCAGAAAATCTCAGAGTTTAGTTTATCTTTCTTAGATATTGACTGTCTTGGGTTTCATATGACATACAAATTAATCTTATTTCATAAAATAAACCTTGAGGTGTGGGTTAAGTTTTTAAAAAAGTCTTTAATAATAAGTTTATGATTAGCTCAATAAGTTAAACTAGACAGGGCTTCTCTTGCAATGAATACACTTATAATAACAAGTGCAGATAATAATAAAAATTGCAATTATTCAACAATAAAAGGATTTCATAAGACCAGACAATCTTTTTTCTTCATCCAGTAAGTGGTTGAGAATAATGGTGAGAAATATATGCCATGCCGCAAGCGAGTCAAGATCGCATCCATTTTTTTTTTTTATTTCTTTTTCTTCCAGAGAAAATGGAAAGTTCAAAATAGTAGGAGTAATGTAAAATTTCTGTCCATTTTCAACATGTATTTTTTTTTATACTTTAATAATTATATACACGAGTATACATAAATATTCAATCATACATTCAGGTATATTTCTGAAAATGTTGGAACAACAGCACACACACATACACACACATGGCAGAGAGAAGGATAGACAGTAATTTATAAGGTGTTGAAAAGTTCTCAGTCTGATGCATTTAAAGAATAATAACCAGACAATATTTCTGGAATCCCTTTTTGTTTGAACCAAGAATTATTCAGCATTAACTTGTGTATGCATGCATATTTATATATAGAGATACACACACAGTCAGTCAGTTAAGTGCCATATGTGATACATGCTTGGGCGATCATGTCTCGAAAGAGACATGACTGACTGGGCAGAAGATTATCCCGCAGTAGGTTGCCGACCAAGACTATAGAACCCAATCTGTCCTGTTATTTGACCCATAACTGGAAGGAATAGACGGATTAATACCTTTCCCAAGGGTATTTGCGCGTATGTGAATGCAAGGAATTCAACTGGAATTCGAACTCGGCTCTACAGATTTCTCGTTCCGAGCCGATATCCACTGCGCCACAACGCACATAGTAGCAAGCATAACATAAGGAATGGAAACAAAAAAAGACATAATTATGTGTATTACTTAAAAAGTATTGCATAGTTAGCAATGAAATTTTTGCCAAATAAAGATTAGGGTGTAATACATAAATATTATACAAAGTTACAAAAATTTACATAATCGTTTTTTTAAATAAAGATTAAATGGAACAAAAGAAATAAACTACTGGACAAAAGTTAAGGAATGATCTTGTTCATACAATATCAACAAAGTTTAATATTTGGTAAACATCCCCATATTTTCAATAATTTCTCTGCATCATCAACCACATGATTGAATTAATTTCTAGCAAAAATCAGCAGTAATTCCCTCCAATTCATCTTTCAATCACTCCCATAGGTGATCCTGGTTTTTCGGGTTTCTTTTCTGAGCTCTTTCTCCAATTATCTTCCAAGCATTTTCTATTGAATTCAGGTCGGGGCTCTGGGCTGGCCACTTCATTAGGGTGATTCCTTCTTCAAATAAAGTCATAACCTTCTGAGACTTGTGGCAAGATGCATTGTCCTGCATGAAAATAAAAGATTCATAAAGATTATGATATAATCTTGGGACCACATGCTGCTGAAGAAGCCTTTTGTAAATCTCAGCATTGATATTGCCATGTACGCGGATGATAGGGCCAACTCCTGCAAATGAAATCATTCCCCACAACATCACACTGCTGCCACCAAACTTAACCCATTGAAAAAATACTCTTTCACTTGTTCTATGGAGTACGTAAGTTTTGCCCTCAGAACCAAATATAGTAAACTTGAACTCATCACTGAAATAAACTGTATCCCATTGTGCATCAGTCCGAACAACATGTTCTCTTGCATACTCCAGGCATGCCCTTTGGTTTTGCTTTGAAATGAAAGGCTTCGAAGCTGGAATACGAGCATGCAATCCTGCATTTTTTAACCTGCGAGCAACCATTTTTCTTGAGATCTTATTGTCTATGTATTCATTAAATTTATGGGCAATTGATATAGCAGTTTCGAAACAGTTTTTCTAGATATTCTAACAATTCCTTCGATCTTCTCTTCATGATGTTTTTGGAGGTCGACTGATTTTTGGTTTTGCATCCAACATTTTATCAGTTTTATACCTGCTAATTACACGATGAACGACACTTTTAGACCTAAAAACAATATCAAAAATTTTTGAAATTGACTTTTTTCTTGATAGTTAGCAATAATGAGTTTTTTCTTCAAAAGAGAGTGTTTTGCATGTAGAATTTGCCATAATGCTTAAAATTAAAGTCCTAATGATAAATGAACGTTTACTTATTGTTGAAAAGCTCCATTAGTTTTTTAACAATGTAAATTAAAAGTTTATGCAAATTATTAACATCATTTCTTAACTTTCGTCCAGTAGCTTATTTTCTTTGTTCCATTTAATCTTTATTTTAAAAAAAAACTATTATAAATTTTGTCATTTTGTATAATATTCATGCATTACACACATTTATTTCTTTGTTGTTTCCATTCCTTATATTATAGTCACTACTGTATAACGTAGAATATTTGGTATTTTTGTCAGGTAAATTCCAACAGAGACAAACTCAAAAGAACTCAATGTTAAATTTTTTATTAAACTTAACATAGTAATATAATCTTGAAAAACTTTTGGATATAGTACAAATCCATGGGTAATAAATATTTCACAGCTAAGCAGCTGCTTCTCAGACCCAAATCATACAACATTTAATGTTTAAAATCATCCAGAAAATCGTCACATACAGACACTCAAATGCCCATAACAAGAATAGATAGTTGTATATGGGCACATGAGTGTCTGTATGTGACAGTTTTCTGGATGATTTTAAACATTAAATGTTGTATGATTTGGGTCTGAGGAGCAACTGCTTAACTGCAAAATATTTATTACCCATGGATTTGTAGAATATCCGAAACTTTTTTCAAGTGTGTATGATGGATAAATTGTTGTTCAAATTATATAAAAATGAATATAACACTGACTTCTCATTTTAACAGATATATTTACCAAAAATACACAAAAGTATCCTAAAATACTAAACAGTAAAGTTATTCAATAAAATTGCCATTTGCTTCAACCATGATCTCTAGATGACTTAAGAATCTTCTGCATCTCTTCTAGAAAATCTCCTTGTTTAAGTTGGAAAATTCTGCCATAATCCTTACCTTCAGTTTATTTTTGGTCTTACCCTCTTCACCCAGAGCTGTACTACATTTTCAAGGGACTTGATGTAGTCCTGCATGTTGAGTTTGATGCACTCATGAATAAATTCAGTTCAATCAAAGTGCAATCAATCATGAGAACAATTACAGTGAGTTTTCTGAGCTGCCATACATTCATAATCACCATTAGACTGAGCCAACTCTCTCCAAATCCCCTGCTAATTCCTCAGATTGACTCCAAACCACTCTAAAATGTTCATACTAGAACTCCCATTGAAAATGCCAAGCAGTACAATTTGCTGTTTCCAAATATCTGTTGGATTCAAATTTGTTTTGGTGCTCTTTTTCTTACAGGCAGTGCCCAAATAATCTTACTGTACTGTGCAGGGGACAAAATCAAAAACAAACAACATACATGCACAAATCGAAATATGTAATGGCAACAATTTACCCATCACACCCTGAAAA
Source organism: Ascarosepion bandense (assembly GCA_037127315.1). Classification (NCBI taxonomy): domain Eukaryota; kingdom Metazoa; phylum Mollusca; class Cephalopoda; order Sepiida; family Sepiidae; genus Ascarosepion; species Ascarosepion bandense. Next base: position 2,894,143 of record JBBBDQ010000714.1, read on the forward strand.
AAAAAAAAATAATAATAATTATATATATATATATATATATATATATTCATTTATTTCATCTGTAAAATAAAATGGAGAAAAATTCTTGTACTGGAAGCAAGGGCTAGTAAGAGAAAGGGTGAGGAATGTTAGTTAGGAAAGGGTCAAACAAAGGAGAAAATAGTAGTAATCTTCCTTTGGTAGTGGAAGGCAGGTAATTTGTCCATTGGGTCAGGGGTAGTATATAGGAAAAAGCTTCCTATTCTCCAAATTTAAATTCTAATCTTTGTCAGAGGAAAAACAAATTATATATAAATGAAAGGAGGGAATAATTAGCAAAGTAATGGGATCTAGCAAGCTATCATCTCCCCTAACAAGGTAATGTATAAAGTGTACATGAGAATTTTGGTGGGGATTTGGAAACAAAAATTTTACATGCATAGCCACTCTTCTACTCACCCTACTTTAAGGTTTCAGACAGCCCTCTTCCGAAAATACTGGGAATTGAAGGAAGAAGGCCTAAACCCACAGAAAAAGTAGAAGTTAATAGGCCCGGCACATACTCCTAATAGTCTAGGTGATAAATGTAATCTATGTTTAGCAGAAAAGACTAGAATTTTAAAATTTCAATATCAAAAAGTATTTCTTCATAAATGTAACAAATTAATTACTAAGTGTCATCACTGTAATAAATTTAAACTTCATTGTCCCCTCCTTCCATTTAATCATAATATGTTTTTACCTCTTGCAAAGATTAGAATTTAAATTTGAAGAATAGGAAGCTTTTTCCTACATACTACACCTGACCCAATGGACAAATTACCTGCCTTCCACTACCAAAGGAAGATTACTACTATTTTCCTCCTTTGTTTGACCCTTTCCTAACCAACATACCTCACTCCTTTTCTTACTAACCCTTGCTTCCAGTACAAGAATTTTTTTTTCTATTCTATAGTTGACAATGCATGTCTTGAACTGATATGTTGAAATAGCTATACCCCCTAAATGCAATCTGAATTTACAGATGAAATAAATGAATATCTGCTCTGTAAGTTAAATTTACTTTGAGCTCTCTGTTGGATCAGTTTTAATGTTTAAACAACATTAACAGGACCCTTTAGGATTATTTATCAATCTTCTCCTGGATTTTTAACTTAACTTATAAATATGTTATAACATCACAACAAAATAGCTATTTTGTTTCAACACTTCTTGTGTCTTGTCAAGTGATGATGTTGATTGCAAGATAAGTTTTAAAAAGTTCAAAACAAACTAAACCACCTCAATAGGAGAGACATTGTTATGTAGTCTGTGATAATACAAGTAAATAGTAACTTGAAAAATCTGTTTAATTTTTAAAACTCTTCATCTTGCAATCATCACCATCATTAGACAAGACACAAGAAGTGTCAAAGCAAACTTATCATGATGCTATAACATACTTATGTTCAAAATTTTGAATAAATATTATTTGCTCTAATCTGTATTGAACACACTTAACAGTGTTCTTTTGGATATCAGAATTTTATAATATATATATTTGTAATCTGCAATGTGATTGATCCCAACTTGGCAGCTTGGATACAGTCACTTTGTAACCAATGCAGTGTGGCTTCCCTGTGTCTATTCTACAAGTACTTTCATGGCTTCTGTTCTGTCGAACTTAGCTCATTGGTGCCCTCTATATATGAATTTACTCAAGCCACAAGATTAGCAACTAGGTCCTACTTTTTTACAGTGAAATGAATAAAATGTAAACGCAAATTCTACTCCAGCAACTATTTTTCTTGCATTTCCTGCCTGTGGAATTCCCTTCCACTGACTTGCTTCAACGACAGCTACAATCCCAAAGAATTTAAATGTAAAGTCAATAGACATCTACTATATCACTAACTTTCATCCTCTCTCTCTCATACTCTCATTTCTGCAGTATTCTTATCCCTCTCCTACCCACTTCCTGACACCCACTGTATTCTGTCATTCTTTCTCATAACCTTCCTCCAATGTAACCTCCTGCACAACAGTGGCAGTATAATGCTTTGCTTGAGGGTGATACAATTATAAAAATATATATATATATAAAATTAAGTGGAAAAAGTTTGCATGTGATGAATTGTGTTCTTTAGTATTTCAAGTTCATGTTTATATAGATGCAACTTATGAATGCACAAAAATGAATGAGATGCTGACAATTTTTAATTTTGAAATTTTTTTTAATATGTGTTTTAGGGATACAATTAATATACAGAGTGCAATGGTTAAATTGTTGCCATTTTATATTTTTAATTTTGTGAATACAAGTTGTTTGTCTTAATTTGTTGACTGCACAGAAGAGAAGGGTCAACTGGATAACATCTGTGGAAAATGCACACCATGAAACAAATCAGCCCATCAAAAACTTGAAAATACCATGCCGTACTGCTTGGAATTCATACCAAAAGCATCATTACAAATATTCCAGTGTTTGAGTATCGATCTGAAGACAGTGTAGAGAATTCTGAATGAGTTGGATTAGTGATTCAAGTGATGGTGAAATTATGCCTCCACTCATCTTCAAACAGTGCCTCAGACTCAACACTGAGACTTACATTAAGTCCTTGAAGAACTAGTGTTTCCTGGGTGAAAAGGGTGGTTATTAGAACAGGACTCTGCACCATGCCATACAAGTAGAAGAATTCAGTCATGAGATCGAGCAAATTGTCTAGAGGTCATGGCTGAAGCCAATGGTAGATTTATTGAATACATTTACTGATTTGAATTCCAAGATATTTTTTTAATCTAATTTTTCTAAATATATGTTAAAATTAGATGTTAGTGTTATTTTAATATTTTTATAATTTGGACAACAATTTATCTATCACACCTTGTATATATGTACACATACACAGATTATTCCATGCTTATATATATATATATATATATATATATATATATATATATATATACACACACACACACACACAGATAGAGATCATTTAAGCAATTTGTTGAGAATGTCCACAGGCTGCAGACATTACCACCTTTCTCTTCAATCATTCTTACTAAAAATAATTCTCTTCAATGCTCTTTACATCTGTGCTTGCATTTCAACCATCTCTGTGTATTGTCAGTGTTGTATTAAGTATTGATAGTCTTCATGGTGACTGATATTGCTGCTTGTGTCAGTCTATCTCCAATATTTGTACACTATTAACAATTGTATTGACTAAGTTTGTCTATTTTTGCTCAAACATTTGATTATAGTCTTTTTTTTCAATCAAATGATCCAAAAATGGCTGCCCCATATAATATTGAAGTATTGAATGAATAAGCGAGAATTGTGCCATCTTGTCTGTACAATAGAAATAATTTACTTACATAAAAGGTTGTATTGAATATGTAAGTGACTCCAGGTAACAGTATAAATGTATATTTAAAGAAAACAAAAATATACATTGCATTAGTTGGTTTTTATATATATATTTCAGAATGAGTCATATTGAACGGCTAAGAGACGGAAGAAACTGACAAAAAAAAGTATCAGTAAACATTACTGTGACCATGTCCCATGATTCTCATTTTTGAACAATATGTGGACTTGTATGCAGGTCACTGGTGAGAGTGAAGTGTCATATACGACACTAACATAAATGCTGAACAAGTTTTTCATCTTGTCATATGTGTGGTTTCATCTATATATATATATATATATATATATATATATATATATATATATATGAACTTTCCATTTCCATCTGGAAGAAAAAGAAATAAAAAAAACATCACACCTTGTGTGTGTGTATAGATACACACACACACACATATATATATATGTATAAGCTAGGAATAAGCATAAATTACATGACATTTTTACTAAAAACTAAAAAAAACAACTGGTTTTAGTAAAAATGTCATGTAATTTACACTTATTCCTAGCTATTAAGTTTTGTAGAACTAAGAATTTGTTCAAATATATATATATATCCAGGATACAATGGACAAATTGTATTCTAAATTATGTAAAAAATGAAAATAGCACACCTATCTCATTTTCATATAAATAATTAAACACAATTACATGAAAATATCATGAAATGCAAAAAAAAGTCAATGAAACTGCAAATGGTTTCAAATCTTGTCTTCCAGACACCTTCAGAATCTCTTGCAACACTTCGGTACGATTTCCTTGTGCAAGTTGATAAATGCTGTTTTAACCCTTACCTTCACTTCAACTGGGGAGATACAAGGAATTTTGTTGGTATCATACTCAACTGCGCTCTTCAAATAATCAACAAAGGTTTTGCAGTCTGAGAGTTAGGTGCCTAGAAGTGAGGGATGATGTGGCTACAAAAATTGTCTGAGTGCCATTTTTTGGCATCTTCATGAGAATAAAAGTGCTGCTAAGAAAGGCCATGTGCCATTGATTAGAAGAAATGGTGATAATTGGAAAGAGCAATGTCTGGTGAATAGAGCAGGTGGTGACATCCAATTCTTTAAAAAAAAGATTCGAATTGTATATATGGGCATATTTGCACATGTATAAACACACACATACATACATATATGTATGTTTGTGTGTGTAATATATATATATATATATATATATATATATATTACACACACACACACACACACACTCTTTGATAGAAATACTTTCAAAATCAATTATTCCTGCACAAACAATATTGACATATCAGTAATTCAGACATTAGGTAAATTTTAAAGAATTTAGATAGGGCTAATGCTAAAACACATATTTGACACTCTTGCAATTATAGGCTCATCAACAACCATCTGGTGGAATGCAAATATTGGTCTACCCAAGTAATCTGCCAAGGCAATATCTCACCCATAAATGACAAGAAATTATTAAGTTTACATTGGAATTTCATCGGGAAAATTCTAGACATTCCTTTCCTCAAGATCTTGGAAAATGAAAGAAGAGGGAGTCAACTCCATAGTGAGTTGAAAACAAACAGGTAAGCCCACACCACCAATAACCTTTATGATAGATGCTATGTTTAGTCAAAAAAACTGAAATCATAAAATACACTAAGAAAAATCTGCTTTTAAACTTAAAAAAAGAATTCATAAACAAATGTCATCATAAATCAAAATTATTAAATTTTAACTTCATGTATTAGCGCTACTTAAATATTATCCAAATTAAAAATTCTGTTTGACAGCCGTTTCCTTTTTTTTCTTCTTATTTACTGTATAGTTAATTACAAAAATCATATATGTTAACCTCTTTTAACCCGTACCTTTTCTAATCTAATTGTTTGATGTAAGTCATCTTTTTTAATTTCAATTTAATCCCCTTTCTACTGCACTTCTAGGGTTTTCTATTCTAGTTTCATATATATATATATATATATATATATATATATATATATATACACACACACACACTTTTTTGTTTTTGTCCAAAGTGAAAATTAACATATTTGGCTTAGCATAATTCTGTCAATTTTATTTAATTTGAATAATTTTAAATTTTATTCATTTTCTAAAAATTTCAAGTATTCTAAATCACTTTATTTAGGGGTTTTCCCTCCACTCTTATCAGCAATATAACTTGAGATTAATTACATTTTTATATATATCATGAATTAATTTCTATCATTTGACCAACTAAATTTTTTTTATATCAGAAGTATTAATCACTTAAGTGTTGATGCTATCTTGAATTTATTTCTATTTTACATTTATGTAAATTTTAATTTTCCTAAAATAGTTGTTTTTCTTTTGTTTAGATCTTCTTCTATGTGCCCTGTCCTTTCAAGATGTAGCCGATCATGGTTTTCTACGTCTCCCTATCTCTAGTGGCTCATAGTATGCTTTTTCCTGTTACACCTCACAACCCCAGTTCTGTCATCCATCTGATCAGGCTCTTCAAA
>JBBBDQ010000714.1:2905000-3227500 GCA_037127315.1 Ascarosepion bandense
GTCATTAATTATTTTATTTTCTAGATTTGCCATATAATAATTAGAAAAGAGGGGACCTAAAGGAGATCCCATTGCAATACCATCTATTTGTGTATAAATATTGCCTAAGGAATCAAGAAAGGGTACTTGTGTGGTGCATGCTAATAATAGTTTTTTTAATATAGTGGGTTTAATATTGATTGATGGGAGAGTAGCATGATTGTATACATCACGGATAATGATGTCAATTGTTTCCTGGACGGGAACATTTGTGAATAAGTTTTGGACATCCAAAGATGCAATTATTTGATTCTTAGGTTTTACGGAATGGAGAATCTGTAAAAATTCGTCCGTGGAATTATATATACACACACACACACACAAACATACACATTAATACATATACACACATATTTATACACACATTCATATACACACACATTATATTTATACACACATTCATATGTTTGTATGTATACATATACACACTCGCACACACATACACTTTAATACACACACACACACATATATATATATATATATACATACACACACACACACATACATATATATACACATGAACAGTGGCAGGATAACAATCTGGTGATACCTGTCACTTATGTCCTTCCATTCCAGGTGAGGGATAAATTCTGAGGAAATTTGTCCTTGCCATTCATGCTAACAGTCACTGAACAATGGTCCAGTGACACCTGTAGCGCATGTCACTCCTTACTAGGCAACAAGTCAATGCCAATAGGCATCACCCCTTTCACAGTTAGAGTTTCTAGGATTATTGTGCAAGTCCATGAATAATGTCAGGAGGAATAATAGAGTGGTTTCCCATTCCTTCTCTACAGTGTTTTATCAAGACACCACTTCTAATTAGCTGACCATTGAAATAAAAAGCTTTCCACTAGAAATAGAAACATTCACAGCCTAAAGAGAAAGAGCCACGGGCCTGTGTCCATATGGATCACATGCATGTTGAAGGCATAGGAGTCTTTTTAATTTTAGTGAACTCATTCTCTCGAGGACCTGAAATGGTTAGGTTTCAAGATATAAAGGGAGCCATTGTAAAGCAAATATTACATGTAATATTTTATAGAAATTAGGTGCCAAAATCTTTAGTCTCTGACAATGCACCAGAAGTTTGTGATGAAATTTTGTGTTTGTAGTTAAAATAAATTATATGTCTCTCTTATAAAACACCACCATACCACCAGCAACTGAATGGAATTGTAGAAAGAATGATATTGAGATTAAAAATAAATTTGAAGACATTTTCCCCATCCAAAGACACTATAGTTTCCTACAAAGATTATTAGTGAGTTATAGAACTATTCCACTTGCTGGTAGACTAAGTCCCTCTGCATTGATGAGAAGACAGTTCAGTTTAGCAATAACAATCTTTTATTGAACTAATCAAAAATGTGGTACAAAAAAGACAGTCAGTTTCTGAAAAACTAACTTTTTTTTGTATAAAAGGGACATAATACGGCTATAATAGCAAGTGGATGGAATTTATTGGCTTATTCTGATCAAATAAGACCTAGAATTGATGAAAAAGCTGAGATGGAAGAGAAGGAGGAACCTGAAAGAGAGGAAGACATGAGTGCTTCTGATGCAGAAGGTGAACATAATAGTAAAGAAACTATAGAGAATAGTTTGCATGAATCCAACATACAGTTTGAATATCAGAATAAAGAGGAGTTCAGATGTAATCCTCTAATATAAAGAACTAGATATATACCTTAAGAGAGAGAGGTAAGATTTTGTACTCTTGTTTGAAGAAGTCACAGATCAATGAAGGGCATAAAGTCTTTCTTTCCAAGACATACTGACATAGGCAAAATGGACTTGCCCTATTTTGCACAGTCTAATGACTACTAATAATTCAATTGTAATAAGATGTAACCGTAAATTCTACTCCAACAGCTTCTTTTCTCGCGCTTCCCGCCTGTGGAACTCCCTTCCACAAGTCTGCTTTCCCGACAGTTACAATCTCCAGGTGTTTAAATGTAGGGTCAATAGACACCTCCTATCACACTAACTCCCAACTATTCTCACAACACTCATCTACCCAACCCTCATTCTTGGTATCCTCACCCCCCTATCACCCACCCTCTGTTATTTCCTATATTTAATCAGCCTTTCTCCACTCTACATAGCCCCCTGCACAGTAGTGGCAGTGACATGCCTTGCTCGGGGTGAAACGCTTATAAAAAAAAAAAAAAAAAATTAGGTATGGTGGTAAAACTTTTATGTTACACACTAGAAGACACCACAGCAAAGATGAGCACCAAATCTTCCTAATTTTTTTAATAAAAGTTTGTCAAATTCACAAGTTAAATAGTCTCTATTTTTAAGTGTATTGTATGCTGATTTTCATTTACAAACACATCAATAACAATCATAGATGGCTTTCATTTGATTACCTTATGACAATATAATAATATTTTTAAAATAACCCAAGGGTAAAAAGTAGAGACAGTTAATCTATTTCTGATTTTAATTGAATAGCAACAACTCCAGAATAGGCCATAGAGTTGACTATATACTGAAGTCATTGCAAGGACTCTAGCATATTCAAGTACATTCCAGGTCTGTCCATAATTCTATTGTTTTTTGTTTTTTTTAGGTGTAAAAGCAGGAAATCTAGTGAGGCCTGCAACATATCCCATACAGCCTTATTTAGGGTTTAAGTCTGGTGATCGTAGAGGCCAATAACTAGCTGGAAAACAGATGAATGTTCCTGAAACCAGTTTCATCTCACAACATACACAATGAGGGTTGCATTATTTTAATGGAACAGTTCATCTCTACAAGAAACATGATAAGCATAAAAAGGTGCAAATTACAGATTTTTTAAAAATTGGTGATATAAGAAAGTGTGTTTGATGTGAGTCTATTGTTAATAAAATATTCATCAGGATTCCTTCTAAGTATTTTTTATAATAAATTATGTTTCACTGGATTACATGTTTTAACTTTGATGACACTTTAATAAAAGCAACACAATTTATAAACATTTTCTATTTGTTCTTTATCCTATCATTCAGTTGTATTCTGATCTATATTTGATCTCAATATATATGTCAATTCAACTGTCCAAAAAAGTTATTCTGATCAAACATTCAAAGATATTAACTTAACTAGTGGTAAAACCGTTTGTTGTTTGTTTGGTTTTTTTTTTTTTTGAAGATTTTTTTTAGAGGTACAGCTTTGTTAGTTTTATTTCTTTGTTGTATCTGAAATTAATATCTGGACCTTAACTAAGTAAAAATTTAATAACTTTTTTCAATAATAGTAAATAGGCTTTCTTACTACCTTATTGACACTTCTACTTCTCTTAAACATGAGTAGAGGCTCATTCCTTGTTTCTTATTTAGAAATGAGATCCTGGTTCCTTTTTCTCATCAAATTTTAATAGTGGTGCTGTCACAAGCTTTTCATGATATGTATAAATGGTGGCAATGTCTCTTCATTCTGAGAGTACTAGGTTGACAGTTTTCTGATTGCTGCTTCCCAAATGGAATTTAAGAGCCTGAACTCTTGCATCGTGTCTAGAAAGGTTGCTCTGATCAACAGTCAAATAATATTGGAGTTCATGCAGTACCATGTCATGCATGGATGGGTGTCCCCAATAGTCTCCAGTGGGCAATCCTGACACCACACTATGCTGCAGTCTGTACCAGTTCCCTTCTTGCCCAAGTTACATTTGATGACTGACTGTTACTACTACTCTAGGCTTCTCCTTACCAAAATAAAACCAGAAACTTTCCTGCCAACCACCAGCATGATTGATGCTAATCTCTTGGACAGCAGCACACTGTGCCTCCTTGGCATCACTTTTTGAACTGACTTGAAATGGAACAACTATGTCCAATCAATAGCTGCATCTGCTGCTAAGAAAGTTGAGTCAGTATGTCATGCCAGAAATTCTTTCTTGTTAGAGGTTATCTTGCACATTTATAAACCTACCATTCATTCATGCACTGAATACTGTTGCTATATCTAATCAGGTGCTCCTGTTATTCACTTCAAGGTTCTTGACAAAATCCAAAGGAGGATCTGCAATGTAATCAAGCCTGACTTGGCACCTCAACTTCAGTCACTTTCTCAGCAATGTGATGTGGCTTCCCTCTGTCTTTTCTACAATTATTTTAATGACAACTGCTCTGATGAGCTTTTTTTCCCTGGTGCCCCAACCACATGAATTCAAGAATGCTTCTAGATTGGCATCCAGGTTCCATCCTATTACTGTTGAAATAGTTAAATCTAACTACCACTTTTATTTCAACAGTTTTTTTCTAATGCTTCTTGCCTGTGGAACTCCCTCTCATTTACTTTCTTCCCTGATAACTATAATCTACAAAGATTTAAATGCCATGTCAATCCCCATCTTCTATAGACCTACACATCTTCTATCCTCTCCTCAATACCCTCTGTACTCACTCTTTTCTCTTACTGTCTCTATAACTCCCTGCATACTAGTAGCATTCCTGCATTGCTTGGGTGAAATATATAAAATGGTTACCCAAACAGGCCATGGCAGATGAGGTGGTTTTCCACCACCAATATTTAGAAATGATGATACTTGTGTATTTGCTAATAGTCACATGTAGCTTGTGCAACATTATATGAACTCTCAACATCATTCTAGGACAAGAATCCGTCAAGATAATTGGAGACTGTGCATTATACAATCTGACATTAAGTCAAGTTGGGCTGTTGATATTCAAATCTCACCATAGTGATTGTTGTAAATATTTATAATTCCGAGTGTTCTGAACTAGTCCTCCATCCAAGAATTTACTGACCTGGATTTGAGAGCAATGATTATATTTGAGTGGACAGATTGGATGGTCATGGTCATCCATAATTCCACTAACTCTAAAGTAGAAAGAATTATTAAGTACGTACATAGCATTATGATGTAATTATACAAAACTACATAAAAAAGGTGACTTTCTAGATGTTAACCTTGATTTAGGTAATAATGCTTACTCACCCTATGTGCATACATCCTAAATCTCATCGCTCACCATCTATTATTAAACACAAACCACATTCAGTTGAACACAGAATGAACAATTCCTCAATTGAAGTAATTTTCTATAAACACAGTCATACAGCCCTACAACACAGCCCTAAAAAACAATGGCTATAAATGCAATGACATTAAATATCTTAAGCAAAGTAATACCAAACACAATCAAAATATGAAAATAATTTAATACATGCCACCATTTAACCAAATGGTTAGTACCAAGTTAGGTAATAAATTCCTTTAACTAATTCAGAAACACTTCCCAACTAATAACCCCCTCAGCAAAATGTTTAATACAAATACACTGAAATGTAGTTATAGTTGCACTAATAATTTTGATATGATAAAAAACAATAATAAAATCCTAAAACAATATAATGATATTAATAATAACCAACTCATTATACAGAATAATCATAACATTAATTCTTGCTATTGTCATAATGCTAACATGTCCTCTGCCAAATAAATGTCTTACCAATACTATAGTATACCAAGCTACCATCTCCACGACTGAAAATCCTAATTTTACTAAAAAATGTATGGAATATACTAAGAATAGTTTCAAGACACGTTTATATCAGCACAACCTATCTGTCAATAATAAAATATATAGTAATTCTACCTCTCTCTCTCTAAATAATACTGACAATTGAAAGATGCTAATAAAACTTCTACAGTTAAAGGAAAAATATTAACAATGGCTAAAGCATGTAAATTGTTACATGAAATATATTTCTTCTGCTTACAAGAAAAAATCCAGCTTTGTTCCCAAAGGCTAGCTTGGTGAACAAATATTATGAAATCTCTAATTTCTGTGACAACAGAATTTTTCATACTCTTAAATATATCTAAAATTATCTCAGTATATTTATTATTTGCTCTCATCTATAAAATTTACTCTTATACCTTATAATTTAACTTATTTAACTGATGTTTTATTCTCTTTTATATTTAGTACTTATGTTTCTAAAACTTCACATATCTTTTTTCTCATCTATTTGCTTCTTTTTTATCTCAACAAAAACCCTTTAAAGAATGTTTTAAAATTTTTTGATGTTATTATTATGCTTTATGTTTTAATTTTTTTTAACTCTTCACTTTTTACATTCTATGCTACAATCTTATTTACAGTTTAGACTTTTGACATATCTTCGTAAAACATTCTTTTAAAATGTAATAACCTTCCACCCCACTTGATTCATTTCATTTGATGACCTTCTTTATTTTATTTCATTTTATATATATATATATATATATATATATATATAAAAAACCGAGTAAATTAACCACATTTCACCACCTGATGATGATGTATTAAACACTGAATCCTTGTAGCTATCAAGTTGCAGCATGCTATTATTATTATATATATCAACTGTATTGTGCATAATATAAATTTTGGACAAAAAAAATCAAATCAAAAAGGGGGTTGCATTAAGCACAAGTCTATTTTTTAACCAGCTTAGAAAACCTCTTATTTGAACTTAATATGATAGATAATAAAATACAAGGTAGATAGGTGTTGATAACAGTTGTTCACAAAAAGCATTTGCTATGATGGCAATATTTGTTCTTTGGGAATCAGTATAATTTAAGATCTTTTATCTCAAAGACAGGAAATTCACCAAAATTGATTTTAAAAAAATAATAAAGGGAATATACAAGATCTGCCATGTTTTCACAACATTAATATTACAACAACTATTGTATGAGTTATATACTTAAATTTTTCCATTTGAAAAATAGGGCAGTAATTTCCATGCCATGTGATTGTTCTTCCATTTCTTGACACAAAGTATCCAGTTTGAAAATTTCAAACATTTTGAGAAAAATAAAACAATACACAACAGACACATCAACAACCAACATAATTATATTGCTACATAAATTGTGTACACTGGTATTTTTAAATTGCAGTAATTTTGGTAAATTTTATATCTCAAAATATTATGATAATTTATGTGTTTTTAAAAATATTTGAAATACTGAGTAATTAAAAAAAAATACAATGTGTATTCAAATAAGAAAACCAAATTTATTGAATAGGATGCATCATTTGAATTAACTTAGCCCAACTGGTACCTCCTATATATGAATTTCCTCGAGCCACAAGATTAGCAACTAGGTACCACTCTTTTACTGTGAAACCAATAAATTGTAAACTCCAGCAGCTTCTTTTCTCACACTTTCCGTCTGTGGAATTCCCTTTTGCATACTTGGTTTCCCGACAGCTTATAATTTCCAAGAATTTAAATGTGAAGTCAGTAGTCATCTCCTGTCTCATTAACTTACATCCTCTTTCTCATGCTTTTTCTTCGTCCATCCCACTCTAATCAGTATTCTCTTTCTTCTCCTACACTCTTCCTGACACCCCCTGCAACCTCTCATTCCTTCTCATAACATTCCTCCTATGTAACCCCCTGCACAACAGTGGCAGTAAAATGCCTTGCTTGGGGGCGACACAATTATAAAAAAAAAAGCAATTGAATATGCATAAAAAAAAAAACAAATGCACAGTAGCTCAATGCATCTTTCTGAATGGAATATCCATCTTTGGGAAAAAAAAAATTGAAAATGACACCAGAAGGACAGGAATTGTTTGGTGGTTCTGATGAATCTCATTTTGAGGATTTTTGACTTTAAATTTAAAACAGTCTGAACAATTAAGAGTATGAGACTCACTTTCAAGGATGTTTCCAACTAGGGTCCAGTTGGCAGACAAAAATAAACAGTGTTGTAACTCAATACATGTCCCTCTCTCCTCTTCCCCATTGAGTGGATATTGTGCTGATATTTATTGAGCACAATATTCACACTGGAATCATCAGCCAATCATAATCTACAAAATAAACTTGCCTACATGGCAGAGTGGAATCTTCCAGGCTGTCATATAAACCACCTACCAATTTGCTGGGCAGCTTGAAGCTGTCAGTTTCAACTTCAACTGATTACTGGCTTTTGCTATCTAAGGATTCTACAGTCTTGCTCACAAGATAAAGTTTGTTTATATTTTGATTTTCTTGGTTTTTATAAAGGATTTCTTTCTTTGTTCTTAATGAAAAAAAAATTTTTCATAGTTTATCATGATACAGAATTATAATAAAGAAATATCAAACAGAAAAGTATGATAGATTAATTAACACCTTAAAATGTATTGCCAGTATATCTTCCACAGAAAATTCAAAAGTATGTTTTGAAATGAAAATTAGGGGAAGAAACATGTAATGATTTAACTGAGTTCCTTTCTATTCTTTAATATCATTAAAAATTAAATAGTTTAGTGACATATATGTATAACACTGAGATTTAATCCTCTCCATTATAATAAAGACTGTTGTGTATTAATTTGTTTTATGCATTTCCCTTCTGTCATGCTCATGAAGAGAGACAATAGCAAAGCAGTGTCAGCTCGGTTCATTAGACACAATAGTGAGGCAGCATCAACTCCAATCATCCTCTTTATTCCCAGTTATTTAACTTTACTACCAGTCATGAAAGCTCTTGCTGCATGTTTGCTTTTTAACAGCACCTTATATTTTTTCCCAATAATTATGTCATCAAGTAGTGAAGACTATCTATATCCCTTTTATTATAAGACCATTGTGTGTGTGTATGTGTGTGTGTGTGTGTGTATATATATATATATATATATATATATTTCCCTCCTGTCCTTTGGATTTTTTTTTCTTATTTCTTACTCAATAGTAGGTACATCAATATTTATGTTGCCATCATTTTAGACTGTGTATAAATCTAAATATTTTGCTGTCATTTTGACAGCATCGGCCCACTTGTAGATATATAGCACAACTTTGAAAACATTTGTAGACAGAAATGGCTGTACTGCAGAATCAAAGATGTAATTATACTCAAATTATATTATACACAAGAAAATATGGGTGTGGGTGTATATATATATATATATATATATATATATGTGTTTCATTAAAAACAACTGATAAGGAAGATTTTATTAACTTTTGATTTAATTTGTCCAGTATCCTTTCAGGTTTCCTTTTTGCTGGAAATAAGACTGTAAAAATGTTTCAAAATTTTTGACTTTCCAAGCACTTTCTGCCTCTTCACAGGCTATTTTCAAGGACGTTATTTTTCCAGTGTTGTTAAGTCCTCATGTTTGACTGTAATGTAATTCATACAAGTTACATCAACAACATTTTTGTGTAAAAAAAAAAGAAAAAAAATATGGAAAAAATCATAAATCTAAAATTTAATTTTGAAAATAAGATTTTGCTGAACTTTACTTATAAATTCATGGACAATAATAGAATCCCATTTTTTTAGATTAGCTAAAAACCAAGAAATTTATTACTTATCTGTATAACCCCACCTCCTGGTAAGAACTCATCTTAATCATTATAGTCAATGCCCAGAAAGACATAAAATAGCAGTAAAAATGAACTTCTTAAACAGAGCACATCCAAACTTCTCTTCCCAAAGAATATTTTTGAGCAAACTAAAACAAACTTTAGTCAACAATAATTTTCCTGACTACATCATTGATAAACAAAAAATACATGACACTAGCATTAAAAATAACACACAAGAAAACATCAACATATTTTATTGCAGCCAAATGCACGTTAATTATAAACAGGATGAATTTTCTACATGAAAAATTATTAAAAACCATATTTCTGCCCTAAGTCCTCAAAAACATGTAAACTTTATAATATATTATAAAAAATGAAAGACAGCAAACCTTGTTATTTCTAATAATAATAATCCTATCAAATCTAAACTAGTGATAATATACTGTATGAATTTCAATTCCCTGTACAAGATTGTGTTTCTTGTCATAAATCAATTACCTATCTTGGCTATACTCCCACTTTCCTGAGTATGAACCCATAACTTAAAAGAAAAATTTTGGTTGAAAATACAAAAGTACTATTTAAATCACAATATCAAAGGCACCTTGCTATAAAAGAGGCACTATATATATATATATATATAAAACAGTTTTCTCCTACCATCAACCTTACACTATTTGACAGTGGAAGCAAAGTTTTAAAAGTTTTTTAAAAAATAGACAAACGCTCATATGATGCATGTGGTGCGCAGCACATGACAGTGTTAAAAAACTCTCCTTTTTCAAAAAAACAATAAAAACAAAAAAATTAAATTACAATAAAACATGAGAAAATAACAATACCAGAAAAATAACATACTTGAAAATGGCCTGTGAAAAGACTGAAAAGTTGAAAATTATTAAACATTTTTACATTCCTTATCTCCAGCAACAAGGAAACATGAAAGAATACTGGATAAATATATATTTATATATATTAGCATGAATGAAAATTTTGATATGCATAATAAATATTACCTGTAAGATAATATAAATAGCATTAAAACATTTTATACTGTCTTTACATCCGATAAGAAATTGTCAAATTCACTTTCTTAAGAGCTAATGACACTGTTGAGGTTTTATTCATTCACAGCCCCAGAAATGACAACAATTATAACTTGCTTTAAATGGATTATGTAATAATTAAATAATCATTAGATTTTCTATCTCTTTCTATCATAAATTAAAGAAAAGCAAGTCAAAACAGAGATGATTTGATGGAACAATATTATTATGACGAGATAAAAACAAAAATTTAAATATTCTAACAGGTAAAAATATTGAGTATTCTTAATAATAATATACAATCTGGATCTATGATAATTTCACAGGTGTTGACAATTAAGATTATCCATGATCTCATGTCTTTGCTAATCTCTTATCTTATGTCTGTATCATCTCATTCTTTCTCTTATCTCTTCAAATCTCTGTTGGCCATTCCATTTTTTAATCTAACTATGAAAAAAAAAAATATAGATTAGGCAATAGATTAAATCTGACATTTTTAATTTATTTGTTTAAACAGTATCTTTTTGAATAGATGCTCTTTTTATTATTATTAAACAGAATATATTTATTTACATCTATTGGCCTGAATATTAGAATAATCTTGTTGGAAAAATGTTTCTCCCCTATCAGAACATTTAAACAAATAAATTAAAAACATATATGTTTCATATCCTAAAAAGTAGTGCAGAAATATTTCATAAATTATCTTCTCTGTCATCTTTCTTTTGTTCTATCTCACCATGAAGAATTTTATGACATTGCAATTTTTATGCCTTTCCATTTTTCCCTCATTGTCTCGATATCCAGTCAATAAGACCAATGTTTTTTTATTTTGTTTTTCATCTCCGCCCCTTTCCCATCTCTAGATATTTTTTCCATTCACCTTGTCTTCTTTTCATTTTTCTCTAACTTTCTTACTTGGCCTTTATCTTTACTTCTTCACCCACTCATTACCTCCCTGCCTTCCTATCTCTCACTTTTTCCAACTCCTCCCGACTTAACATTAATCAGAAAGGATAAGTGATTCCAGCTCTGAAGACTAGAGTCAGGGAAAGGATTGGGTCGATCATGTACCATGGTTGTTCAGGATATAGGCAATTATAGCTCTCCAAAATTTCTTGTCTTTTGTAGCTTTTAATAAATTTTCTCATTTTATTATTTCTCCTAAACCATGAACTAAAGTTCATCTAACCTCCTTCTTCTGTAAACAGTCTCACTTCAGGAATTAGGCAATCATGGCTATCCAAAATTTCTTGTCCTTTGTAGCTCTTAATAAATCTTGTCTTTTTGTTATTTCTTCTAAAACTTGTTCCATTATTCATATATTCAAGCTCAGTAAGTAAGTTATACATTTATTTCCTCTCTCCTTCTTGCCTTTAATTTGTCCTGTGAGTATAAGGTTTTCCAATCTCACTTTCCACATTATGTACCTTAGAAATTTCACTATTCACATTATCTAGCTTAGAAATTTCAACTGTCTCTTCCTGATGTTAAGTATAATTTCCTTTTTTTCCTTTTTCTCTAAAACTTTTTTGTTGCTAAACATGTTTTAGTTCATGGTGTCCTCAACATCCTCCTGTAGAACCAAATTTCTGCCACCTCAAGCCTCTTCATCCATGAGAAAATTGTCCAGCCTTCACTTCCATACAAGACTCATATTACATAACAGTTCAGTACACTTTTCTTTGTTTCTAATGATATTTTTCTGTTTCTTAATTGTAGTGTGACAGGAAAGACAAAAAAAAAAAAATGGATGAAATAAACAGGTGAGAGTGGTCTCTTTTGTCATCATCGTCATCTTCTCTTTCTTTGTCTTCTTCTAACAACCCAAGTACGATCAGCAAAAAGCAAAAACAGTCTGCTGTTCTCAAAAAAATGGCTTGCTTTATACAGCCGAGGACCGACCATAATTTGCATGTGAACGAGACAACAAGATTTCACGTTAACTGTCCCAGACCACCTGGCATAAAACATGGGCACTGCCATTTTGGTTCTTTTTATCACAGAGTAACTGGATTCTACATGACGCACAGACTCGTTGGCGTTTTTGAGGTAAGCTGTTTTCACAATTTTCCCCACATTAATACTTTGGTTTGCTTTTGGAATGCATCCTTGGCTATCCCAATTGAGCTTCAAATTTCAGTGTCACATGTTTTCTGTCAAAGCATTTCCCAGATATCTACTTTGTTTGATTTTGGTACACCCAATTTGTAGTGTACCTGTTGAGCTCTTCCTTTTGCCAACTTGTAGTTGACGTTTAGTCTCTGCTTTTCTTCACTACATTCCATAGGTGTTCTTGTAGATTTCTTTCTGTATCTGCTAAGGTTATGGCAGCCAGTAATGAATCCTGGTAGGACTTCTAATTCTCTCAGAATTCCTCCACTTTATAGGTTAAATAAGTGCAGTGAGAAAACTTTCATTCTAGGTGGAAAATGTCAAACAGTGATAGACATGAACAGTATTCTAATAGAGATTCATTAAATATATTTTGGAAATTTAACAGTTGCTTACTTCCTAATTCTGCTTTTTATATGTTAGTGCAACTTAATTTTTAAACGTTATTGTGAATAAAAAAAATTGATGGATTAATTTCATTAATCCTATCTGAGGCATCATAGTTTATATAATCAGCAAATAATAAAATAAATCACAGTGTATTTATATAATAAAGACATTACCATTTATGGAGTAAATACAGCTGGGGGGGGGAATATATATACAATTATTAATCTGAGAAATACAAATAAATAATAAATGTACCAAATATTTGTATTTTCTAATTTTACATCATTCCACCCCACTTCTACTGTATCAATTTTTTGTATATGATAGTAAATACATATATTAAGAAATTTTCAGTGTCTTTCTATATACATTCTTAGTATATAGTGATGGAAAAATAAATAAAAATAAATAACAAGAAAAAACAAATTTCCCATTACTAAAAAATAGATGTATACTCAAAATTGGCAGACCACAAAGTCCTATTTTGACCAACCAATCAGAAAGTTTCCATAACAAGAATATAACACAGCCAGATAGAATGGTGCAGAACGTTTGAAGTGGCTCTATGAATACTTACCTAAGATTGAAAAAACTAATTCCAGAATTGATGATACTGTGATCTTTTTAACCTAATCAGAACTTAATAGAACACTTGCATGACCAGGTAGCAACCTGAGATGTCTACACTGTCTTACTAGATTTAAAAATGTATATCTTTTCTTCTATCACCTTTTAAGAAGTCTGCTGCTACATTTGAAAAAATGTAGCAGCAGACTTAAGCAGGTGGCTACTACATCAGCATGCATACATACATGTATTTACTTCCTCTCAGACTCTCTCTCATATGTGCCAAAACCTTTACCTTTGAACTCTTGAAATTTCAACTTTCACCTTATACTTCTCTATAATTATATGATGTTATATAAAGATTTTTTTTGTTATTTATCAACACTATAGATTTCTTTTAATCATTACACAAAGACAATATACACCTAAACCAAATACACTGATATATATTGTGAATGGACATTGTTATAAGATAGCCACTCTCATGACCATCATACACATTTCTAGTTTCATAATATGCATAATCTGTATTTTTCTGTATTTCTTTAGTAAAGGTTACCTATGATTTCATGTCATGTAAACAGCTGGTACTGAAGTAATTTTTGATACAGTTATTCATAAAAAAACTGTTCAGTGCATTTCTTTGTATTCTTTAAGGATTGGTCAGTGTTTAATCCCCAGTAAAAGCTAAGACAAATACTGATTTTCAAGTCAAAACAGTCTTCCTCCTTCCAAATTCTTCGGTTTGGTCACATTATCAGCTAAATGTTGTAATTATCATTATTTGTAATCTTTATTAGCAGTAATTATGATAGATATCTGATTAATAAAAACTTGCAGAAATCATTTTTTCTGCTTTTAGATAAAATAGATATTTCCCAGTGGTGTTTGAGTTTTGTTTAATGACATATCTCTGTGGGTTATTTAATGCCAAAAAAGGTGGGGTTTTAAGGTATTTATTTTTTTAATGTTCAGTTATAATGAAAAGGTCGATTTAGTTAGATTTTGATGAAATTGTTTTTTTAATTTTAGAAAACTGAAATGTCTTCTAGTTTTGTATTAAAAAATGTACTGCTCGTAATAATTTTTTCTTCAAAGTTGTATTATGGCAATAATTTTTTTTCCTTCAAAAATGTTATGGTAATAATTTTTTCCTTCAAAAATGTATTGTTGGTAATATTTTTCCTTCAAAAATGTATATTTTTCTATAAAGTCAATTTTTATGTATCTATTTCTATAAAAGTTTATTTTTATACTTTCATAATGTTTGACCCCAGTTTGGGGTGAATTATTTGCCCATAGCTGGAACCCTAACAGGTACTACCACTCCGAGTCAGGGTGGACCAGGGAACAACAACAATTAAGAGGTGGTTCTGTACTCCTCAGAACCTCTCAATCAGAAGCCTTGCTGCCAGATGCAGTTTATCATCATACCCAGGACCAGTGATGCTAGAGACGAGTATTGTAGCCCAAGTAAGAGCTAGTATTTCAAATAATAATTTTCTAAGCAAACAATACCTAACTTGGAAATTTGTATAATGCAATCTTCATACTCCTATTTCTGCTTGTTTTTTTGACCTTGAGCCATACATACTAACACACACACATCACAGCTAACTATAATCTGATGTGTGCTATGTTAATTCTCATAACATTGTCACATTAACAAATCATTATGAACCATACCAATTGTTGATGCTTCAAGAAATGTCATTTTCATGAGTTGGTATGCTCAGAGAACAAGGATTTACAGAGATTCAAACCAATCTTCTTGATGTTCTCTCCAAAATCCAATGGCAAATTCAGGACAAATTAGGACAGCAGGTGGGGAGATCAATTGCAGTGAATGTTTAGTCCAAGCTTCACTTCAAGAAATGCACTTTTCATACGTAATAGAGCACAGTCATTATCCAGAATATAAACAACAAATCTTTTATTTATGATAATGATAATATTTAATTTTTGATAATTACCAAAACAGCAGAATGTACCCAAACAAAAACATGAATTTTGATCTCAATCACTTCCCAATTGCCAAAATATAGTTTCACTGAGCCTATTCTATAAATATTTTCATGATAATTCTTATGATGTGATTTTCTCTTTGGTACCTCAACTTTATGAATTTAAGTATAGTAGTAGATTGGCAGCTAGGTCTCATCATTTTACAGTTGAAATTGTTATGTGTAACCATGAATTCTATTATAATAGTTTCCTCACCTCTCACTTGTAGAACTTCTTGATTTTTGCTTTCTTGTTAACTATAATTTACAAAAATTTAAATGCAACATCATCATTATCTGTCTCCTTAAATTGTGTTCTTTTTATTGTCCTTTCTCCTTACTAACTTTGCATATTAGTGACTTTATAGCCTTACTTGTGGAGAAATAAAAAAAAACAGGCAAATTATTTAAAAAATAGAAAAAATATGCAGACCTTCATTAAATTTAAAACTTATACAAACTGAATCTTGCAGTCTTTTTCTATATAATTTCAATCAGTTGTGACAAATTTTATATTTGTATTAGGCCTGTATAATGTTTTACTTCTCATTTTGGCATACATCTGTCAGCTAGAGTGGCTTGCAGTTGCCTGTTCAGGCATATTTGCTTTTCTGCAGCACTCATAAGGCCTGTTTGTTTTTTATACAGTAACTACTCAGTAATAGTTTCTGGAATAGATTGCACAATCTAGTATGATCACTCAGCAGTCAGACAAGGCCAGCACACTCAGAATTCTCAGATAGGATGATTTGAAACCTCATGCAAACAACCATCAACGGTTTTTCTGAATAGTTTTGTTTGATTTCAAACCTAACATTTGGGTCAATAAAGGATCTGCTTTCCAGATACTTTGCAACAGAACCACACACTTAGATCATATCCCATTATCAATGTTACCTCTTTGATAAGTCAATCATAGTGAGATTCAAACCTAGGCCTCATAGTCAGTACACTAAAGTTCTAACCACTCAGCATTGTGTGTGTGTGTGTATATATATATATATATATATGTGTGTATGTGTATATATATATATATATATATGTGTGTGTGTGTATATATATATATATATGTGTGTGTGTATATATATATATATATATATATATATACACACACATATACAGATATATACACACATACATATATATATGTATACACACACATACACATATATATATATACACATACACACACATATATATATATAAATAAATATACACACACACATATTAATATATACACACACATATGTAAATACACACACACACACACACACACAATAGCTAATGGCTATATTGAAATAGTTTGTCTATTTTTGCTCAAAGTTGATCGCTGTCTCATTTTGTTGACTGATCCAGAAATGGCAACTCAATGTAAGTTCAGGGTAATGAACAAATGACCAACACAAAAGTGTGATCTGGTATACACAAACAGATAAATTTCTTTATATACATGTATGTGTGTGTGTGTGTGTGTGTGTGTGTGTGTGTGTCTAACATAAAGCCATCTTGCAAAAGGTGAATATACTCTGATGTCTGCTGTCAGTGGGTGACATTACCAGACAGTATTATTATCTTGGCCATCTTCTTGCAATCCTAGCTTACTGTCTGCTCAAATAGAAGGTAGTGTTTCCAGAGTCAGCCATATTTACCAGGCATCTACAGCAGTGTTGAACCTGACAGAGGTCAGTTATGAAGCCAGTGCCTTACCATTTTCCTTCCCTTTTCTCTTGCCTTCCCCACCACATTGTACTCCAGCAGACATTATTAAATCTTCATTATCCTCTGTGTATCTTCAAGTGCACTCATCTTTTGAAAAGCACAGATTTTTATCAGTAGAAATTTTCAGGTGACATATGGAGAATCTAGAGACAACATTTATTTTGAAAAGAATCAAATGCAATTTGAAGAATTTAGCAATTTGTCTTTGGTATGTAATACAGCTATTTCTATGAAGATAATAGCCACTGAGTGCTAGTTGTATAGCTTTGCTTAAATGGAGGTGTATCTATTTCAATATTAAACAAGTCATCCAATCCTTATCCTCATTATTGATAATATATTTGCAATGATATAAAATCTGGAATAGCTAATTGGCTGATGATAAGGTTCTCATTTAGACTTTGTATATTTTTTTAAACTTTATACTTTATACTTTATTTCTGAGGTAGAAAAATGCATTTGTGCAGAATCTATATTATGAAAGATTTTTGATCAGTTCACTCTTCTAGAAAAAAATGTCTACAATATTTTATCCTTAACTATAAAATGATCGGGACTTTGAAAAAGTCAAAAGGAAAATGAAAGCCATTTTACAACTCATTTTGACTTGTGTCGTATTGATTTTTTTTTGCTAGTAAAGAGAAAAAGATTTTACAGCAGGATAAGGAGCTATTGCCTTTTTAACAAAAATCATTTTTCAAAGTCTGCAAAAAGAAGCAGTTGGAAAATTATCTAAATTGTACAAATAATACAACCAATAAAACTAATACATATTCCTCCCCATATATACCATATCAGACTCTTTTATGCAAGTTAATGTTTTCGCATAAACTTGGTATCAATTAATCAAACTAGATAAAATCTTCAAGATACATTTATATGATAAATCTATCACGTGAATTGCAGCTTAAAATATTGTTTTTTTTATTAGAAAGAAATATCTACAATAACTTAGTTGTTCGTGTGAGATTTTCTTAACAACTCAAGGGTTGTTCAACATACTGTAAATAAAGATATCAAAATATATCATGACTGATATTTACTTTTAAAATTCAGATAAATGAAAATGTACAATTGGCAAAATGGTTAACATCTCAAAATGAGAAATGGGTGAGCTGAGTTCATGACACTTTTTTGCAAATAACCTTGCAAGAGGTGTGTATCTATCCACCTTAAGCTATTGGTTAAACAGCATGGCAGACTGGTCTTGCTAGTTGTGATTGGCAATCAGTATAAGAGAAAAACAGCTTTAAATACAAAACAGTATATAACCCTGGCATAGCATATTGGCAGCCATTGACAAGATCAAAAAATTGACAATAACTTTATAATCTTACCTGCAGCCAACCTACAATTGAACCAATCTATTCATGTCTTCTTCATATTATTATTATAATAATATTAAGATTGTCATGTGCCATAAGAAATATATAACTTTAAAAGAGAAATAAGTTACTGACTGAGTAAAGATCTTGAAAATTGGAAATTGCAAAAAATTTAACAGAAACCACAGAATAATCCATAAAGAAATTTGGAACACTGTCATGATAAGAACCCAAACAAATGTAATTTTAATAATATCAGAAAATGAGATTTGAAAAAACTTAACACAGGTAATAAGCAAAAACATGAATTGACTAATAATAAAATAGTTGAAGAGGTTGGTGCTGAAAATGTTAGCAGTGACAAAAATGCAGAATATGAAGAATTAGCTTATGACATGAAAACCACATCACAAAGAAATATCTAAGTTGAATGAAGGAGTACATGAAATTTTGGGGGCTCATATTGTGGAGAGTAAAATTATAAAACTCTTCACCTTTGATTATGTTTCAAGATAAATGTAGTAAATTATTCTGAGTTCTTAGACAAGACTTTTTTAAGTGATACAGATCAATCACAATCGAGAAGCTTTAATCTGAAGAACATAATAGACCTTTCTCTAAATAGAGCTTTCACATTCTACAAGTTTGCTATAACTAACTTTACCAACATCATTTTTAAAGAAATCAAATTAATGGAACAGCTTCCAAACTCTCCAGTTATTAACCCAATAAAAAAATTGGTGGTTCATCATTAAAAGAGTTTTATATGAGAATGGAAAACACAATATCTCTGACTTCACCAGGTAAGATTAAGTTCAAAAGGGTGGAAAAGTTAAAATTATGGATGACTACTGATTGCTCAAATTAACATAAAATAATTGGTTCAGCTACATTGGAGTTAATCAAAGAAATATTTCTTTTCTATAACCTTTATTATGTGGACAATTTATAGATAAAATTTGTGTTGTACTTTGCAAAACAAAACCTGACATATTGTTGAATATTTAAGCTTAACAACATAAATAAAATATTGCAGTAACTATCATAAATATGAATGCTGGTAGTTATTTTAAAAAGTGTCTGTACAAATGGAAAGATTTGAAATTGATAACTTTTTTCATGTCATTATAACAGATTTTAAACACGTTAAATATTTCTATCTTCTCTTCATTTTAGCCAAATCCCTGTCTTACACACATTTCTGTTAATAATAATTTAAAAATAATGCAGCAGACTATTTTATTGATGTAACTGTTATTTAGTGAATTGTTTTTATTGTTTGATACTGTGCAACTGAAAAATGGAAATTTTTTTATATATTATTTTAAAAAACATGACCCTTTGTATGGCGGGTGGGTACAAATAATATTAGACTAAGGCCCAGTGGACCTTTCACCCCAGATATTACCTCTCCTTTAGGAAGAGGCTGGGTTGATTGCCCTGCACCTGAGGTGTCTCCAAAAATGGGAAGAGCTGAGCAGGCTTTGGTAATTTTTCTGCAGTATTGCCATTAACCTCTCCTTATATCATAACCTTGTGTCATTTCCAGAAGCAATATGTACACTCTGGTAGATACAACTGCTTCTCAGCCTTTCAGTTAAGATCAAACTGTAGTATCTGTTCATATCAGCTTATGATTCTCTCTCTCTCTCTCTCCACTTGTATCTTCCCTTTCTTTCTTTCTTTCTTTCATTTTCTCACCGAAACAAAGTAGTGTCTTTTCCCCTCTTTCCATGAAATGCAAAATAGGCCATTATTTATGAGATATTGGCAGGGTGTAATAAGCACAATTACAATAGCATTATAGACTGAAACTTACAGGATATATAGCCATGTAAATATAAGGATACCTTGAAAATTTTACTAATGTCAGTTGATTAATATCAGCATTGTAGTAAAAATATATATATATATATATATATATATATATAAATACTCATGGCCTAGGGGTAGAATCGCCGACTGACGCTGATTCAGTCGGGTTTCAATCCTGGGTTAGAAAGTGAACGGAGTCTAAGCCGTACTGATGAGCTGTAATACAGCGAAACAGATCTATCTGCGGATGACTATAGTATTTACGCTCTCACACCCTGATTGAGCACTCTGGAAGAGTGGGAGGCTTTGTAAACAGTAGCTACCCCGGCATATACGCATCGCTCATTCGATAATGAATTGGAGCACTCTAGCTGTTGGGTGAGTTTATATGTGCTAAAAAGCCTGCCTTCTTCTGCCGGACGCTAGTGGCAGAATTGCCGACTGAAGCCGATTCGGACAGGTTTCAATTCTGGGTTAGGAAGCGAACGGAGTCTAAGCCATACCGATGAGCTGTAAAACAGCAAAACAGATCTGTCTGCGGATGACGATATATATATATATATATATATATATATATACTGAAATTTTATAATGTTCACTTTCTACTCCAAATTTTGTTTATATTTATTTTAAAATCTCTAAGGTATTTTATCACAAAAGTCATAGATTGGAGTAGTGCTCTAAGCTGAGGTGACCTTTAACCATATATAACACTAATTAATTAAATAAATGATTTCAAATCCAAAAAGAATCTTTCTCTATAATTATTTCTTTTAAATCCAAGAAATTAAAAAGTTTTTTGTTTCTGAATTCTAAATAATTGTAGGAGCTAACTAACCTGAGAGTTGCTAAATAGTATTTAAATCCAAATCAAAGCTCATTTAGTATTTCATAAGGAACTTACTAACATTCTCTCTAAACTGCTGATATATTAGTTTTGATGACCAAGTAGTTAATAAATATAACTATTTGACTTAATGATTGCATTTAAGCATGAACTAGTCTGTTGCTGATAGGTGTTGACCTCAGTGTACACTTTTATATTTGCATACACTGATATTGAGCACTTTAACCCCTAAATATAGCATACTTGAAGAGCTTACTCTTATATATATATATATATTCTAACAAAGTTATAGAAGTATTTTTTTTTACCTGCTGTTCATGCATTTACTTTTATAAAGAGTGCTCAATACCATGTAGAGCATTATATTGTAATGGTTTTTACAATGGTTTATAAATTCTTAGTATCACTACACAAGTGTAGTGATACTACGAATTTATAAACCATTGTAACAACCATTACAATTACTATATATATATATATATAGAGAGAGAGAGAGAGACAGAGACAGAGAGAGATAACAAAATTTTTTAACACTTTAGATTAAATTATGTTGGTGCAACTACATATGTGCAAAAATGAGAGATACTAAAATATTTTTTTCTTTCCCAGCATCCCTTGTTTGTATGCACATGTAGTCACATCAAGATTACAAATTTAAACCAATGAAGTTCTAAAGGACAAAATGTGTCACAAGGAAACTTTTCCTGCTTTGTCTTATTTTTCCCAATATTGTTCTTGATATATAAAAATATACATTGTTATTGTTGTATACCTACCTATAAACAGGAATGGAATGTTCCAACGCTCTTAAATACATGGACATTACTGGAGTAGAGGAGAATAATTATACTGACAGTGTATTTACTTTATGCAGTGTGCGAGTCTCGCACTTGTTGATATACTATTATTCCCAACCTTCATTTTGGTGATTACTCACACAGTAACTTTTTAGGTCTACAGCACTTATCTTATATATATATATATATATATATATATATATATATATATATATATATATAAATGGAACATTGTGTGTGTGTGTGTCCGTTACCTATAGACTCCGAAACGGCTGAACCGATTTTCTTGAAAATTTACACAGTTGAACTATCAGCATCTGCGAGTGTTCTTAGATAGGTTTTGTGTTGAGGTACCCCAGATAAATACTGAAAATTGATAATCGAAAAAAATTGGGTTATAGAAGAAGTGGTCCGATTTTAATCAAATTTGATACACTCATAGAAAAGACATAAGAAACGATAATCAGAAGTTTCAATGTTGCAATTCTTACAATAGTGCAAAAAATTTGATATCGATACCAGGAAATCAAAATTTGACTTACATCCATTCCTTTTTCTTTCAGTCTATGGTTTTGCATTAACTGGAAACAACTATTGCTTTTAAGTCTTTCGTGCCAACGTCCAAAGAGTCTGAGCTCCAGGACCATGGATTAGTTTTAAAGTTTTCAATACACCCGAGCAACGCTGGGCTATACTGCTAGTATATATATATATATCGTATCAAAATAAAAAACTAACCTACCAGACACCGTAACTTTATATGTAAGACTCCTTATTTACATTTGATATTACAGTATTATAAATTTAGATGGGGTACAAATAATGGTAATCTCTAGTTTCTGAGTAAACAATTACCTACCTAATAAATCAACTTCACAAGAAATAACTGGTAAATATTTTTGAGGTGAAGAATCAAATGCTTTATATGCTATCACAGATACAGCAATTTTGTCAGTTTTGTGTCACTGAGACAACATATGGATGATGTACAAGTAATTTTTTTTTTTGACATGACATTCTTTTTACTGAATATATTTGTTTCTTGCAAAGCCTGTAATTCACAAGTTTTTACACATGACAGTAAAACTGCTAGACAATGGCAAATCAGAGAATTAAAATCTGTCTGCACCTTGAGGAAACAGTCTTGGAAGATTTCCTGACTATCACCAGACTGGATTATTGACCATTACATTGGTTGATATAAAAGATTTGCTGGACAAACAGCTTTCAACCAATGTCAACCGAGACATTCCAGACAGACAGTGTAAAGATACAGGTCAACGTACAATAAGGAGTTCAACTCAACATTACAAACTGACCTCCAATCACTGCTATCAACTGTCAACAAACAAAATCATTCAGGACTTTGGCTTTTCTGAATGCATCTTCACATTTTATTATGAGTTGGCATTTCCATTTTCAGAAATATAGTATTATATGATGATAGTAATAATGTTATTTGTTAATAAAAAAACTAATAAAATGAAATATGAAATCATTAATGAAATAATAATAAGAGTAATATTATTGGAGTTTAACCAATAATTAAAAAACTCACAACATTATATTCATCTCTAATCAACTTGAATCACGAATTCATACACTATCTCAAACACACACAATATATATATATATATATATATATATATATATATATATATAATGAATTTTTTTCTTTATTAATGTGACAGACCTTTATCAATTAAATGATATTTTTAGTGGATACCCATATTTGAGGAGACTTGCCGTTAAATTTTCCTTTAATAAGATTTCTGCGATATTAATACTGTATAAAAATAAACAGCATGTCTACTTAAATATGAGTAGACATTAAAGACAATGTTTAAGATATATATATATATATATATATATATATATATATTCAGAAATTATAACGTGAATATGTTCTAATATCACTACAAAAGTAGCTATTTCGTTTCGACACTTCTTGTGTCATATCAAGTGATGAGGTTTATTTCAAGTTGAAGAGTTTTAAAAGGTTAAAAGAAAGCAAAACCCCTTTAATCAGGGAGTCATTGTATAGACAGTGTGGACTAATCAGAATAAAGTAACTTCTAACTTGGAGAATATGTGAGCAGACTCAAAAATAATTTTGGGTGGCATTAGTATTAATATTTGATTAAATTGAGATCAGCATTATTAATTGACTATTAGATTCACTTTATTATTATTGCTAAGTTTAACAATTTATTAGATTTAGAAAGTCATTCCTATATTAAACGAAGAAGAGAAAGAGCACACTCATAAATAAACCTACAAATATTCACACATCCACTGGCAAACAGACACATATACAGATTAATATATGCAAAAAATTGTTTTTATCAACTTGTCAATTTGTCTGTTAAATTTTAAAGCTCTATTTGGAAACAGACTGAACTGCCACAATATGGGATACAGTCAGAGCAAATTCATAACATGACTAGCCTTGAATGAATGAGGTCATGGCAGACAATCATATTTCAGTGCATGAACACATAAACATAATTAGATATATACTCATGCAAATACATAAGCTAAAAACAAAAACATACACAACTAAAAACTCCACAGATCATCATATACAAAAAAAATATATATATATGACCACATACATGAAAATACTTATACAAAACTTCTGGCATCAAACTCGGTAGACACACTATAGAACAATCAAATGCACATGCATGTACAACGTGTGACACACATATACATATATATGCCAAGCCTCATATTGTTCATGTTTGTGTGAGCCCCAGTGGTTGAGTGTGTGTGTGTGTGTGTGTGTGTGTGTGTGTGTGTGTGTGATCCCCCCTACAAACAATATATAATCATTTCCCCCAAAGCAAAACAGTACTACCACTGGTGTGCAGATGGTTGCATAAAAGGAGAGTGATGAGAAAGAGGGACAGGTTACAGGGAATGTCTGAGAATGGGTAAGAGAAGGATGAAAACACTGGTGTGAAGAGAACTGAATGAGAGTAGAGTGGAAAGGAAGAAGTAGATGATACAAGGGTTGTCAGGGAAAGAATACGAGTCAAGGAGGTAGGAGATGACGATTGACATAGCATTCAAATTCTTGGAGATTGTACCTGTCAGAGAAGCAGCTATACAGAATGGAATTCCACAGGTGGGAAGTGTGAGAAAAAAAGCTGCTAGAATAGAAGTTGTGGTTATATTTGATTAATTTCACAGTTAAAGGGATGGGATTTAGTTGCTAGTCTAGTAGCTTGACTGAATTCATGCAGAGGTGGCACCAGGAAACTAAGCTCATCGGAGCAGAAGCCATGAAAATATTTGTAGAAGAGAGAGAGGGAAGTTACATTATGTCAGTGAAAAAGTAACTGGAGTTGAGCTACGAGGTTGGGATCACTTACATTGCAGATTCTCCTATAAATTATGTCAAGAACACCCAGATGAATAGCTGAGGTACCCGACTAGATGTGACAGCAGTATTCAATGCACGGGCAGATGGTAGATTTATATATGTGCAAGATTGATTCAGACAAGAAAAACTTCCTGGCCCTACACAGTGAACCAACCTTACTAGCATCAGATTTAGCTATTGATTCAATGTAGTCATTCCACTTCAAGTGAGCTGAGAGAGAGTCTGAGGAGGTACAGTGTATTGCTTTCTGGAAAACTAGCCTGATCCATGTTGATGAGGTTAGGAGCGATTGTCTATGGTGGTCAAAAGATAGCAGCTTCATTTTGGAAGCATTAAAATTTACGAGCCATTTCTTACCCCAGTTCACCACAAATTAGAGGTCCTTTTCAAGATCAACAGCAAAGCTTTCTTTGTTAGCCTCAGCAGATTTCTCATCAAGGCAAGATTAAATGATGGTGTCGTCAGCATAGATGCTTACTCGAGATCTGATTACAGAAGATCAGAAAAAGTGTAGCACCTAAATAATGCCTTGAGGGACAACAGCATTCGTATGGTAATATCTGGAAGCATGCCCATTCAATACTAACTTCATAATGCAATTTGAAATGAATGACTGTATTAGATCAAACAAGTGCCCATATATATAAAATGTTATGTTAGAAGACTGCTTGAAGGCAAAAATATATGACTGATCAACCAAACAGCCAGTGCATGACTGAAAACCTAATTTACAGAGCTAGCATTTATTCTGATGGTAATGTTAAATTTTATTTTGGCTCAATTGAAAAACAATGGAAATAATGTTACAATCATCAAATGACTTTAGCAATAATAAATATAGTAAAAGCACAGCCCTTTCAAAATATTCATGGCAATTAAAAAAACCCAACAAAACACCGATTATTATCTGATGATTGTCTAGAGCATGAAATTCAGAGTTGTCCTATAGATGCAGAATAAAATGTGTGTGTGTGTGTGTATATATATATATATATATATATATATATATATGTGAGTGTGTGTGTGTGTGTATTAACAAGTTATTGGTTAGAATCAAGTTAGACCAGTACACAGTTGTAATAAAAAGCGTTCGCTATATATATATAATGTAGAGCTTTTAATTTGAAAGTCAGCTGATTACGCCACCTTGATTTCAACCTTTCGATATCTTCAGGTATGAAGATAATCAAAGGTGGAAACCAACGTAGCATAATCAGGCTGACTATAATGCGTTCATGCAAGATTGAATACATAAAAGTTGGGTTCTTAAATTATATTTTGTTACTAAAATTTTATTCAGTAGCTACATCATCAGAACAACTGAAAAAATTAAGGAAAAATTTTTCCCATGGCAACCTTGCTACTTCTAGATTTAACAATTTTTTTTTCGTATTCTATTTTCATATCAGTCATTATATATATATCAGTCATCATATATATATATATATATATATATATTTGAGACATTCTGAAAGTAATGCCTTCTATTTATTTATAGAGACAACAGATTCAGCTAACAGAATCACACTATTGAATAGAACATGTTTTTGGCTACAAAGTACTATTCTTTAATATTATTATCATCATTGTTTATGCATTGGACTAATAGGGTTGTGTTTATTTAAAACATAGATATCCACTAAAAATGGAGTTTGAAATAATAAAAATGTATTAAAGATAAATTTATTATTTTGAAATATATATATATATATATAGTAATGATTATGTTTTTATTTTTACTAATACTTACACAATGTAAAGCTAAAGAGTAACTCAAGTTAGAGGGTTACTGAATGAGTTCATTGTATGAATGGTAAGAATAAGAGTTAAGAAGTGAAGTTTATGAAGATGTGGGAAAAATTATGGTTAACCCTAAACTTGTACAAGTTAAGACTGCTGCAACTGAGAAAGTATCCTCTTGGGAGTCTATTCTATTAAATAACAGTTATCGAAAATAAACTGAATAGGTGAATCTTCTTTCTAACTAATGTAATATGGGTGTCATTTATTTAAGTATATGTGACATGATGGGTCTTTGCTGTGAAAATTATAACTGGTAGAAGTAAGGAATGTAGTTCATCAAAAAACTTACCAGAGAAATAGGGATAGAGTAGCAAGGGGTTTGTGATGTTTCATCTGTGGGAAATGGTTTGTGGGGGTGGAAAAATTCCATCACCCACAAGGCCACAGACACTTTTTCAAAATGGGAAAGTGAAGACAATATAGCTTTATTACCAGTGCTCATTTTCAGTCTAATCTAGCTCTTGTAATAGAAGAGCATAGCAGAAAGGGTTAGATACTTACTGAAGCGATACAAGGGACCAACCATTTTTCAAGTACCTGAAGTGATAGATTGTATATGTGCGTTCCACTGGAGGTCTTGGGTGAACTTGAGTCCCATTAGGTGTTCAAGGTAAGTGGACTCTGAGAAAACATGTTCACTGTGATAGGCAAAAATTCAGGGTCTGCTCAGTGATGACAAAGTAATCAGCCAGTTATTCCCCCATTTTACCCCTTTTGACATCAACATCATTTTTGGTTAGAGCTAGTTTAGAGGAGAGATCAGTTGCCAAGTGCTGGTTACCTCGAATTTTGGACATTCATCCATATACTTTTGTATCATCTGCAGAGATAGGCACTGAAGATTGGAGTATGTTCTTAGATTGTTTATGCAAAGCAGAAAGAGAGTAGGACTTAAAAACAGGCTTTGGGAAATACCTGCATTAAATTCATGGTCTTCATGGACCTACCTGTTAGGAAAGACTTGATAATTGAGAAAACTCTTCCAGAGATTCCATAGCTAATGAGTTAGTGAAACAACTCCCTATGTAACAAAGACTTGATATATTTAAAGGAGTTGTCATAATGATGTATTCATTTAGTGCCTAACTAATTCTGTGTAATGACAAGATATCAGCAGTAGACCTAGTAGAACTAAATACATACTGTTTGTCATTCAGGAGGTTGTACCTGTTGAGGTGATCAACAACCTTCTTGTTGAGGATAGCCTCAAAGAGTGTACTATTGACACTTAGTAGGGTAATGGGCTAATATTTTGACGGGGATAAGTGGTTTCCCTCATTTTCAAGAACATAGTATGCACTAGACACATTCCATAGATTTGATAGAATTTTGAGATCAGGTAGCAATCAATCAATTTTGCCAAGATGAGTGAGAACTCATGTTTAATGTTCTTAACCACCAAAATTTTATCCAGACTGGTAGACTTTGTAAGGTTAAAGATAGTGATAAGTTTAGAAACATTTTGGATTGTAGCACAAATATTATTAAGTGTAGTTTGATTTGTTTATTTTGTTTTATGGCATATCGACCACAATTGTTTTATTATTTAATGTTGACAAGATTTTTAGGATAGGTTCATATGAAATCAGCTTCTTTATCAGATTTTACTGACATGTTTTTGTCGAGAGTCAAGTGTATTGCTAGTCTTTTTTATACTTTCATAATGGTTTGATCTTAGTATAAGAGCTAAATATTTGCCCCTAACTGGGACTTTTAACAGGTGTTACTACACTGGGTCTGGAAAAACCTGGAAACAACACCAATAAAGAGATGGTTCCATACTTCTCAAAACCTCCCCATCAGAGTCCTTGCTGCTGGATGTAGTTTATTATCATACCCAGGATGTTACGAAGTGTGTACTCCATGACAGAAAATAAAAGTTGGGTAGAGAATAACCCTTGTTCTTTAATGTGAAGCTGGAGGCAACATTTTATATATATTGTAACATGTTCTTGACTTATCTCCCTAAGTTTGACAAAAGGATCAAACATCACAATTTTTGGAGAAATTTCTTTTTAATTTGGCTCTGGGCATTTCATAATCACCAAATAAAAAAGAGTAAACCCATAAATCTGTAGCCTAATAACAAAAGTATTTATTTTACTCAATAGTATTATATTTCAATATAATCTCCTTTGTCAATGTACTTATAATTTAGTGATAAATCACATTCTGCTAAAACATACAGCAAAATCTTTTTATAAAAATTCAGCTGATAATGTCATGTCTGGCTGCATATTTATTGATATATCCTTGTATTTTTTCATAATTATTATTTCTATTTTGGGGTTTTACACTCTTGGTAGATAAACAGGTTGACAGAAACACCTTAGAATTAAGTAACGTGTCATTTTAACCCCTTTTGAAAATTATGATAATTATATAATTTAACAATTCATTACTTTTTGTTTATAGAACAAAATTCTTGGCACTCAGACTAGAATAAATTTTATATCTACATTTTCTTCCTGACATCAGGTTCATGTTTATCCATTATTATTATTCATTTTTCCTTTCTAGGAATTTGTCTAGAATGCAGAACAAGCAAAGCATAAAGATTTCTCTCTTTTGCAAAGGGAATGTGAAACGTGATTTGCAGTTAATATTTCAATTTCCTTTTTTTTTAAAAGCTAACCTGACTTGGAGACAAGTCTTTTGAATTAGATGCACATTTCAATCTTTTGTTTGAGAGAAGCACTGTTTTTTTCCTCTCCCCCACCTGAGGATATCAACAGGTAAAATTTAAGGGTCATGGAAACATTTCATTTCATTCAGCTAAATAAAAGCAAAAAGAAGAAAAAATACTCAAACTTTAATCTAATTTCTTCGAGCTCTAATTGTGACATATTAACTGTACTGTTTATCATGAGATTTTCAATATGTGGTGGGGAATTTCTTTTACCCTTTTTGACATCAACATCATTTTTGGTAATTGATTTTCTGTTTCTATTTTCCATATTAGAATACAAATATTTGATGGAATATAACTATTTGCATTTGACATGACAATATTATGGAGTTAGCTGAAGTAAAATCACCAATAGTCTATTGCATTAAATAGCCTATCAGGTAAGTCCTGAAAGCATATTAGATCTCGGATCTACTTTTAACTAGTACATTATATACTAATAAACTGAACTTTACATAAAAGTGAATAAAAGCCCTTTATGATCATAAAAATTATGAAATGAAATTACAACCACCAATAATTTTGAAGTATTAGTTACATTTTTCTTGAATCAAATGTTAGCAATTTTTAAATATTTCAAAGCCAATTTTCATCCATTCAGGAAAGGCGAAAGGCTTATTGTAAGTGTTTTTCATTTTATTCTTTATATTACTTTTGTTGTTACCATAAAAACAGAGAAGAATCTCTTTCTAAAAATAGTCTGAAAACGGTTAACACTGCCAATGTGGCTCACATTACTGGAAATGAGTTGAACTTATCATGGCATTACCTACTATTTGTAGTATATGCTCTTGAATTTCTGAAATTGTATCATTGTAAATATTTTATTTGGCTATCTCTAATAGGGTCTAATTCTGCATCTGTTTTTCACAGACTGTAAAACATTACATTTTCGTGATGAGGATAACAGGAGATTTTCAAACAAATACCAGTTTCATTCAAAAAAAAAAAAAAAGAATTTAAGAGCATGGCAAGTTCTGTACATTTCCACCATTTGCAGAGTACAATGACATCACAAGTACAATGTGAAAGAAATGGGTAGAAAAATTTGAGAATCTCCTGCGTGCATTTTACATAGAAAATGACAAAAAGAAAAGCAATGCTCCTTCAATATGCTAGAGATGAAGTTTATGATATTTATCACAGCATTATAGACAAGAAAAAAGAAATTAGAATAAGACAATGGTGTAAATTGCATAGATGTGCCAGTGAAATATAAGAGAATAAAACATTTCCTCATGGAATATTTCACTCCCTGAAAAATATTTCCTACAAAATATTCATATTTCAACAAACCCTGCAAAGTCCAAAATAGTATAGATGCATACTACATGAGACTATGAACGTTAGCTGCAAATTATAAATTTCATGAGGCTGAAAGTGAAATTCTTGCACAAATCATTTAGGGCTGTTCCTCTTCCAGGATCAGAAGGAAAGCCCTGCAAGAAGACAGCACTTCTAAAACAACTTCTACACAAAGCACAGATCATGGAAACCACAGACACTAGAGTCACAAAAATAGAAAAGGACAACTGGGCAAGCACCATGGCTGCCCAATATAGCAGCAGTCAACAAAAAGGGAAAAATAGGAGTGACCAATCCTCAACATAACTTGCACCTCAGCATGACTTCAACAGGTTTCACAATAACACAGTCCACTAATACTGTGTTGGTCTAAAGAGCTATACTTTATGTCCTGCTAAAGGACAAAAAATATAAATGCCACAAGCTGAATCAATTTGTGAGAGTTTGACAGTTGGTCATCAAGCAAAATATGATAAGACAAATTTTCTGAAACATTTCTCTCAGAGGGAGGTATCAAGAAGTAGGAGTGTCTTGTTCTTCTAGAGTTAAATCTGTCTTTTTAGTCCAAGACACATCAGCACCCACAACAAAGCTCTGATATGGACAGTTTATGTAAATGGCAATCCAACTAACTTTCCAGTAGATACTGATACCAATGTGAATATTCTAACCAAGATAGATTATAAAATGAGTACCAAAGTCGAACTTTAAAAAGATGCAGTCAAAATTTATGCATCTAGATCTACATGGGTATTCCCTGTTTATAGATACCACTATCTTTAGTTTCCATACCTGATTACAAAAATTGTTAAGAACTAACACTGCTCAAGCACTAAATATCATCTATTTTGCTTTCTCATCTTGCTTTCATGGCAAGATGCCAGACCAGTTCCCAAGGCTATTTGACAGCAAAATGGGCAAGATTTCTGGAATCAAGGTCAGATTACATATCAACCAATCTGTAATATAGTACCACCAACACATACCCTTTGTGTAGACAGAGATGAAGTGACTGAAACAATTTGACATCTTTGAGAAAGTCAGAGGGCACACAACCTGGTTGAGACCAGTTGAGAAATCTACCAGAAAATGATCTCAGATCTACTGAGATTCCAGAAGTAATGAACTTCTCTGATGATATTATAACACATCACTCAATAAATACCAGGCCTAACTAATAAAACAACAACTCTTTGGCAAAATTCAACTTTATTCATTAACATAGTGTATCACCCTAAAAGGGAGACTGATTCCAACACTTCTCTAACAATTCGACGACTTTTTTGTAGAACGATTTGTCTTTGGCCTCAAAATATGCCCCAGTTTCCGATATCACTTCTTCATTGGAGACAAATCTCTTTCCCTGGAACATTCTTTGAGGTCTGCATACAGCCAGTCTAAGTACAATTCCTGTTGCTTTGCCATCATTGCGATTAACTAGTGACACAGTGCATTGTCTTGGTGAAGGATCACTTTTTCTTCTTCATTTGTGGCCGTTTATTTGGCAATTTCTTCAAATGAACCAATAATGCTATATAATCTTTGTTATTGATGGTTCTTTCTTTCTTAAATATTCAAGAAACAAAATTCCTTGTGCATCCCAAAATACAGAAGCCAAAACCTTGCCTGATAATGTTTGCATCTTTAGTCATTTTGGACAGCTTTCACCTGCTGCTGTCCACTCAGCTGACTGCCAATTCCAGAGTGAAGTGGTGGATCCATGTTTCATTTATTGTCACATATTTACGCAAAAACTCCTTGTTGCACTGAAATAGTTACAAATAATGCTTTGAATTAATGACTCATTGGTGTTTTGATTGAGTGTGAGCAAATGTGGCACTCAGAACAAAGCTTTCTCATTGACAAATTTTCATGCAAACTGGTGAATACACAGCCTTCTGATATGTTCAACTCCTCTGCGATCTCACACAACTTCAATTTATGATTGACCAAAACAAGTTTGTGGATATTTTTTTAATGTTTTCTGAGGCAACCGCTGATTCTAGGTGACCTGAGCATTCAGCATCATTTGTGTCTATACAACCGCATTTAAAGTCAGCATACCACCTCTTAACTGTTGTTTCTGATGGAGCAGACTCCAAATAACTTTGCTTGAACTGGATTTTTTCTTATCAGAAAGTAATAAAATATTAATACACAAAATTCAGATTTTTCCATTGTTTTAAAACTTTGCAGCAGCAGCAGCGTCACTTAAATAAATGTAATTTGTAAAGTAATGATCTGATTGGGCACAAATTTTGTCATGTGACATTTGAAGGTTAATACTTCATAAAAAATCATATGGATCTTTTATTAGTGGTGCCACCTATATGTCAGGCCCGGGACTTATTAAGTTATGTGTTAGTTAATGGCAAAAACCAAGAGATGCAAAACAAGAGCCTAAGCACAACAGGGAAATGCCACCTGGAATTTTAAACAAATCTGATTAAAAATAAGTACCAGTTTTCAATCAAAAAGCTCACCTTCTTTGGTTATATTTTCTAGTAAAAAGGGAGTTTAATATTATCCCTAAACTCTAAAAATGTTGACTGGTGTCAGTATTATGGGATACTTCAAGCCTGATTAGCAGATGGATGTTATCGTAGTTCTAAGTTCCATGGGAATGGATACAATACTCACTTAACAAAAAGTAATTTGCTGTGCAAGTAGAGAACTCAGAGAGATAGAGCAACACTATTCTCAAACTGAATTGAAAAGACTAGCACTAGCTTATACTGCTGAACGCTTTCATCTCTAATTTTTCAGTTAAAATTCAGAATCATAACATACCACAAATCACTTCCGGCTATTGTCAAAAACCACAAATCACTTCCGGCTATTGTCAAAAGCCACAAATCATCTATAAAGCATTAGAGATTTTGACTCGTGAGTCACTATATTGCCCAGGTAGAGATGAAAAGAACCCAGTAGAGTACATCAGTTGGCATCCACAGCAACAGAGAGAGTCAATAAAACTAAAATACAGACACACTATGTGATGATGAATGCGATCCCCAAAACCTCTGAATCTAGATCCAGTTCTCTAGATGATAAAATTCAGAATTATCCAGTTCAAGGAAGAGCTATCTATTGCAGACAGTGTTGATCTTTGTGATCATCACTTGATAGTACAGAAGAGAGTAAATGACATTGAACACCACACACAGAGAAATTGTCAAGAAAAAGCAACATATTAGAGAGAAGGTATGGTTTCCAGGCATCAATAGTATGATGGGTGAGATCACCTGAGCTTACATGTTAGGTGTGAACTCCTAATCCAGTTCAGCATGAACTATTATGAAGCCCTCACAGGAAGAATGGTGAATATGCATTCTCTACCCTAAAATCTCAATTCTTATCCATTCCTGTATTACCACAAATGATTCCCTCAGTAAAAACAAGATGAAGACAAATACAGATCAGAGGTGCCATATCCAAACATTGCCATTTCTTCCAGATATCAGTATGCTCAAACAACTGATGCAAAATAAGCATTCTCTTCTCTTTGATCTGAAGCCATACATGATCATCCAATAAAAGGACAGTATAGCAACTGCAGAACATCAAATCATATGTAACTCTTTATTCTTTAAACATATACAGCAAAAGATCATCCCACCTGAAAATACAGTTTAGTCAGTTCATGACATGTAAACATTGATGGAATCCACTCATAAAATGAATTCACTCAAGCCAACTCTACCCATTCAAAGAGACACAACAGAGAAACAAAGTCAGTCACAGGCAACACAAGCTGTTCCACAACTATTCAGGTGCAATTCAGTGACAGTGCAAAATTGCTAAAGAAATTCGACAATTATATGGGGTGTCCCTCAAAAAATGCATACACATTTTAAATAATTGTAAATATGGTGTTTATTATTTCAAAAATATAAAAATATTTACAAGTATCATCTTATTGTTTTTTTTCACTGCATTTTGACTATATTTTAAATAATTGTAAAGAGCCAATAATTAAACTGTTTTTGTTTATTTTGCAGATTCAATGCCTGAACACAATAATGACAGCCAATGTGTATAC
Source organism: Ascarosepion bandense (assembly GCA_037127315.1). Taxonomy (NCBI): domain Eukaryota; kingdom Metazoa; phylum Mollusca; class Cephalopoda; order Sepiida; family Sepiidae; genus Ascarosepion; species Ascarosepion bandense. The sequence goes on from JBBBDQ010000714.1 coordinate 2,940,218, forward strand.
ATTTTTTTGGGACACCCTGTATATTAACTGATCAAGTTACCTATTTATTTTTGGACACTGTAATACTTGAGTAAAATCAGATCAGTTCATACCTACCATACCATTTTCCTATGTAATTCCAACAGAGTAGACATAAACAAGTGAGACAGACATAAAAACTGTCAGGTTGAACAAAGAAACAATATATACTCTCATGTAGGGATATATGTTTTATCTTTGTGTACATTTTTCTTTCTCTTGTATAAGTAATAGCAATTGTATATATTCTGAAAAAAATAAGATAAAGTACTTTTTTTTTCTCAAGAAGAGGAAAGGTATAGTGTAGTGGCATCAGTGACCACTGAAACCAATATGTTTCCTTCAAATAAAAATAGTGCAGATATGGAAGACATGAATCAACTGATTTGAGACAGCCTCACATGCATGCTAGAAGCTTTTAACTGACCTTTTTTTTTTTTTAGTTATCCTTAATGGGTCTCTGTGACATTTGACTTTCACAGGCTTTGGATTTCACACCTTAAGGTTATTTTTTTAAAATTTAATCAAAGGATACCCCAACCCAAGAAATCACATTGTCTGTTTTAACCCTTCTCAAAAATGGTGGGGATAGTGAAAAAAGAAGAAAAAGAAAAATATTTAAATTTGAAAAAAAAAAAAAAAAAAAAAATGGAAGTACCACCATGTACGTAATTTTTATTACGTTTATTTTGTACACCACCAAGAGTGTAGAATCACTTCTTAATTGATGTTGCTCCCAAGTCCACTCTGATTTGGGGTAGTAGCACCTGATAGGATCCCAGCTATGGGTAAATAGTGAACCTCGAAACAGTACATTTTATAATAAAATGAGTAATAATACATTTTTATAGTAAAACTAAAAATATATAAAAATACATTTTATCATAAAATCACCAACAATACATTTAATGATCGACAAAATATACATTTAAAAAAAGCATACCTTTTCTCTAAAAGTATAAAATTATGTAAAAAATATTGGTAGTTGAAAGCATAAAAATTACAAACAGTTTGATATGCTACTGAACAAAATAAAACAAAAAACTATGATATCTTTCATTCTTTAAATGTTGAATGTCAATAGAAGCAAATCAAAGAATTTATTATCTCTATATCTCTTGAAATGATAATGTCTTATCTCATAATTATTGACAGTGAATGTGTTGGTTCAAAATCTATGTAAATTCAGTCCAAAATACCTTGATATCTGGGCTGAGTTTACATAGATTTATGAGACCAAACCTATGATAATGATGGTAAGAGTTATAGCTGTTGTATCTTCATTATCATGTATTTTCTATAAAGCATGTTTTTATATACTTTTCTTGATTTTCTGACCCTTCTATTGGCCTATTAGCCAATTTTGGCAAAGTACTAGAGGCTCTAATTAACTCCGAAGCATCTCATTAAGCATCTCATTTCACAAGGTCTTCTTTCAGATAAGCAATATGGCTTTTGTTTCTCTAGGTCAACTGCTGATGTGTTAACAATTATTGCTGATTATTCTATGCTAACAGATTTTTCTATTGAAATTCTGACTTGTGGAACTCAGTTTTTTTTTTATTCCCAATCAATTTAGAACTTCAAAATTTTAAATGCGATGTCAATCATTATCTTCTGTCTTAATCTCTATCCTTAATGGTGTTTTTTCCACATATTCTCTAACACTCAGTGTGTTCTGGTGGCTTTATTGCCTTGCTTGGTATGAAATAATAAAAAAACATAAAAAAGCCATCTCCAAAAAATTAACTAATATGGAAAAATTGTATCAAAATTAATAGTTACATTAAAATTAATTATATTAAAAACTTAAAGTAACTTTTGTAAAAATACTTCTCAGAATACAAAATACTAACAATTTCAACAATTTAAATATAAACTAACAGAATGAAATGTTTTTTCTTTTGTAGACATATTTTTTGCTTTTCATTATTTTTGAGGATGATTATAAAATTGTTTGCCAAGTTCAAATCAATTATTTGATAACTGAACTTTAATTATGAATATTTTGTCAAACTTGCTTTCTTTAAAAACTAAAAAATGGTTTTATTACAAATAAAGGTTTACATAATAATGCCTATTTTAAATAAACATTTAGATTCTTTTGAAATTGTTTTTTTTTTATTTTAGCTTCCCTGTGCTTTTCCATAAATATTGTCATGGTAATTGTTCTGATAAACTTTCCTCTTTGGCACCTAGATTTTATGAATTGAAGTGCAGTACTAGATTTGGGGCAAGGTCTCAACATCTTACAGTTGAAATGGCTGGATGTAACCATAAGTTCTATGCTAACAGTTTCTTTTCTCATACTTCTTGCTTATGGAAGACTTTTTCAGCTTCTTAATTTCCTGTCAACTTTAATCTTCAAAACTTTGAAGACAATTTCTGAGTTAAATGTAATTTTTTCTACAGATGTTAAGAAACAAAAATTCTTCTTCACTTGTTTTGAAGGATATGTGTGTGTATGTATATATATATACATACATATATATATATATATATATATATAAGAAAAACTACTAAAAAGTTGTAAGTTTAAAAATGTATTTTTTTGACCGTATTTATTTATTTCTACTATTATATTTGATATTTCAGACCGTCCTCGGCCTTTCATCAGAAACAAATGATTTTAAAATTTAAATTAGAAACGTTTTCGCAGGGAGAGTTCGTGGAGAGATTGTTTACATCAAGTTCTGCAGAAAGCGACAGATTTTTAAAAAAATATTTGTAAACGTAGACCTATCTTTAATAATACTTATAAATGTTGTTTGTAAGAAAAGTTTTTTAAGTGTATCTAAAAAAATTTTCTTAAAAACAAAATTTATAAGTATTATTAAAGATAGGTCTACGTTTACAAATATTTTTAAAAAAATCTGTCGCTTTCTGCAGAACTTGATGTAAACAATCTCTCCACAAACGCTCCTCGCGAAAACGCTTCTAATTTAAATTTTAAAATCATTTGTTTCTGATGGTCTGAAATATCAAATATAATAATAGAAATAAATAAAATACATTTTTAAACTTACAACTTTTTAGTAGTTTTTCCTATACATATTATTAAGACATTATACGTGAATCATCTATATATATATATATATATATATATAGGGTTAAAAAAAATTTAAATGCTATGTTTAAGCAGAAAGGTTCAGAAGAAAAGCTCATGAGGCTAGTTGTGCATGAGGACTTTTACTACTTTTTTTTATACAAAATAAGGAAGGGACAATATTTCTATTTAAAGTGAGGCATGAAAAATCTGATCAACAAATTGAAATTATTCATGCTCATAACAAATATTTGCTCCTGTCTTAGTAGCAGATCCAACAAAGTAAACTTGGCAACTACTTCCAAAAATTTTCAATTAGTGGTTAATTGGAGCAAGAAATGGCTTGTAAACTAATTTCAAGTGAAGTGAAGCTATTATATCAGCTGCTATATCTGCTACAAGGAAGGTTGGTTCAATGTATTGTGCCAAACAACTTTTCTTATCAGAATCTATCTTGCATACTTATATAACTACCATTTGTCAGTGCATTGAATACTTTTGCCATATCTGGTCTGATGCTCCTGCTGTACAACTGAAGATTCTTGATAAAATTCAGAGAAGAGTCAGCAGTACAATTGATCCTGACAAGGCATCTCCTCTCCAGTCACAATGTAATTTATTACATTTTCAATACAATTTTACTTTAATAAATTTCTTTTTTAATCAGAATTATATCCTTTAAGTCAAAAAGTTACAATTACTCATCAACATGACATGGCTTCCCTCTGTCTGTTCTGCAAATATTTTCATAGCAACTATTAAATGAGCATTTTTCCCTGATATCCTGACTACATTACTTTAAGCATACTATTAGATTGGAAACAAAATCTAGCACAATGGAGCAGCATTGTTTGGACTGGTTTTCACTCATGTGCAAGGAAAACAACACCCATTGACTTCATGCCAATAACAAAGCAATTTTCTGAAAAGAAATTGCCACAAATGCTAGATATAAAAAATTTGTAGTAATTTCATATTGTGGCATCCAATCTGTGTGACTTATTGAGTATTATTGTGTTTTTCAAGCCTTGTGCATTGTTTAAATATTCATCATGTTGATTAGTTACTGCTGTGCAGCATGTATTTAATGTTTCAATACCAAATTTTGTAAAACAATTGCAATAAAACAGTTATATGTTTAATATTATCAACCATTTTATTCCTGTGAGTGTTTGTTGTAGGGATACCAGCACACTAGTTTGCCCAGGGGCCCTTAATGTTGTTAAGGGGCTGGCAAGAATTAGAGATAAAATATAATATACAATAAATGCTGGTTAAATTTTATCTCAAAAATACAAAAATGCTCCGTCTTGAAATTTAGAAAACTATTGTATTTAACTTATTCAACTTTTTCTTGATTTTTTTATCATTATTATTTTGAATTATCTCACATTGAATTAGTAGTGATTTCAAGAAAATGAGATGTTGTATAATCCTCGACATAGATAAGGAATTTATTACATTTTCAATACAATTTTACTTTAATAAATTTCTTTTTTAATCAGAATTATATCCTTTAAGTCAAAATTAATATAGCTCACTTTATTTACAAAGCTTTAGTTGTTTGTAAGTGGTCACCCATCTAAGTACCAACTTGATTCAATTCTTTTTTACCCTATTCAGTAAAGAAGAAGTAGTGTTTTCAGCTTAAAATGCCTGCAATGTTTTAACTTTTTCTTCCTGTTGGATAAATGCTGAATGTTTTGGTTGATGCTTCCTGACATAGACACTGATCCAGATGAATGGTTGAATGAACAGACAACTCATGTATGTTGCTTAAATTCATTGGTTTTTCTTATTCCTTTTGTTCTCTTTTATTCGTTTTCTTTTTCGACAATCATGACAAACTTATCTCTGACATTTTGAATTTTAAATAAGATATATTCACTGCATGATTCATGACAGTAAAAAAAAAAATAACAAATAAAAATGACCCATGAGTAAGCATCAAATGACATTTTTAGTGAATCTGATGAGAGAATTTGAAGCTCTAGAAGATTATATATATATATATATATATATATATATATAGTAGTGTTTAATTTACATACTATACTACCACTGGTACCATAATGAAGAGAACTGCTATATATATATATATATAGTGAAACAGATCTGTCTGTGGATGACTATAGTATTTACGCTCTCACACCCTGATTGAGCACTCTGGAAGAATGGGAGACTTTGAAAACAGTAGCTACTCCGGCATATATGCATCGCTCATTCAATAATGAATTAGAGCACTCTGGCTATTGGGCATGTATAATGATAAGCACACTAAAATGTCTGCCTTCTTCTACCGAACGCTCGTGGCCCAGAGGTAGAATTGCTGACTGACGCCAATTCGGTTGGGTTTCAATCCTGGGTTAAAAGGCAGTCGGTGTCTAACCGTACTGATGAGCTGTGATACAGCGAAACAGATCTGTCTGCAGATATATATATATATATATATATATCTGTCTGCAGATATATATATATATATATATATATATATATACATACACACAAAGCATTTCTCTTATGCTACAAGCTAATATATTATTTTAAATATACAAAATATATAACTAACTCACATGTAGTTATTATAAATAATACCAATCTGATTATAATTGTAGGCCTTTTTACATCATGTTTTCTTTATCAAACAATGGATATTAAATGAAAAGGTGACAAAATTTAAATGTAGCTCACCAATTGATGATATGTGTCAGTTTTGAAAATAAATATATAAAGCTGTGTAGTCTGTGTAAAAAAAATAATTATATTACTTAAAATTTGCTATGCTTACCATGATGGATTGTTTGCAAATATAAACCTGTCTTGTCTGATGATAATTTAAGCCATAAAACAGTCACTATCTTGTTTTGATTTCAACATCCACTGGGAAATATGAACAAGGATCCTGTAATAAGTGAGAAAGAAAATAAGTCTAATGGTGCAAAACAAATTAACAGATAACTGATTTCAAGAGTACCCAAAATGCTGATGGATATGGAGACGCCTAGAGAAAAATATGGAGAACTAGAATGGCTACACAACAATCAATACAAGATTCAGGAATGCAGTTCTCATCTCTAAAACCTATGTAAGTGCCAGCTATAGGAGTGACCATCTTCCAGTTATATGGAAGCACAGAATAAAATTGCAGTAATTTATGAAAATCTAATCAATACCTAAACTCTAATGTAACAGGTTTATGGACCCATTATCTCAAAAATAGATGTATGATGAAAGAGTTAAAAGCAAATTTACATTTGCAAACAAGATTAACAAGATCAAGGACTAGGATTCCTATAAGGACTTATTACTGGTTGAAATAATCTTAACAGCATAAGACATGTAAATGACACCATGTTGATGGCCAACAGAGGAGATAAATAGCATAAACTCCTAGACAATATAGTAAAGGAAAGTGTAAATTGTAAAAACATGTTATTTAGGAATAGGGACAGGACTTTTCAGACTACCACCAACATGGCTGATGCTAAACTCCATGAGAGCAATGTTCTATGGCTTCTTGGTCTCATGTTTTTCTACCAACATAAAGTGGAACAACTATATTGAATCAATTACTATATCTAGTGCTAGAAAAGCTGGGTACTTGTCTTGCACATTTATAAATCTATTATTGATCCACGCATTGTACACCACTGCTATATCTGGTCTGGTGCGTTTGTGGTATATATCGAGATTGTTTACAAAATTTGAAGAATAGTCTGTAATATAATCAATCTTGATCTGACATCTTGGCTGCAGTCACCTTCTCATTGACCCAACATGGCTTACCTCTATCTTTTCTACAAATAATTTCACAGCAACTATTCTGATAAGCTATTTTAGTATGTTACTAGATTGGCAATTACCTTTACCATTGAACGTGTTATACAGAATCACCACTTCTACCCGAAAAGTTTCTTTTTGTACACTTTTCGCTTGTGGAACTCCCTTCTGAACCCTGTTCCTTTTTTTATCCTTTCTTCATTTCTCTTCACTTAAGTCTTTTCTTTCTCTTTTGCATCCTAGTAGAATTATCACCTTGTAGGGAGGAGGGGGCCAAATTAATTGACAAAAAAATATAATTCAAGATATAAAGTGGAGATGTCAAAATCAAGCAAGTACAAACATTTAAATATCTGAGAAGTATTTCAGCATGCAATGGAAAATGTGATTCTGGAATCCAAAGGTAGATTAAAAAAGAAAAAATGCATTACTGAAACTAATCCAAGTATTTAGAAATAAGAAAAAAGTTTGTTAGAAACAAAGAAAAAAGTGTTAAATTACTGCATAATATCAAAGTTCCTATATGGCAGTGAATGCTGGAAATTTTTTTCATAGATGAAGAGGAGATTGGAGAAAACAGAAATATGGGTTTATAGAAGAAATCTGAGAACACAAAGAAGAGAGTGCTTAATTGCTATGTAATATAAGTCCTCCTATATAGCAGTGAATGTTAGAAAATTTCTTTACAAATAAAGAGATAAGGTAACAGATGTGGTTCTATAGAAGGATGCTAAGAATACCAGTGATAGAGCATATGAATAATGAAAAAGATCTAAGAAAAACTGAAACAAAAAGGATACTTAAGAATCAGTAACAAAGAATTAAAATATATGCAAGAGAAAAGTGCTTAGAGATTTTGACAATCACAAGACATATTCATGGCAAGAAGGGCTAAGGGAAACAGTAGGTAAATTGTGTAAATAGATGACAGAGCTTCAACTCGGGAGGTTGTAAGGAGCCAAACATTACAATAAATGATAGGAAATTGTGAAAAGCTATGGAGGAACATGGTATATAAAATATGGATAATAGAAATGTGTCCAAGAATATGAGAATTTTCTTTTCTTTCTGCAATTTCTTATCCCATTTTTACACTTTTCTTTCACCCCCCCCCCCACAACCAACTTTTTAAAACTCTCTTTTTACATAAAATTTTTCCCAACTCAAATGAAAAAGTATATTTGTAATAGAAAAAAAAGTTGATTTTTCTCCTTATAGAAAAAGAAGTATGCAGTGTATGCAAAGCAGTTTTGTTTTGAAATGGCATTTAGATATCTTCTCTGAAAAGAGATAAAAATTTGTTATCCCCAACCCTTCAATTACAGGGAGGCTCAACTTTATTCAGAATTGGGTTATCAGACAAATCAATAGGAATTTGTTTACAAATACTTTCATTTTGACCTCAGACACACTCACATAAATGAGACAGGTGTATAAGTGGGTTCAAGTGCATATAGGTAACGATGAGTGGATAATCTTACATGTGCACTCATCTCTTTAAATTAGGGTGTGTAATGGTAATGGACATATTAGGTCCTTCTTTATAAGGAAACATTCTGTATGCTTTGTCCAATCAACCAGTGTGACTTATTTGAAATTTATAAAATCATTCTATTAAAATAACACGTGGGGGTGGCTTCTTAAGTCAACTGTTATTGCTCTTTTCAGTATTCTTCCTTCTTTGCCTGTCGTTTGAGGTAGTGTGGAACATCAGCATCTTGAATACTTTATTATTCTCTCTTTAAGTTACATGTGATATCTATTTTAGTTGTTGCTTTTGGTGAAACTCTTCAAGTGATTGTGATTCTGTACAGTCAGTTAATGAGATTCAATGAAGAATGGTCCTCACTACAACCTACATACTTCACTCACACAAATCCATTTTCATCTATGATATGAAAAGTGATTGTAAATAACTGACTAGATAATTCTGAATGAGTTTGGCACCATGCATCACATCCATATAGGAGTCTTGCTCTGATGAATCTATTTAAGAACAAGAAGGATGGCCCTCACTGAGACATACATGATACACTCACTCAAAGCTATTTAAATTATTGATTTGAGAAAGTGATTGTATACACCTGACAGTTGAGATATTTCCGAATGAGTTTGGCATGATACATGATATCTACATAAAAGTTTTGACTTGATAAAGCTATTTAAGTACGAAACTGTAGATTTTAGATCATTCTTATCCAAGCTCTGACTACTTATGTCACCTACATAGCCCCTTATTCCTCCCTCATTCTCTATATAATGACCTCACAATGACAAGCAAGAATGTTTTCTCTTAATAGATTGATTTCTTGTAAAACATAGATGTTGCTGATTTTATTGGCTTCAAGATCATTCTTATCCAAGCTCTGACTACTTATGTCACCTACATATGGAGCTTAGAAGGCAGTTTCTAATGAAAAGAGATAAATGAAAAATGATAAGAGAAGGAAGTGTGTATTTGATTTCTTGTATGCTGCTTTGAGGTCTATATAGCAGATATACAATTCTCTACTAGAGATGTATGCAAATTCCTGGAGTTGTTTACTGATATATATATGCCATCATTACACCTCTTACTCAAATGAAAGCCAAATTGGGATGTGAAGAGTTAGTTTTCATAGAATGGTGAGAGTCTAATTAAAACAATACTCATTAATCCTTTAGGGTATACTGATAGAGGCCCAGTGGAGTAATGGATAGTGGCACAGACTGAGAAATCTCAGAGTTGAGTTCATTGCCTTTACTTATGTACTAATACCCTTGGGAAAGACATGAATCTGTCTCTTTCTCCCGGCTATGGATAAATAGCAGACTGGACCCTTTCACCTTGGAGAATTCAAACTGTTTGTGGTTTTGTAGGACTTACTTCTTTAACTCCTGAGAGGAGGGACAAAATAACCATGGGTAAACAGAACTGAGAAGCCATTGCACTACTCTGCCTTGAGTGTCACCATGAACCACAGTTGTGGAGGGGAATGGTGACCACAGTTGTACAAAAATGCAATGACTGAATAAATCATGACAAGCGGGTACTGAGAACTCTTCAGCTCCTTGTTGTAATATGTGTATATAACAGTGGTTGTTTTGTATATCTACATGGATGGCAAGCTCTTAAACATTAGGCTATAGCTTCTTATAGGAGAGAAGATTAAACCATAACTATGACTGTATTTTATTACCAACTGCATTTGAACTCAGTATGAAATTTCTGTGCTCACTGACTTTATCCACTGCACTTTTTGTTTTAGTAATTTTCTGCTGTAGGGAAAACCCTAACGATAAAGTATGAACTCATAATTTTTATTCTAAAATTAGTTTTTTCATGATTTGACATTTAATCTATATACTGTCCATTGAAAATTATGAAAAGAAAGAATTGTTGGTGATCAGGAATTAACACAAAAATTACTGACAGAATAGGATTATATGTACAATGTTATAAAATGAAACTGATTTTATTGTAAAAACTGCACAGTAAATGATTTTACGATAGAAATAAACTGAAAATTATTTTAATTAAGGTATGACATTTTTTTAATATCTGTTGCACACTAAACAGACAGATTTATAGTATAAATATATTCTTCATATGCACTGGGATACAAAAGAAATTTATGCAACTCTCTTTATTACATTGTCTGGAACCAAACCTGCAATATCTCCAAGGAATCATATTTGAATAAATGTAGCTCAGTACTTTTTTTAATATAGTCTTGAATATATGGCATATATCGAAAACAGTTTTGCCATCAGTTTCATTGCATACACATGCCAACTTTAACATTGTGTGTGTGTGTGTGTGTGTGTGTGTGTGTGTGTGTGTGTGTGTATTTATGTATGTATGTATGTACACACTTAAAAACACATTCTTATTTCCTCTGTCTGCAATTTGTAAATCTATAAGAGTTTTACCCATCATATGATTGTGTTACACTGTTGGGAATATATATTTTCCATTGTGGATAATATCAGAATTTGTCAGCTTTTCATCAGCCATACATCAATTGTGCTATGAGACTTTCAATATCTTTTGAGCAAGGAAAGCTAACACTTTATTCATCTGATTATTTAGCTGAGTTAACATGTAACAGATATCCTATACGAATGTAAGGAGTTCAAAATATTTAAATTTGATAGGTATATTTTTTTTAGATCAGGAAAACAATCATTAACTAATTTTTGTCAAATTTCAGGATTTTTTACATTTATGGTGAGCATTGACAAAATGAATATTTCTGATCAGCATCCAAAAGTTCAATATTTATGATGGGCACTAACGACATCGGCATTTAAAGTTTGTATTGACAAGGTCAACATTTGCAGAGAGCATTCAAAGGGTCAACATTTGCAGAGAGCATTCAAAGGGTCAACATTTGCGGAAAGCATTCAAAGGGTCAACATTTGCGGAAAGCATTCAAACGGTCAACATTTGCAGAAAGCATTCAAACGGTCAACATTTGCGGAGAGCATTCAAACGGTCAACATTTGCGGAGAGCATTCAAACGGTCAACATTTGCGGAGAGCATTCAAAGGGTCAACATTTGCGGAGAGCATTCAAAGGGTCAACATTTGCGGAGAGCATTCAAAGGGTCAACATTTGCGGAGAGCATTCAAAGGGTCAACATTTGCGGAGAGCATTCAAAAGGTCAACATTTGTGGATTCACAATTTCAGCTGCTGGGGAGACCATGTACAAGGTCAACATTTGAGGTTGGCATTCACAAGGTCCACATTTTGCTGTGTATTTCCAAGTTAAACATTTGTGGTGGGTATTACCAAGGTCAACATTAGAGACATGCATTAAAATATCAGCATTTGCATGCATTTACAAGTTCAACATTTGTGGTGAATATTCTAAATGTCAATATTTGCAGAAAGCATTTACAAAGTAGACATATGTGGAGGGCATTTACAAAGTAGACATATGTGGAGGGCATTTACAAAGTAGACATATGTGGAGGGCATTTACAAAGTAGACATATGTGGAGGGCATTTACAAAGTAGACATATGTGGAGGGCATTTACAAAGTAGACATATGTGGAGGGTATTCACATGGTCAATGTTTGCCATGAGTGTTCACAACATCAGCATTTGTCTTGTGTATTCACAAGACCAACATTTGTGTTGCATATTCAAAAAGTCATTTGTTCTTGGACATTCACAAAAGCAATATTTATAGTGGGCATTTACATGGTCAACGTTTATGGTAGGTATTCACAAGGTTAATATTTTTGGAGAGCATTCATGTGACCCAAGAAAATTCATTTTCTTTGACAGATTTCAACACATATTCAGTGTATGATCTCATTAGTTAGTATTTCATTTTGACTCTGATGTCTAAACAGAAAAACAGATCTATATTCACTTTCTATTATTGTGGAATAGATTTTAAAACTGATTTGCTATATGTAAATGTCTTCATAGCAGAACCTTTCTCTCAAGGGGACTAACCTACCATCTCTTTAAAGAAAGTGTCATATGTAAACATTTAGCCAAAGTTCATTGATAACTGTGCCAATTTCTGTCAGATTTTGGTTGATAATACAACAGCCCTCTGCAACTTCTGCTACATACAAAAACTACTATCAATAAAATTTGTTTCGATCTAAGTTAACAGGCATGAAGTCAGAAATGGTTCTATATGCTAACTTTTATTTTCATATCCAAATTTTGAAGTAAGTACTCTCTAAGGGGATGTACGTTGTGGTGCAGTGGACATCAGCTCGGAACGAGAAATCGGCGAGCTGAGTTCCAATTCCAGTTGAATTCACTGCATTCACTTACACACAAATACCTTTGTGAAAGGTATTAATCCGACTCTTCCCTCCAGTTATGGGTTAAATATTATGACAAATTGGGTTATCTAGCCTTGACTGGCAACCAGTCTACCGCAGAAAGCAATGGCAACCTGCTGCGAGGTAATCTTCTGCCCAGTCAGTTATGTCTCTTTTGAGACATGATCACCCAAGTGTGTTTCATGTATGGCACTTAACTGACTCTCTAAGGGAGTAGTGAATAATATTTATAATCAAATATCTCTGAACATGAAATGTAGATTTATAAAAAAAAGTAACTGAGCTCTAATTATCTCATCCCAAGTATGGCAATAAAGCCACAAGGGTGTGAATAAATGTGAAAGAAAGAAAAATATTATTAAGAAGCAAAAGCAAAAAAAAATATCAGGAGTGAGAAAAATAAAAGAACAGGAATCAAGTACTCAGTAAATAACAATTGACACTGCATTTCAATTTTTAATCGAAGATGGCAGGAATGCATCAAACGTGATGAGAGTTCTACAAGTGAGAAATGTGATAGAAGAAACTGATAACATAGAACTTACAGTTAAATCTAGCCATTTCTAGTAAACTAATGTTGCCAATCTAGTATTGCACATAAATTCAAAAAGTTTAGAGACCACAGAGAAAAGTTTAAAAGGCATTGGGAAACAGTGGGAAAGTGACTGAAGTTAGAATGTCAGGTCCAATAATATTTTATCAAAAATCTGTGAATGTACAGCATGGATGAATGGCAGAGTTTGAGTTTTGTTTAATGGCATATCAACACCTCTATGGGTTATTTAATGCCAAAAAGGTGGGGGTTTAAGGTATGTTTTTAATGTTTGGTTATAGTGAAACGGTTGATCTAGTCAGATTTTAATTAAATTTTTTTGTTATTATTATTCTTTATTTTAGAAAACTAAAAATGTCTTCTAGTTTTGTATTAAAAAAATGTTTTGCTGAGAATCATTTTTTTTTCTTCAAAAATGTGTTCTGGCAATCATTTTTTTTCCTTCAAAAATGTATTATTGATAATATTTCTTTTTCAAAAATGTATATATTTCTATAAAACTTTATTTTCATACCTTCTTAGTATTTTAACCTCACTTTGGGGGTTAACTATTTGCCCATAGCTGGGACCCTGACAGGTGCTACCCCTCCGGGTCAGTGTGGACCTGAGAAGAACAGCAATTAAATGAGATGGTTCCATGCTTCTCAAAACCTCCTAATTAGAGGCCTTGCTGCTGAATGCATTTTACCGTCATTCTCAGGACCAATGAATAGTAGACTTATAAATTTTCAAGATAGATTCTAGTGAGAAAATTGTCTAGCATGACACAGTGAACCAAGTTTTCTAGCAGCAGTATTAGCAATTTGACAGTTTAAAAGAAAAATCAAGCTTAATAAAACCTGCATCTAAAGAGAGATACAGATTCACGTCCAGATTTGGAAATAGGTAGAAAAATGATGTATCAATTAAGCTACCATTCTGCTCTTTAAACACAGGATGAAATTACCTTACTTCTAACTTCACATGAGAAGACAAGGGTTAAAAGCTTTGCACTATCTGGATCTCAGGTTCAGAGGCTTCAAGGCTTATCAAAAGGCTTGACCATGAAGCCAATGGCCCAGATAAAATGTCTGTAGTCATTATCAAGAACCTTGGAACAGAATTATCTCAAATCTTGGTAAAGCTTTTTAATTACTGAGGATCTGTTTCCCAACCCCATTGAAGGTGTCTAGTGTATGCTCTGTGTACAAGAATGCAAGTGAACCCTTGTCTCTACCACAATTATTTATTTTTTGTAATTCTGGAAATAATTACTAGTACATTGTCTTGTATTTCTTTTTCAAAATGATATTGATCTTTTTAATTCATTTAACAAAAAAAAACCATTTTCTTTGAAATTTCATTACTTTTTCATAAGGCTTTTGCTTTAATGTTAAAAATCAATTATCTTTATTTTGAATACAACTTTCATTACTTTTTCAAATACATAGTTAATTGCATCTGAAACATATATTTAATATAAAGAAAATAAAAAGATTATTCTTATATATGGTCAATCAGATTTTTGATAAAGTATGTTTATTCCCCCAGTGGCTTATGACCAGCCATATGTAGGTTTCAGTATAACAGGGAATCAGACTAAGTTAAAAGGTTACAAATGTCAGATCATATGCATGGAATCATGATTTTTTTTTTTATAAGGATTAGCCTCAAAGAATTATTGCAATACATACATTTATACTCAACTATAAAATTGTTTTATTTACCCATTTATAAATAGTCCCATTTTTATGGATACCATTCTAGTCAATGCAAGTTAAGGTTTTATCTTTTAACTATATATTGATGTGTAACATGAGACGAATAAAATATAATATACAAAATTAGTTAGATCATGATTTGACATTTTAAAATATATCAATTGAATAAAAAGACAACATATTCTAAGAAAAGGAATATTAAACCTTCATATAACTGAAGAAAAATGCATTTGCTTCATTTTTACAATTACGAATGAAACAATTTTAAGGTGAGGTTTTGTATTAATAAATAAACATGGCCAAAATTCAATGGAACATCACTGCCAGAATTCATCTTAACTTTGTTCAATTCTTTAACTTCTACTTTCTCAAGTACATTATTTAGGATGTCTGAAAGAATCATGAACAACAAACGGCTTGTCTTGTAAGTAGAGTTTTTGTTCAATTAACAGCAATATCTATTATTAGTATCAGGGTTTCTCATTTTTCACTGTTGCTTATAAATAATTCTACCTCAATTGTCACTTTTAACAAAATACAAGTTCTGGAAAATTGCAAACATAATTCTCAATAGAGGCAAACCACCAGTGTCCTCCATAATAAACAGCCCTGAGGTTATCTCATTCTCCTCATATAAGGCTTAGCTCTTTGCAATGGATTCTGCCTCTAACTCTACAGGAGATGACAAGGGCACCCCTCACCACCCAAACACATACACACATACTTCAGAGAGCAAAAATTTTGTGATATCTGTATCTCAGTTTAGGAGCCTTTCATACTTATCAAAAGACTTGACTCTACAAAGGCTACTGGTCTGGATAAAACAGGCCATTATCAAGAACCTTGGTAATGACTCATTATCAAGAATTATCTCCAATCTTAGCAAAGATTTCTAACTGCTGCCTGAAGAAGAAATGTTTCCCAAACCCATGGAAGGTGTGTAGTTAATGTCCTGTTACTAGAATGCAAGTGAGTCCATGTTCTCATTACAGTCTTAACTTAACAACCTCTTTAGTGGCATCCACAAACCATTTTGAAGCTATCATCATCAAGAAAGTTGTTGACTACATCAACAGAAACAACCTACTGAGCAAAAAACAGTATGGTTTTCACTCCTCTAGGTCCACTGCTGTGATTTTAACTAGCATCACACACAGAATCAGTTAAGAACTTAATAATAAAACCATTTTTTTTTGCTATCTCCAAGGCCTTTCACAAGGTGTGGCACAGGAGACTGTTGCACAAACTTCAGAGAGTCTTCTCAGTTATGAAGTCTTTTCTATCAGGTGGGTTTATAAACTTGGTTGTTAATGGCCAATCCTTTAAGGCACAAAACTCAATCTCTTCAGCCATCTTTCTGCTTTATATCAATGAGTTACCTAAGAACCTTCTCAGATCCTTAGTAAATATTTATGCAGATAATAGCACAGTGTATGAGTGCACCTCCAAATATTAGTGCCTCTTCTGATGTAAGTCACACAGTTCAATGGGTAAAAGACTAGCTTATATGATTCAATACCACCAAAAAAAGCTAGTAACATTTCATCACCACTGAGCAGGCACTAAATTTTTCTCTAATCCTGATGGGCTGTTATATCCACAATGAGACTTCTTGCCTTAAATGCCTATTGGGTCTAAAGCTCTAGATATCAAATGGAACTTATATATTTGTACCATCACTAAATTATGCTCAAAGAATAGTTAGTTACTAGTCTGATTCCAAAAATATATGATTCCTGTTCATTATAAGTGTCAGATCAGACGGAAATGGACTGTAGATGCCATATCTGGGCTGGTGCTGTCCTCACTGTTCAACCATGACAATTCAAAGGTGCTTACATGGCCTTGTTGATGATGAATTAGTGTCCATTCTGCAACTCTTATCCCAAAGATGAAACACTACTAGCTTCTCACAACTCTACCACTATTACTATTGCAAACTTTCTAATGAGTTACATTCCTTAGTTCTACCACTTCAGAACTTCACTGCTAAGAACCACCATATTATGTTCCTGGATACTGTAAAAAAAAAAAAAAAAAAAAAATTAAATAACACTGCTCAAAAATTAATGAGATAGATATTTATTTTAAACCTCTTTGAGAATCAGAAATAGTGGCATATACTTACAAAAGCCTAAGACACTAGCTGAAAAGTAGTAATCTAAACAATAAATGATTCATGATTTAGTAAACTGGAAATATTTTAAAAACAAGGTCACCAGATGATCATTTTTTTTTGAGCCCGAATTTGCTGAAGATGTGAAATTATCATTATTATACAATGATTTTATGTCAAACTGAGTTTTAACATTCAAACCATGACTAATTTGTGAAATAAGTGACCTCTTGGTTATATTGGTTTGGGGGAGATGATTACAACATGTTGCACTATTTAGAAGTGCCTGACAAAATATAGTACAACTTAATCCAAGCTTTGTGAGTGAAATGTGATAGACAAAAGTGTTTAGAAGCAGTTGATGGTTGTTCTAGCACAAAGTTGCTTAATGAACATGATCAACGATTTGAGCCTTGTCAATAATGACAGATTATGTGCTCTCTCCTTGAAGTTGTCACTAAATTCTTTTCAGTATAGTATAATTTGGTGGTGTTACAGAAACACAAATGTGCCTGAGCAGGCGTCTGCAACAGGGATTAACTAGCAATTCTAGCAGAGGGATAAAACCAGAAAGCAGTAACAAGGTTTTATAATCTAAATAAGGTTATATTTACCATGTGCATAAACTACTGTAGATAATTTGATCAATGCAGGTATCCTTACAAGGTTCTTTTCTTGTTCCTACACACTGTCTGTCTTTTATTAAAAATCTATCTGGAAATATTTTTAGATCATTAGTAAATATCTTTGCAGATGATAGCACAGTTTGTATTGAAGCATTGTAGCTCATCTCTCCCCTGACCTCACTCTAACAGCTCACCAAGGAAAAACTGGCTTGTAACTTTCAATAACTAAAAAAAATCAAGCTACTATTATTTCATTATCACCAATCAGAGTTTTCTCCAGTTATGATGAATGGTTTTACTTTCAATGAGGCTCTATGCTTTGAATGTTTATTAGGTTTGAAGTTCACTCCAGTGGAACTCATATATATGATCCATTGTTAAAGACGTCTCATACTATTACTCCAGAAAGTATCTGACTCCTCCTGCCAGGTTTATTCATACAAGAATCAGATTAGATAAAAAATGAAGTATTGCTGTTGTATGTGGGATGAAATTGTTCTGCTGTTACATTTCAGTTTTGAACTTTTTCAGAGTTGAAAATTTTATAGATGGGCTTGTGGAGGATAACATATTTTCCACTTTGCAGCCACTTTCTTACAGATGTAATATTATAAGCTTGTCTATCATTATTTTCAATTGCAAATGTTCTGATGAGTTCCATTCTTTAGCTCCATTAGTCAAGACATTTATAGCTAGTACACACTATACTATGTCCAGAGAGTTGAACCACTCTTATTTCCCCTGTATTCCATTTGTAAGGAGGAAATTTTGTTCAACTTTCTAAGTACTACTTTGTAGAACAGACATTCATATTGATACTACCTTGAACACCACCACACTATTCAAGTGAAGAATCATTCAATATCTATGCCCATTAATCTTCATTTCTATGTCTTTCCCTTACATTTATATCACCCAGCTTATTCAGTATTCAGTAACCCTCTCCCATAAGTGGCTCCTGAGCCTTATATTGGGTGAACATTAGTAAGGAAAGAAACAAAAAATGTATGTCCAATGTCAATCAGTATCTATTTTACATATCTTTATCACATGCACTCTTTCCCTTTCAACAATACCACTCAACTCAGTAACCATCTACCTTGAGTGGCCATTGGGCCTTGTGTTGAGTGAAATAATGAATAAAAAACAAAACATCTATTTTATGACCTTGTTCAGGTGGACAATCTCAATGGAAAGGGTGATGTAAATTTATTTCCTGCAAATGCCAAACAGAAGATAGCAAACAAAAAAGTATATCTGTAAATAAATGTATTGATCTGAACAAACAGTATATTTACATTTTTTTGCTGGTTGACATTATAGAAAGAAAGAGATTCCACCCCATTTTCTATACAGATTGTACACCTGAGGAAAGCCATAAAATGAACTGGCTGAAACATCATAATAAACAGAATGAGAATTATAGTCTGAAAGAAGGAAGGTCATATAAATCTTTTCTTGAAACAAATTGCTGTAAGATACAAGAATTTTAATTGAAGAACAATATTTCAATCAGAAATCAGAATATATCTTCATATTTCATTACAGCATTTCATTTTCATGTTTTACAAGTTTCACTAACATTTGAAAATTTAAGAAAAAAAAAGTCCAATTTTACTGAATGTTCTAAGACTTTTCTGTATATATAGTCAGTACTGAAAAAGTCTCAGCCAAACCAAAAAGCCCTTCCAAAAATAAAAATAAGTCCTTAAAGCTGATGTTTGTTGACTTGTATTAAATTTTGAGGAACATATCGGGTTGAAAAGTTTTCAGCATTCCCACATATGTATACTGTTGTAGATCGCTATTGCTGAATTATATCGATCATGCTTAGCTTACATAGACACAGGGTGAAATAAAAGATTTTATAGTCTCAAATTTATAGCTTTTTAAAGAAAGACCTGCTTTGAAAATCAGCTTTATAAATACTGGCTTTAATCTGGCCTTGAACTCGGACAAGTTAAATGTACACAATTATCAAAGCCACAAGACAAGAACTTAATAGCTTAGTTTAACATAAAATAGCAAATAGAAAAAACAAACAAAGATTGTGCTGCACCATCTTTCTAAGTTTGTTTGCCATGAAAAGCAGGAATCAAAATCCAGGATTTTATGAGGGCTTGAACAGTGACCTCTGGCACTGGTGGGAAATACACAGCTTTCTTATCTGCCATAGTAGGCCAGGTATTATTTTTCATTTTTAAATATCATCTGAAAACGTGAATATTTTTCATCTAAAGTTGAGAAGTAAACAATAAATAGGAATAATTTATCTGTCATTTAATTCTTTGGCTAAAAAAAATATAATAAATGTTCTTAAAAATAATCTTTTCAGACAATCAAAATATACATTTGAAAAGTCTTTTTTGTTGTTCTTTTTGTTTGAGCATTTTTCCTGCACTTGTGACAAATATCAACATGGTTTTATGGTGTCAACAACAGTTGTCATCAGAAAGTAGTTTGCTTCTGATTTATGAGATATGTATATATATATATATATATTTACGCTCTCAACCCTGATTGAGCACTCTGGAAGAATGGTAGACTTTGAAAAACAGTAGCTATTCTGGCTTGTATGCATAGCTCATTCAGTTATGAATTAGAGCACTCTGGCTATTGGGCATGTACAATGATAATATACATGCTAAAAAGTCTGCCTTCTTCTACCGAGCGCCCATAGCCCAGAGGTAGAATTGCCTACTGATGCCAGTTCGGTCGGTTTTCATTCCTAGGTTAAAAGCAATTGGAGTCTAACTGTACTGATGAGCTGTGATACAGCAAAACAGATCTGTCTGCAGATGACTATATATATATATATATATATATATATATATATATATATATAATTAATGTAGAGAAGTTTGTCACTCAGCTGAGCAGTTTTATTTCAGATATGCCAACTTTGAATTTTTGTGAAGGTATTAGTGCATGATGTTTCACTCTTTAAAATCAGCATGACTGAAATAATGCTGTTCAGCTACATGACAAACTTCTCCACCTTAATTCTTTTTATACTATATCTTGATATCAAGCACTTTATAATAAAAAACCTGCTTGCCTAAAATGCCTTTCTACCAGTAAGCCAATGAAAAAATACCAATTTTGTCACTAAGCATCATCACAATTTAACACTATATTAAAATAATTCCTTGCATCTAATAACTTATCTATTAAAGCTCAAACATTCTACTATACATAATATCAATTCTTTAGTAAAATATTAATTATCTTTGGTAAGATTTTGGGAACTATATCTGGCTATGAACTTTTCAGCATCAATTTGTATCAAAGATATTTGGGGTCAATTCTAGACTGTTACAATAATAAAACTAGTCACATAAAATTTTTTTGGTTTTCATAGGGATATAATTTTTAAACATTACAGTTTCTGTTAAGTGCATAATAGCTTTAAATAAAAAATAGTGTTATTGTTATATAAAGAAATGCTGATCAGTATCTCTACCATTACTGAGTCATGACCATTTTACTAGGTGAGGGTCATACTTCAATTACTGTTATGATGTTATTAGCTGTTTTTATAAGATAATGAGGAAGTTTAAAATATTTTTAAAAACTAATGAATGTGATACCATAGACAAATATAATATGCAAGATGTGGCCAATCAACATTGCTTGACTCAAGGTTGCGACACAGTCCAAATATAAAACAGATCAGTTTTAACAATTTGTCAAAAATACGTGTGTGTGTGTGTGTGTGTTTGTGTAATGTTTTCACTTCACCAGCACTACCTTAGGTTGATCTTAGGCATCAAGTGGATGGCTCAAGTCCCAGTAACTGAGGTTTTGGAGAGAGCCAACACACTCGTCAGTGAAGCTCAAATAAAAAGCACAGATTTCAATGGGTATGATATGTAGTACAACTTGATGACACCAATATCACAAAACGGACATTGTCTAGAGAGCTGCTAGAAAGAGTGTAGCCTCCAGAAAAACCTAAAAAGTTGTTCAAAGACTGCATTAAACAATCACTAGCAATATTCCAAATAAAATAGTGATAAGTTTACCCTTACCGTCTGATGAGATCTATATGGTTAAAACTTTGGTAGCAAGTGAATGGTGATAATTTTCTTATTTTTAATATAGTGTTGGCTCTGCATATTCAGTTCTTTGAGAACTTTTTTTAAATAACTGCCTACTAGTCTGACTAGTACCTCTTTTACTTTTGCAGATATCGAATCTATTAAAAACCCATTCAAAACCCGCTGGTATCAACACACACTATCTTTCAATAATAGTTTCTATAAATACAGTACTTTGCTATCCAAGTACTTTTGGTGTTTAAAAGAAAAAAAAAACTTACTGTTAAATAGAAAGTTCTTACAAAGGCTCAAATTTGTAATTCCTTCCATGCACTTTGCTACCTTTGTCTCAATGAAAAATAAGAAATTATCGAAATTTAACAACAAGGTTAATTTGTTAAACCAGAGAAATGAACTTACTGTTCAGTGTAAACATAGTTCATTATTTACTTTACTATATGAGTTGTAATATTAAGAATTTATGTATACTATTTTCACTGCCCTTATTTGATGTGTATTTTCATCTGATTTGGATGTTCTAATTAATTTTTGCTAGATATTTAATTTGGCATATATTATCATATTAATATTCACTAAGTAATTAATCTAACATTGATCATCAAGTTATATTGTTATGAGATATTTAATCTAACATTGATTACCATGTCAGTATTCAATAGATTTTAATCTAGCATAAACCATCATGTTAATATATAACACGTTTTTATTATAGCACCAATTGTTAAATTAATATTTAATAATTGTGATTTTCAGAGCATCAATTTCACATTGTTTCTTAATTTTTTTTTTATTAGTGCCTGGTTTTAACTGTTTTTACTTATGGGTCCTGTTTTTTATTATTTATTGATAATTAATATATTCTTGGGTGCATGGTTTTGTTTATGTATTAGTGCATACATGTATTTGGGTGTACTAGTAGACAAATTGATATTTTGTTTTACTTGTTAATGTGTATGTCTGCATATATTGATATGTGTGTGTGTGTGTATGTACCTTTATGTATGCATATATGTTTGGATGTCCTTGTATGCATGTCTATACAAATATATGTATGTTTATATATATGTATGTATGTATGTGTGTATATATATATATATATATATATATATATATATATATTCTTTTTTTTTTTTTTTAAATCATTTCACCCTGAGCAAGGCAGAAATGCCATTGATGAGCGGGGGGCTACATAACTGTAAAAAGATTAATTAGAAAAGAGTGAGGAGTACAAACTAGTTAGAAAGGACCAATAGAAAGCTGAGAATGCAGGTGCGATGACAGATATATAAATGGAGAGAAAGGGAAGGATATATGGGGGTGGGGAGAGAGCTAGAGTCCAGTGGTTAATAGATGAGTATTGACATTGCATTTAAATTTCTGGAGGTTGTAGCCATCAGAAAAGCAAGAATATGGGAGCGAGTTCCACAGGCGGGAAGTGCAAGAGAAGAAGCTGCAGGAGTAGAATTGTCGTCTGCATTTGGCTAACCTGACTGTGAATGGGTGAGACCCAGTTGCCAGTCTGGTTGCACGAGTAAACACCTGTTGAGGAGGCACCAGTGACTTAAGTTCGTCCGAGCAGAAGCCATGAAAGTATTTATAGAACAAAGGGAGGGCACATTTCGATGGTGGGGAAGTGGTTGCAGTCGAGCCACCAGATACATATACATTATTTATATTTCTTGTCTATGCACGTTTATATGCGCATATGATTCTGTGTGAATATTCCTGTGTTTATTTGTGTGTTTTTATGCCAAAAGTTGTGTATAAGTCTTTTTATGTATGGGGTTACATTTTTTATTTGTATATGATGATTTGAGTCGTTTTTTGTCACATACATTTTTGTTTTCAGCTTGTGTATTTGTTTGAGTATATATGTAATTATGTTTATTTGTCCATACACTAAAATATGACTGTGTCTGCATTGACGACGTTCATTTAAGGCTCTTGCAATCTTACATATTTGCTCTTACATGTATCCAATATTGTAGCCTTAACAGATAGTTTCCAAACCTGGCTTAAAAATTTAACAAATATACTGACATGTCGATAAAAACAAAATTTGAAAATTTGTGTGTGTATATATTCATATGTGGATGTGTCTGTGTGCCAGTATGTGTATATGCTCATCTATTTGTCTATATACGGATGTCTATAGATTTGAATATGTGTACATCCACATCTTTTACTTTTTTAATATCTAAATAACTTTATAATAATCTAAATTAAATGCTTTGTTAAACTAAGAATTTAAAATTCATAATAACAATCAAGTAAAGTGAATCTAATAGTCAATTAATAATGTTGATCTCTATTTTAATCAAATGTTAATATAAATACCCCAATAAATTGTTTTCAGAGTTTGTTCTTCAAATTCTTCAAATTATAAAGTACTTTATTTTGATTGGTCCACTCTGTCTATATAACAATGCCTCCCTGATTAAGGGGGCTTGGCTAGTTTTGAACCTTTTAAAATTGTCTAACTTGAAATAAACCTCATCACTTGTTAAGACACAGATAGTGTCGAAACAAAATAGCTACTTTAGTAGTGATATTATATTTATATTTTAAATCATATATATATATATATATATATATATATATATATACATACACACAAGTAAAATAGTTGGTGGTTGGACCACAGCAGACAGTAGATCAAAAAAAGTGCTCAATGCACAAGCAAAAAAAAAAAAAAAAAAAAAAAAAAAAAAAAATGAATATACAGAGCTAACAATATATCAAAGAACAAAACACACCACTTACTTGCTACCTAGGTTTTTACCACACTGATCTATTCAGGCAAAGAAAAAAAAATTATATATATATATACATGAAATGAAGCCATAGCACAAAAATAAATTATTTGATAATGGCTTATGAAAGCTGAAACGAATCACTTATTTGACAATTTATATTTGAATCAGAATTTTTCCTGGAAACCAGGAAAATGGTCTAAAATATAGAAAAAAAATGTTTATTGGTTTTCAGCCAAATGAAAAATATCAACTCAAATAAACCTAATATATATTTGACAGGGTGCTGAAAAGTGATCTCACAGAAGTCTATTTTAATATTTCTAATACAAGTCATTGCTGAAAAGTTTTCAGCAAACAATGACTTCATATTACAAGCACATTAGACATAGTCTAATATATACATAGTTGAGATTTTTTTTATTTACATTTGTACATTATATCAAATAATATGCATACATACATACATGTATAATGTGTTACCCAAAAATTCTGAGAACTTGAAATGGCTTTCTCAGCAAAAAAATAAAATAAAATAATAGAAAACGAATTTCTTTATTTCCTAGTGGAGTAATTTTGAGAGATGTGTGAAATGTCTGGCACACCTCACAGATGACAGATTGATCAAGATGTTCAAATTTCCTGAACTTTTAGACAGTTCAATGTGTGTATGTATATATATATATATATACTACATTGCTTATTAAATCATCAATACAAAGTGGGTCTAAATCATGTTTACAAAATGTCTAGTAATAATTTCACACATGATTTTTCAGGAAATTTATATCTAGTTTCATACCCTGTTTTACAGACTTCTCATTAATGTTAGTTTTGTTAAGAACGCCATGAACAACAGCTCTGTCTTTTTCTTCTGGCCAAGGATGAGGTGCAGCTCTCATTTTCTTTTAAGAACTTTATTTAAGAAAAAAATAAAATATAATGATAAGAATACAGTATTTTGTTAAATGTTCATTTCAGTAAGAATAAAAATTCATCTATTAGACTTATGTCCATGTCAAAATTGTAATTCTTGGATAAATTGTTTTTGTTTTTTTTTCCACTATTTTTAATGTACAGATATGATTATCTATTATAAAATAAACGCTGTTAATATTGGATTAATAAACTAAATATATTTTGAAAGAAAGGGAAAGTTTTAAAAGTCTATATAAAATACATGAAATAAAAGATATTTTATACTTTGAAAATATATTAGATTCTACTGAAATAGTTGAAAAATTATTTAAATTGTTTACATTCAGACTTATGCCTTCTTCATTTTTTTTTTTTTTGTTATTATCACAATACTTTACTTGTTACACTCTCCAGCTTTTTTCTGGTTTCTCTCAACCTGATAAACCTTCAAGAAATTAACTGAACTCTATTTAATCTATAAGGGTAAAATGGTCTCTTTCCACTGTTTGTATCTAAGAATATCTACTCACCACCTACTGTAAAAATGCTGGTGTCACACAGGGCTCTATCCTAGGCCAGACGCTCTTCCTTATTTTCATAAATGATCTCTCAGATGAGATCAAGAGCCAAGTAGGCATCTATGCAGATGACACCACAATTTAATCCTGCATCAGTAAGAAATCCGGCGTGGCAGACAAACATAATCTCGCTGCTGATCTTGAGAAGGATCTATATTCACAGTTAGATCAACCAAATGCAGATGACAATTCTACTCCTGCAGCTTCTTATCTCACACTTCCTGCCTGTGGAACTCGCTTCCATATTCTTGCTTTCCTGACAGCTACAACCTCCAGGAATTTACATGCAATGTCAATACTCATCTCTTAACCACTTGACTCTAGTTCTTTCTTCACCACCCCATATATCCTTTCCTTTCTCTTCACCTTTGCAACTGTCATCACACCTTTATTCCCATCCTTCTCTTGCTCCTTTCTAACCGGTTCATCTTTCTCATCACTCTCTTCTATCTAATCTTTTTACTTTTATGTAGCCCCCTGCACATCAGTGGCGTTACCACCTTGCTCGGGGTGATATGATTAAAAAAAAAATACTCAATTATGGCTCACTCTGTTTCCAATGAGTCTCAGTCTATAATTCATGAAGCTACTGTCCAATGTGACAATCTTCATATTCTATGTGCCATGTTCTTTCAGTACATAAGTAATCATGACTTTCCACATCTCCCTATCCTTTGTAGCTCTGAACATCCTTTTTTTTGTTAAGCCTATTCATCCCTGCTCTCCCAACCATTTGCTCAATCCTATCAAGTATGCCATGCATTGCTTACCCTGCCTCTCTTTCCCTCTATTTGCCCTGTGGATATCAGATTCCCCAAGCCCTCCTTCCTTATTACATGTCCCCAAAACTTCAGTTGTCTCTTACTGATGTTAAGTGTAAGTTTCCTTTTCACTTACATCCTCTCCAAAACCTTGTCCTTGTTAACATGCTCGATCCATAGTATCATCAGCATTGCTACGTATAGCTTGAATAAATCTGGTGAAAAGACACATTCTTGTCTTACACCTTTTTCTATTTTTGTATATCTTCTGAACTCATTTCTTGTCCATATGCAGGTGGTTTGCTGCCAAAATAGCTGGGCGAATTAAAGCTTTGCCTTGTTAATATGCTTACATAGTAATTGCAATTTCAATCATTGGATCAAGCAGTACAATTTTAGTCTCAGAGAAAACAGGGCAGGAAATAATGGAGCAGTAATAAAGAAGCTCAAGACAGTGGAATGAGAATTATCTACAGTTGTAGAATAAATAAAAAGTGCAGCACCAAATTCCTTGAAGATAACCCAGACAGTTGAAACATTGTAATAATAACAACAGACACAAAGACATTTGTCTAATGGTAAATAATATAAATGACAACTCATCCCAAAAATTTATACAGATGGTTAAAAAAAAATGTTTGTTTTTCATGACTGTAGAAGTAAAATTTCTATCAAATATATAAAAAATAGCCTCCAAATCAAGAGTTGGTGGGGTTAAAAGAGAATGACTAACATATGAGTTATAGGGAAATCGGTTTCTAAAGATGCACTGTATTGCTATTAGGTGTGTTGATCATACCACATCTATCTTGTGCCACTGGTAGATAATAGAAGAGGCTTATTTTCAATAGAATTCATTGGCCTGTTGGTTTGGTTTGTAGTCATCAGCAAAGATTTATTGACCAAAATATAAGCCTTTTACAAAAATGGTATTGATTAAAAAAAAAAAAAAATTAAAAAGAAAATGGAGGGGAATCATGATTATCTGTTGTACAAGCAATGTGAAAAATAGTGTCTGTATAAGGAATTTGTTAGTATAGCTGTACTAAAGTAATGGAATAAAATAGAAAATAAGAGAAGAGACAGAAATAAAAATTGATGAATGAAGTTCAGAATAACA
Organism: Ascarosepion bandense; assembly: GCA_037127315.1. Taxonomy (NCBI): domain Eukaryota; kingdom Metazoa; phylum Mollusca; class Cephalopoda; order Sepiida; family Sepiidae; genus Ascarosepion; species Ascarosepion bandense. Next base: position 2,968,043 of record JBBBDQ010000714.1, read on the forward strand.
ATCTATTTAATTTTTTTTCTATTTGAATGTTTGTCATGTATGTGTGTGTGTGTGTGTGTATATATATATATATATATATATATATATATATTGAAAGATATAAAATATATATAGGTACATATGTCCTCATTAAATACAGATATAAAAATAAATGACTGTATGTGCATACAGTGTGTGATAAGTAAACTGTCACCATTTTATGTTTTTAAATTCATGCATGCATGGTGTTTGTTTTTTTATTTTGTTGACTGCACAATATAGTTGGGTCAGTTGTAAATAGTTTGTGAGAGAAAGAGCGCCATGGCACAATTCACTCCAGAAATATGGGAATGGCATGCTGTACTGCTTGGCATTAATTCCAGAAGATCCAATACGAATATTTCAGTGTGTTTGGATGTCAATCCAATGGCAGTTATGCCTCCATTTTCCCACAAGGCCTCAGACTCAACATGGAGGCCTCTATTAAGTGCCTTGTGGGGGAAGTGCTGCCCTGGGTCTAGAGGGTGCCTTCTGGAAGACTATGTCTTGCAATAAGTTTCTACATCATCCTACCCAAGCAAGAGAATTTCTGCGATCACATCAGCTCTTATATCTGTCCACCTAAATACCCAGACTGCAACCCTCTTGATTATTATGTGTGAAGGTGAAGTTGAGCAAGAAACCAAAAAAACTCCTTGTAATACTGAAGATGAACTGAAGGCAAGGATTATGGCAGCACTCACCACCTTAAATAAGGAGACTGTCCAGAAGAGCTGCAGGAGATTCACAAATCGTCTGGATACCATAGTTGAAGCTAGGGATTTTACTGATTACTTTTCAGTATCTCAAGATATGTTTACCAAAATCATGCAGAACATATCTGTAAAAATGAGATGCATTTTCATTTTTGCATCATTTAGATGCCGATTCATCCATCATACCCTCTAAATGCACACACATAAATATATACACCAAATATGTAAGAATTATTACATATGCATATATATATATATATATATATATATATATATATTCAATCACAGTAATGGTTGAATATATTCTAAAGTCTGACATTGAGTGAATCTAGGCAGCTTTAAAGCTTCACCACTAATTTAAATTTCAAACAGTTTACAGAGTGAGATAGAAAACACATTTTGAAAAAAAATTTTGAACTTTGATTCAGTAGAAAAAAGTTACATCAAAATATGTGAAGCCTGAAAAGGGAGACTAACTACATAAGTCCATAAGTGATTAACTAACACTTCTAATAATAAATCTTGTTCTTTATAACTTTTTTCTCTTTAATATTTTGCATGCAGTTTTCAACATTTAAATTCTGATGATATCTTTTATAATTCTTGTCAACCAAACTTTGCTTATCACATCAGAATTGATTATCAGAATTATAAATAAACAATTTTTTATTGTTTTTTTTTATCAATATCATATAATTTCTTTTTCTTTTTGATATTTTTGAATGCAGTTTTAAGCATTGAATTTATATTAAATTAATAGCAATGCCTCGAAAAATCATGGATTACATGGGAAAATGCATGCATGAAAAGTAATATTCTTAAGATTATATTAAACCTGGAAAAGAACAGAAGATATTTTAGTGAAGTAAAGAATAAGAAATTTCTTACTTAAAATATTGCAAACTGAAAATAATTCAGATTTTATTTTTACCTGCAATATGTGTTTAGTATTCTTTTATGTGTATCATATTGCTTTGGATGATATCCACTAAGCTCTCTATACAGATCTACCTCTTAATATTTTATATTAAATAGATCTCTTTGAGAGTTTACATACTTGGCATCTATATATATATATATATATTGAGTGTATTTAGGCAGCGTTTTTTCATTAATGCACATTTCTTTGAATAATATAGATATTATCATTAAATGAAGAAAGAAAATTACAATATTGATACATAATTTTTTTAATAATCCAATTTAAGCTTTCAGCTTACATAAACCATTTTCAAAGATGTCAAATTACATTATATATTATAAACATGGACAAACCATAATGACAAACTTTTTGTTTACATGGAAGATTTCCAAGCAACAACAAACTTGTGCATTTAAGATGCTCTACAAATATTCTTAAATATTCTCCCACTTCAATTGTTTAGCCTATAATTAATAACAGAAGCCATTGGTTTATTCCAATGGCTTCCCATACTTAATATTTCTTGTTTTCACTCTCACTTGGTCATGAGTGCTGTTATGAACTGTGATGCGATATTCAGTATTGTGAAACATGCATTAATATATATATATATATATATATATATATATATATACACACACTGTGACATGGTATAAAACATGATGTATGATCAATTTAAAAAAAGAAATACTGTCTTTATGTTCCCACTTTTTTTTTTCATTTTTCTTCTTTTTTAGACTGAGTCCTGTCTTGGTTAAAAAGGATGGGGAAAGATTTATGTTGCTTGACAACAAACAGAATGATCTCCTAAGGAAATGAGTAAAAAGTCAGTTACCCAAGTTCATGTGGCATACACCCTCATGTGGGATCTTTGCATTGAAATTTTTAGTTTTTTCAATAATCTTTAACTGTAACCAATCACAAAAAAAATCAACTCTCATCATGCAATCATGAGAGATACACTCACAAACATATTCCATTACTAGTTGGATAAGAATTAAGAAAAAAATATCATCTCAAAGATTTTGAATCTATTTAATTATTTACTGGATAAAGGATAAAAGAATATTATACTTAAAGAAACACAAAGAAATATTATACCCAAAAGAGATCATCTTACTTTCATCTCAGATGCAATGCAATTAACTGAAATGAAATACTAAGATTATTCTAAAATCTAATGTCTTACAATGCAGAACTACCAACTTGTGTGTGGACATTTTACAATAACTTTGTATATTGAACATTTTAACTTCCAAATATATGAAACAAGAACGTTTGAACTAACACCCAATATCAGATAAGTGTCCTTTTATTGATTTTAGATCTGTCACCTCACACTTTACCCATGTTTTGTATTTTGTTATATAAAATTGTTTACAAGTGTTAGCCTTGTGTTTGTTATTCATTGGTACCTGTTCGTGTGTTCCTATATGAGTGAATTCAACTTTTTTTCTTGAACCTGGGATTCATATCTTTGAATGTTGCAAATTCATAACTATATATATACATACATATATATATATATATATATATATATATATATACACACACACATACACCAGCCTCTATATCTTTGAGAAATTTTGTTAACAAAATATGTACCATTTGGCAAGAGTAGAACCAGCAACCCCTAACAACACAGGGGAAGCCATCAACTGATCTAACTTAACCACAAATATAAAGATACTGGTTAATTAAAAACAGATTATATACTCAAATATGAGATTCTATTAAAAATAATATTCAGTCAAATATATATATATATATATATATATATATATATATATATATAAAAATGGAGAGAGAGATTATATAAAAATTATATACAAAAAGTGATGGTTAAATTGTCGCCAATCTTAATTTTTTTAATTTTGTGCATGCATGTCATTTGTTCTTGATTTTGTTGACTGCACAGTATAGTAGGGTCAGCTGGGCACTGTCTATGAGTAAAAATAGACCCATGTTGCAATTTACTCTGCCATAAATTTTGAAACAGCTTGCTGTACTGCTTGGCATTCATGTCAGAAGTTTTAATACAAATATTTCAGTGTGTGTATGTGTCAATCTGAGGACAGTGCAGAGGATCTTGTAAAGAGTTTGAGGAGTTTTATGATTATGAAAACCAGCAGCTTAGACAATTCACTTTGATCATTCTGATAACAAGAATTTCCTAATTTATTTATGAAGGCCACAGACTAAACACAGAGGTTTACATCAAGTGCCTTCAAGAGTAGCATTACTTTGGGTCAAGAAACTGGATGCTGGAAAATCCTACACCTGGCAACCGGACTCTGCATCATGCTACAAATGCAGAAGCAACCAGTCATGGCTCTCAGGCAATTTCTGCAACCACATCACCTCTCACATTTGGCCATCTAATTCCATAGACAGCAACTCCCTTGATTATTATGTATCGGGCACAGCTGAGCAAGAGACTAAAAAAAGTCTTTTTAACACCAAAGATGAATTGAAGTCATCTGGATGCCATACTTGAAATCAATGGCGATTTTATTGAATAAATTTACTTTAGTATTTCAAAATATTTTTTATATAATTTTGGTAAACATATCTGTTAAAATGAGATGTCAGTGTTCTTTTCATTTTTGCATAATCTAACACTAATTTATCTATGACATCCTGTATGCATACACACACACACATATATATATATATATATATATATATATTTCATACAAATGGCTGGTTTTTGTTTACAACTGCACAGAACAAACCATTTTGTATTCTAACAATGCAAACAGATGTTACCATTATCCAGTAAATAAACCTTCATCTTCAAATAAGTATTAATTTATATATTGACAAAATTTGAAGTGGCTAATAATGTACACTGCATTATGTGTGTGTGTGTGTGTGTATATATACAGTGTCTAATGCATTGTACACTATTGGCTAATGTATATCTGCACCAGTAATGATATAAAATGGTTTATTCTGGGTAGATGTAAACAAACAAAAGCGATTTACATGAACTGTCTTCAATTTTAAAGTCAAAACATAATTACACCAGAATTAAGCAAAAAGTTTCATAGCACTGTCCTCCGGAAACTGTTCAGTCAAAGTGACAAATTCTTTGCACTAGACTTATCAACACTATCTCTACCCTGCTTGCCAAAATACCTTTTATTAGCAAAACTATTAGGGAAAAATAAAACAACAATCTTAGTGCTAACCATTATCACAACTTGATACACTCTCTCTCTCTCTATATATATATATATATCTATATATATATATACATAAAAACACACAATATTTAAGTGTTAATACATTTAAAGAAACTACAAATATTAATATATTTGACCATGGTTGGATTCCATTTTAAAGAGTGTACAGAAAGATTTATTGTTTTTGTCTTGAGACACCATCAAGTTTTGTGATTCCAAACTGACTTTTTTGTTTTTTAAATACATTCAACACATATCTATAATACATGCATATTCTTATTTATAAATATAACCTAACATTCCTAAAAATATCCAAATAAAGCTAACAAAACCGTTTCTCACAAGTAATGATAATGTGTTTTTTATGCCATACCACATCAAGACATAGACAAATATGACTGCACTTATTTCCTTCATTTCTTAGGAAAGATAGTGAAGTGGTTTCCTGATGCTTTTTTCAGTCTGGAATTAAGATTTTCCTAGCATTCTCACTTTAATGTAAACCTAGATAACATTGTTATCTTATCCATAACTAGGTAGAGAGAAGACATAAATTCATACCTTTCCTAAAGATATTAGTGCAAAAATAAACAAAACAGACTTGGCCAGAACTTGAATTCAGCAATTCTGTTTTTCACAGTAATAACAGTTATATTATCCACACATTCACTGATCATATTAATGATCCTGATCATGAACAGAGATGGTAACAAGTATTGAAAGAAAAACACGAACATATCACTCAATTAGTACCGAGCCTGACATATAGATGGCACCACTAATTAAAAAAATCCATATGCTTTTCATAAATTACTAACCTTTAAATGGCATGTGACAAAATTTGGGCCCAATCAAATTATTATTCTACAAATTATGGTTATTTAAGTGAAGCTACTGTTGTAAATTTTCAAAACAATGAAACATTGCTTTCTTATGCAGAATAATACTGGTTCAGGCAAAGCAATAGGTTGTTAAGTGTTATTTGGACTCTGCTTTGTTAGAATAAATGGTTAAGAGGTGGTATGGTGACTTTAATCACAATCATACAGACATATATGATGCTAAATGCTCAGGTTAAACAAAATCTGCAGTTGTCTCAGAAAATGCCCAAAAAATCCAAAAAGTCATTCTGGCCAATCATAAATTGAAGTTGAGCGAGACAGAAAATTAGTTGAACATATCAAAAGACAGTGTATTCACCACTTTGAAGATTTGTCAATGAGAAAGCTGCATTCATAGTGGGTGCTGCGTTTGCTCACAGACAATCAAAAGCAACAATGCGTCAATGATTCAGAGTTTTGTTTGCAGCTGTTTCAACACAACAAGAAGTTTTTGCATAAATATGTGACAGTGGATCCCCCACTTCACTCCGGCAGGCAGCTGGGTGGACAGCAGCAGGTGAAAGTCTCCAAAGCAACCAAAGACACAAACATCAGCAGGCAAGGTTTTGGCCTCCGTGTTTTGTTCATCGAGAAAGGAATAACCATCAATAGCGAATATTATATAGTATTATTGATGTGTTTGAATGAAGAAATCACCAAAAAACGGCCACAAATGAAGAAGAAGAAAGTGATCTTTCACCAAGATGATGCACCATGTCCCAAGTGGATAGTAACAATGGCAAAACTACATGAATTGCACTTTGAACTGCTTCCGCATCCACTTTATTCTCCAGATATGGTCTCCAGCAACTACTGGCTGTTTGCAGACCTCACAAGAATGTTCCAGGGAAAGAAATTTGGTTCCAATAAAGAAGTGATCTTGGAAACTGGGGTGTATTTTGAGACCAAAGACAAATCGTTCTACTAAAATAGCATTGAATTGTTAGAGAAATATTGGAATCAGTTTATCACTATGCAAGGAGATGAATAAAGCTGCATTTTGACTAAAAGTTGTTGTTTTATTAGTTAAGACTGGGATTTATTGAGTGATGTCGTATGTACTGTAAACAGTCTAACTCTAATCCAGGTATTTTGACAACTTATACACAATCTGGAAAAAAGTGATAAGAAGGAGACAAAGAGAACTTAATGCAACATATATACATTTCATATATAATATGTATATAAGCAGCTGTACCGGTACTCTATACATTTGATAAAGTATACAACTGAGAGAAGGAAAACTGATAAAACACCTGCTATTTGACAGTATTCAACAATATTAGTCAAATCTTCATTTTGAGTTCATACTGCTCTTGATTAGAGAATGGGACTAACTCAGCACAACATCTTTATCCACTTTAAAAACTTAATGCAAAGAAATTGCTTGATATCCTAAGGCAGGAGTGGCCACCCTATGGAACATGTGCCAACAGTGGTGCATTGCAAGATTATGGGTGGCACACTATGCCCCAGAGAAAATTTCCAATAATGCTCAATAATAATAACACAACCTAATAATAGATAATTTGAATTATTATAAATAGTTTTAGTTTGAAACATTATGAAAAAAAGGAAAATATTTTATGATATATTAACAATTATATATTGAAATAAATGATTAATAATATAAGAAATTTAGATAAGAAAATTATCAATGCAAATTAAGAAATGTCTTTAAAGAAACTCATCTTCAATTTAGTTGAATTCTTTTTCTATACAACTGCTTCATCTGTCCACACTAGCATATTATATATATATATATATATATATATATATATATATATATATACACACACACACACACACACACACTTAATAATTTTATGTGTAACTGCCAAATATGTCTATATTACCATATTTTAAGAGATTCAAATGGGGTAAAATTTTGTGTAGCACATCTGAAAGAATTGTGAAAAAAATTGGTTCATGGGGAAGAAAAGATTGGCCATACCTGTCCTAAGGTTTATTTTTTACATGCCAAATGAATGGCCATGGCCAAAAAAAGTAATCATAATCAATGAAGGTTCAAAATACAAGTATACTTCATGATAATAAAATGTATATAGCTCATATCTGCAAACTTTGTGCTTGATGTCTTAAAAGTTTATCTGGCTTAAAGAGCCATATTTGTTTAAAGCACAACTGAGTCTTACAATGATATCATGTGATGGTGATACTTGACAGCAAGATGACATCCATCATATATTAGCAAGTGTATGCTTATACATAATATCTATATAGGTAGTTATTAGGGAACAAAATGATGATTATATATACATACATATATATCAGGAAAATAAAGACTCATTTTTCTTTACATATATATAATTACAGAAACAAATCTACACAAATCTTAGCATTATGCACATATGTAAATGCATATTTCATTCAAATGATACATTTTTATGTCGGCTTACTTGTAAATAGATATATTACAAGAGTGATATTAATGCAAATATTTGAAATTCTATACAACTCTACGAACATAGACATCTATATTATTGAAATTTACATAAAACGTCTCTTAGGCAACTATCTTAGGATGTAAATATAAGTACATGTAGATGCATGTAAGCATGTATAAGTACATAGATGTTGTAAAGCTAGATGTGCATGTGTATTGATTATATATATATATATATATATATATACACACACACAAAAGAATATTGAAAAGTTTTCATTGTGACCAAGAAACACTTCCTGACAAAATTTTCATGTTTGAACATTTAGACAGATATGGGATCAGACTGAAATATATATATATATATATTGTTATATATCAAGTGTAACAAAAGAAAATAAATGATTGACCAAAATTCAGTTAAATCACAGACAAATATTTAATTTACGATGAACACAAAATAAGATATTTACAATTTTTTGCATTCAAAACAGAAACAGAGTTTACTACTGGCGAGTGTTACAAGGAGAGAATGGGAAGGTAAGGAATCAAGTATCTTTATCCAGTTAACTTAGCGAAATAGTTTAAGTGCTGTCATTTATGGAAGCCCTCAAATGTGTTTATAAAGAACTGGCAGTATAGCCCGGCATTGCTCGGGTGTAATGAAAGCTTTAAAGCTAATCCATGGTCTTGGAGCTCAGACTCAGCCTAAAGAATATTTATGTGAAGTTTGGTGAGAATCAGATAAAAATTGTGGATTTGTATGAAGGACATACAGACAGATAAACTGACACACATGCAAACATCTTGTCTTATATATATATATATATATATATATATTATTGATTTTCTGCACTATTGTAAGAACTGCAACCTTGAAACTTCTGAATATCATTTCTTATGTCTTTGTTGATGAGTGTATCAAACTTGATTAAAATCGGACCACTCCTTCTATAACCTGATTTTTTTGATTATCGATTTTCAATATTTATCAGGGGTACCTTGACACAAAATCTAGCTAAGAACACTTGCAGACGCTTATAGTACAACTGTGTACATTTTCAAGAAAATCGGTTCTGCCGTTTCAGTCTATAGGTAATGGATATAGACACACACAAAGTTCTATTTATAAATTAGTTTAAATTTAGATAATTTCCAGTATGGTCAATGAAAGAGTCAAAAATATCTATTTACCCATTTAGTTCCATGAAGTTCACTTTCAGGTTTTAGTTGGGAATCAACTTTTCTTATAGATTCCTTCAGCTGGATGCACAAATCCATGAATCAGGTTGGAGTTGATAATGTCAGCAAATCCTGTTAACTACTCTCTTCCCAGAAACTATTTTTATAGGGGCTAACACCTAATTTTCATATTTCTAGAATCTTTTTGAATTCTCTAGATTTTACTGGAATATACTGAAAATTTCTAGAATCTTCCAAAATGTTCTATTCCTAATTTCTCTATTTAACAACTACTTCATGAATTAAAACTTTCGTAATAAAAGACTCAATGGAATCCCTTACTATAATTTTTTATACATTACTAATATTATTTTTATATATAAATGCATCCTCGTGTCTCTCTCTCTCTCTCTCTATATATATATATATATATATATAGACACACACACACACACACACACACAACCAATTATAAATACTCACTTAAAGCATGAATCTAACTTATTTCTACCAATACATTAATAATCATCTTTATATGCCATGTTCTTTCATGACATTGGTGATCATGGATCTCCACTATCCATTGTTTTTCTTAGTTTCCTTTTTTGGGATCTCTCCCAAACCCTGCTCAGTCATCCATTTGCTCAAGCCAATCAAGTATGTCTCATGCTGTTTTCCTTGTCTCTCTTTCCTTCTATCCATCCTCTGAGTATTAGATTCTCAAAGCTCTGCTTCCTCATAACATGTCTCAGAAACTTTAGCTGTCTCTTCCTGATGTTAAGTTTCCTTCTGTAGAACCACATTTCCATTGCTTCAAGTCTCCCCTTCATTTTTATAAGAGTGTCCAGCATTCACTGTTATATATAAGGATAGATATCGCAGTAACAGTCCTGTACCCTTTTCTTTGATTCCAACAAAATCTTCCTGCCTCTCAATATTCTTTTCAGCTTTTGAAATGCATTGTTGGCCATGCCAATGCACCTTCGAATCTCAGTGTTGCACTTTTCATCTTCTGTTAGAAGACTACTCAGGTAATTACATTTCTGCACCTGCTTTGTTTTTATAACTCAACCTTCATTTTGGGTTTCTCTTTTTACTGGTGACCATGCATTCAGTTTCCTCATAGTTTATGTTTAGTCCTTTTTCTTGCTTTCCCTTGCTACTTATTTTCCTTTCCATGTCTGCTATCAGTACTGTATCATCTGTCTATCTTATATTGTTAAGATTGTGGCGACTAATGACAAATCCTGGCAGGACATTTAGTTCTCCCAGATTTGTTTCACTGTACTGGTTGAATAATTCCAGTGAGAAAACACATCCTTGTCTTACACTCCTTTCTATTTTTGTGTATCTGCTGATCTCATTTCCTGCTCATATGCAGGCAGTTTGCTGCCAGTATAGGTTCTTGATTATTCTAATTTCTTTCCCAAATATGTCAAGGTTTGCCGAGCATCTCTATCAAGCCTTTGTGGAGTTCTTTGTCAAATGCTTTTGCATAGTCTATAAAACAGATACACAATTGTTTGCATTTGTATTGCTCTTTCTGATAAATTTCTGAGCAAAAATATTGCATCCCTTGTTTCAGTGTCTTTGACAACCCACACTATTCTTGTCCTATCTCTGGCCCAATTCTGCTGTGCATACTATTCATCAGAATCCAGATGATGAGTTTTGTTATGTGGCTAATTAAGCTGATTCTTCAATGGAATTCACATTCCTTTGATGAAAAAGGAAATAATACTTATTCTAAATAATACATGAAGAAATAATACTAATTCCATCATCAATGAAAAATTTCAACTACAAAATTTCATCACAATCGAGCTTCATTTCAATGACCAACATAGAAGTGACACCAGCATTTCCAAAATACAAAGTCCTGGCTACATTTTCAATGATTTAATTGAAAATATCTAGACATTTTCATTTACACACGCACATACAGATATACTTATATTAACGTTACTATTCAACATACACTTAGACAAGTGTTTCTACATAAACACACACATGCACCATCACACACTTCACCATCTAAAATATTCCTCACACATATATTTAAAAACTGATCATAGCTTTAACCCATGTGATCTGTGTATTAATATGCATGCACACATATATCAACTAACATTACCGTCCAACATATCTCTAAACAGACAAATGTTTCTATACAAATATATGTATACATTATTATACACTTTACCATCCAAAATATTCCACACATACATTTAAAAATTAAATTTATCTATTGCTTTAATACACGGAACATTTCTGACCAATAAGAATTAAACCCAAATTACAACATCCCAGTATATCTTACTGTTATTTTTCTATTTTGTCTTGATTTCTGAAGAAGCTTTAATAAACATGAAACAGGTTTGATTAAGATATGTTTTTGATTTTGTTTTTTTAATTTATTCTATCATCTTATCAGATTCCAGTTTATATATACAACTCATACATACACTTCAGTATATGGTCTCCAGTGAAGAAAAATATTCTATTTAATGTTGACTACTTCTCTTGTATTACAACAGCTGCCAGAACTTCAAGTCTTTCATTTCATTGAGTTTCCATCGTTTACTGAAACCAATTTCAAGTCACTTAAAGGTGATGTTGTTTACAATGGTCAAACTGAATTTTTATGTAAATTTTTTTATAGAAGGACTATGTATGTGTTTGTGTGTGCGCATTATTTCAGTTCTTGATTGTGTATATATATATATATATATATATATATATAAAGACAGATGGCTTGTTAAGGCTGACAATATGTGTCCTAGCATGTAAGTTCCTACTGCTTTGGTTATAAATTATTTATGACAAAGTCATTGCACTTACCTGATCTATTCTGTAATCCTCTTAGAATCCCAACAATGAGAATTTTTACCAAGATACCAGGTGATGAGACAGGGAACATTAGATTCATGCTTTTCCCCCAAATCATTAGAGAATACAAGCTGCTTCAACTGAAATTCAAACTGCTGATGTAATTTCATACTACAAATGTCTGTACAGATACTCAGGCACACTTACAAATGTAAGTGCACACACATTTGAGTGTGTGTGTGTGTGTGTGTGTATATATATATATATATATATATATATATATCATATTTCTGAATAATAATAATTAGTAAATAAATCACAAGACAGGAAACTCTTGTGATGCCTTTTGTTCTTTTCTGAATTAAATGTATCACAATTTTCTGTCTTGTATTGTCATTTATTTGCCCAAATATGCTGCTTATTTAGGCAGCAATCTCTCTTTAATACATATTTCATTAAAAATAAGTGCTAATGTAATTATATGATTATATTGTTTTTCCTATGAGTATACAAGACATTTTTGAGGGACTAAGTGTATAATATAAAAGTGTGCAAATTATTGTTTGTCCCAAGTGCTTTTGGTAAATCTGTTAGCCATTTGCAAAGTGTTTTGATGTACTATTGTGGTTAGTGCATAGGTTGCTAAGACAAAGACATGTTTTCATTTATCAAACATATTCAATATATATATATTTCATAGCTGATATTGTTCAATGTGTTTTCTTTTTGTTCATGAGTGCATGCTTCTTTTATTTTTACACCTTTTATTAAATGGAAAGCTAACAGAGTACCTGAATGCTCAGAACAAGAAATCAAAATTGGACAATTTCTATATACACTAAATCCCCCCCTGCAAATGACTTGTTTGCCCACAAGAAAAAACATAAATCTTAACTGTCAGTCATTTTTAATGAAATATGTATGTGTGCAAGTTTCATTAAAAACAACAAACAAGTTTTTATATAATTTTTCATGATATAATTTTTTTTTTCAAAAAGAATACATGACAGAAAAGCTGTCTGAATGTTTTACTTATCCAAGTGCTTTCAGCTATACTTTTAGCCATTATCAAGGATGATTTTTATTTTAATTTTAAAATACATAGTTTGATTTATGTATGAATCTAGAGTTATAGGAATGTTTTATTTTCCAAACATGGTCAGCCCATTGTGGCCATGTTTGTTGTTGATACTATTGAGTGTTGGCTTTTTCTTTTTTTATTAATAATGCTTCCATTGCTTTTAACCTTTTTTTAATGTAGATGATGTTATTATACTTGTTTTATTAATAAGTACGTGAAAGATACATTTTTGTAGGTCTCCATGTGTATTTAAATGAGACCTCATTGAGTTATGGTCTCACTAAATTTAGTAGTCTGAAACAAACTTTCATGGCTTCTGCTCAGACAAACTTAAGTCACTGGTGCCTCCTCAACAGATGTTTACTCGTGCAACCAGAATGGCAATTGGGTCCCACCCATTCAGTTAGGTTAGCTAAATGCAGACGACAATTGTACTCCTGCAGCTTCTTCTCTCGCACTTCCCACCTGTGGAACTCGCTCCCATATTCTTGCTTTCCTGATGGCTACAACCTCCAGAAATTTAAATGCGATGTCAATACTCATCTACTAACTACTGGACTCTAGCCCTTCCCCCACTCTGTATATCCTTTCCTCTCTCTCTCCCCTTGCAACAGTCATCACTCCTGCATTTTTATCTTTCTATTGCTCCTTTCTAATTGGTTTGTACTCCTTTTCTCTCTCTTCTAATTAATTCTCTTTCAGTTATGTACCCCCCCCCCCCCCCCCCGCACATCAGTGGCATTTACGCCTTGCCCGGGGTGAAATGATTAAAAAAAAAAAATCCATCTCCACCAAGCTATAGGATAAATAACAGAGCAGACTAAGCCAATCTCAGAAAATAAAAATTCTGAATTAAAACTTGAAGAGGGCTATTGATTTTGTCGCATACTGTGCATCATTACTTTGCTCTCCATTCTTTTAAAAAGTGTACCTAGTTCGAAACAAACCTTCACCACAAAATGCAAATTATCCTTGTGGGTAGTCTAGCAATTCAGTTCTAATCTAAAATCAATGAATAATTCGTTCATATTGGGTTGTTCTGAAAGTTCATTGTTATTTTTAAGGAAAATTATAACACAAAACAAAATTATGCCTTTAAATATTTATTCAACCATTTTGTTGCATAACATTTTTTGATTTTTTCCTTCAATTTAAAAATTCCATCTTCACAGAATTTTGATGGTTTCTTGGCAAAGAACTCATTGAAGTGGTTTTTTATGCCATCCAAAGAACTAAAATTTTAACAATTGAGATTATTTTGCAAGGAACTGAAAAAATGAAAATCCAAAGGAGCAATGTCTAGTGAATATGGTGGGTGGAGTAACACATCCCAGCCAAACTGCAAAAATTTTTGTCAGGTTGCCTAAGAAACACGAGGTCTGACATTATCCTGATGAAAAACAACACCTTTCCTGTTTGCCAATTCTGGGCAATTTTCCTGAATTGCTGCTTTTAATTCACTCAGTTGTGAGCAAAACTTTTCTGAATCAATTGACTGATTACTTGGCAGAAGTTCATAGTACAAGATTCCTTTCTAATCACACCAGATGCACAACATGACATTCTTAAGATAAAGACCTGCACTTGGGATGGCTTAAGTTGGCTTATGTCACTTAACCCAGAATCTTTTTCATTGAACATTGTTGTAAATAATCTATTTCTCATCACCTGTCACAACTTGCTTCAAAAAGGGAGAAAATTCATTGTGTTGAAACAAGTCACAGATAGAAATTTAATCCAAAAGATTCTTTTCACTCAGATCATGTGGCACCCAAACATCATAGTGATCCAAGCTTCAGTTAGCGGTCATATATTATAAATTTCGATGAATTTAGAATTTCTACCAATTCTCTCATTGTTTAATGCTGATTATTCTCAATCAATGTCTTGATTTGGTCACCATCTTTAGTGGAGGGAATGCCTGAATAAGGCTATAATCACAAACCCTGAACTTAGCAAATTACTTCTATTCAGATCTATCAGCTAATGTCTCTTCACCATACACAGCACCTATCTTTTTTGTTGCCTGCAAGGAATTTTTGACATGAATTAAGTAATTTTAAACATTCTTTCTCAAGAGATAGTTTGGAATGTGCTCTAATCAGAAATGTAAAACTATTATATCTGTTAATAAATTTGACATATTCTAACATGTTGGAATATGAATGACTAAAAACCAGCATGAATTTTATGGAAAACCCAATATATATTCCCATTGTACTCACATGATCTGAGTAAAAAGGTTTTTTTTTTCTGATATTAAATTCAGAATGCTCTTAGAATAAAAGTGAAGAGCCAATATCTGTATTATCTTTCTCAATATACTTCTTACTCTATAGTGCTTGCCTGCACTCATTTACTCTACTGACCTTACCTTTATACCCAAGAATTTTTTCTCTTCCCGTGTCCACTCCCAAAATCATCTTTTGTTTTTTATTTGTTGATGTTTTGCCTTCACAGTCACTTGACCTTTCTAATCTCTTCTCAAGGCAAGTGACAATAGTTCCACCTGAGCTACTAAGACTTTTTCTTCTATGTGCCCTGTCCCTTCAGCATGTAGACGATCATGGCTTTCCACGTCTCCCTATCCCTGGTGGCTCTTAGCACGCCTTCTCCTGTTACATCATGCAACCCTCGTTCCATCATCCACCTGATTAGGTCCTTCAAATATGTTATCCATTGCTTTCCCCTGTATCCTTTTCCCTCTATCTGGCCTGTTAGTATCAGGTTCTCCAAGCCCTCTTCCCTCATTGCATGTCCCAGGAAGTTCAGCTGTCTCTTCCTGATGCTCATTATTAATTTCCTTTTTGTTTCCATCATTTCTAGGACCTCATCAGCAGAATCTGTCAAAATATGTTTCGCCCTGACTACAAACAAAATTAGACTCCATGTCTCACAAGAAATTCAGTGATGATTTAATTCAAGCTAATAAACTTGAATTTGAAATTTTTGACTTTGAAAGCAAACTTGAAAACTATCTCATCTTGTTTTCCAAATCCACATATATTTTTCCTACTGATTACTTGATTCATCACACATGTGAAAACAATTTATGTCTCATTTCCAAGTTTCTAAATATTCATTAACAAAATCATTGCTTAAACTCAATATTTCCTTCATTGGTGCTGATTAGAATAGAAGGAATCAAGCACTATCGAATTCAGAGAAAAGGAAGTCAAGTTTAAATTCCTTCAAATAATATCAAGAAAGATATTCCATAATATCATCATCATCTGTTGGACAAAGGTCTTTTTCAATTCTTTCCATGAAGACGAAGAATATACAATTGTCTACCTTGTGTTACCAACAAGCCTATCACTATGAATGGTTGCACTTCCAATCAGGTTCCATGCTTTGAATGTTTACCCAGTCTCAAGATTACTCCAGATCTCAAGTGGAACTCATATATACAATCCATTTATAAAGATGCTGGAAAAATGCTGTGCTCTTTCTCACCTATCAGAAAGTATCAGACATCATCTTCACAAGAGTTAGATGAAACTAAAAATACTGGAGTTGTTTAACCCTCACATTCCAGTCTAGATAGAGTTCAAAATCATTTACATTATTTTAAGTGAGATGACATTTTCCACAGATATAACATTCAAAGTCTATTTCTACTTTATTGCTATTTCTATAGAAAATGTTCAGGTGAGTTCCATTCATTAGATCCCTGCGTTCAGATCTTTACAGTGAGAACTCCAATGTGTTATGTTTAGCGTATAATGACAGAACAAAGAAGAAATGATGGCAGTTTAGGAAATAAATAATTATATTAACAAAAAAATACAAGTGGGACATGGGTGTAAATATCTCTTTTTGAAAGAAAGAAATAAGTAAAGTTACAAAAGTCATCCACAGAGGCATACAATAAGAGAGGGAGAGTGAGTTGTGACTTACTGTGGTGATAGTCTTTGGTGGGTATCATTTGGAGATAAAAGGTCAAATCCTGATGAGTTTTGTGAATTGTGGCAAGTGTGCCAGCCAACTGCCAAAGAAGTCATTTTGATGGGTTTTTATATATTTTTCTGAGGTTAAGGTTGGCCTCAATTTTTATTTTGTTTCTTGAGATGAGAGTTGGTGCTATTGGTGAAAATTTTGGATTGTATTTTTCTTTGAATGTGTAAGTGAAACAGAAGCTATGTGCAGAGCCTATGCACAGTTGACAAAGTTTTTATTCAGTTTTGGGTTTCAGAGGGTTCACATCTGGCCAATGGTGGAAATTTGTGTAATGTGAATCAGAAGAAGATCTAGTTTTAGGAAGATTATAACACATGCTATATCTCTGGAGCTGAATCACTTTCATTTCTTCCATATTCTAATTATAAGAGGAAACTTCCTCCTTACAACTGGTGTATTGTGGGTTTCAAGTCTTGTATTTGATGAATTTTAGTATTAAAAAACCTATCTCTCTATTTTCTATCCAGTATTTTCCTACTGTACTTGCTATACACTGAGAATCAATGAAGTAACCTTATACTCCATCTGTTATCCTTTCTTCTTGCTACATGTCTCATCCGCTACTACTTTTGCTACTTAGTTGTTTTTTGTATCTTTGTTTGTTCTCAGAGCAGAAAAATGTTCAGCTAAAAATTACTGACACCAATGTCTCAACTTACTGAGATGAAATACTATGGATGGTAAGGAATAACAGAAATCTGAAATGATCTTGATTGAAAATACTTGTAACTAATGTATCACAATGCATGTAATGAAAGTGTATATTCCCACTGCTTATAAACTCACCAAAAAATTAGCTTTTATAGATGAATTTTGTTCATCCCTACAATTCCAAAACAAAATGCTAAGTAATTTATGTATAGATACTGATATACAGTCTGCTACTGAAAAGTTCTGGGAATTTGATCAGTACATGTAAACCTAATGTACTAATAATTATTGTTAATTTACTTGAGACAAGGTCATGCATTCTAACAGATGACTCTAAAGCATATGATGAAAAATAGATTTTATTTCATTCTTGGTCAAATTTTATATGTACACTTGATAATTCTGTTTCCATACATACACTAATATCTATACTTTGTGTTTTATTAATTTGGTTCTTGTCACTTCCCTGACAGCAAAATGTTCAAAGTTCAAATCTAAATTATTTGTCCATTCAAAATGATACATTTATTAAAAATATATATTCAATTTAAATATAGTCAGTCAGTTAAGTGCCATATGTGATACACACTTGAGCAATCATGTCTCAAAAGAGACATAATTGAGTGGGCAAAAAGTTTCCAGCAGTACGTTGGCATTACTTTCTGTGGTAGACTAGTTGCCAACCAAGGCTATAGAACCCAATCTGTCCTGCTATTTAACCCATAGCAGGAGAGAGAAATTATGGATCAGTTCCTTCTGCAAGAGTATTTGCACTTTATTGAATGCAACGAATTCAACAGAAATTCCAACTCTGCTCTCCAATTTCTCATTCAAAGCTGATATCCACTGCACCACAACACACATTAAATATAGAGGGAGACATAAAAATGAATTGAAAGGCTCAAATAGTTTAGCTTATGCTCTTTTTCTGTTACACAGGGATTGTTGTCAGAAAGGAAAATTAGCCCTCATGACACAAATGTCCATCTCAGTTTCATTTAAATTGTGGATGTATGTGCATACATTCTAATTCAATGATGACCCTCAAAATATTTCTATAAAATTAAAAAGAAAAAAAAAACGTGAAAAAAAGATTCTACTGATCAAATAATTTCCCAAAAATTCAACAAAATCTTTTAATTATTTGGTTTGTCGTTGAAACTTTTTTCTTGTCTTCAGTTTTATGAATTTATTACTCAGTCCATAGTAAGGATTGTTCATACTGAATGGGAGTGGGGATTTCAAACGTAGTTAAACTGTGCGTGCATGCATGTATTAAATGACACAGGCATATGTAAGTTAATCATGCACAATACAGACATGCACATGTAAAGTCACATGCAGAGTGTGTATGAGGGACAGAGAATCTGCTCTTTTTTTTTCTAATATAGATTGATACAAAAAATGTGGTTTTTGCAAATATAAATATTTATCTCATGTAGTTAGACAATAAAATCATAATGATAATTTAAAGCTTTTAAATATTATACATTTCTGTTGAAAAGTTCTTTACCTCACCATACAAAATCTGGTCAAATAATGAAATATTGGATCTTTTTTCTTGGTCAGTCTTAGAACTTTTTGACCCCTCCTCCTAATTCTATTGATTTTGAAATATATGGCCAGACTAAGACCTTTTCAGTAGCTTCTCATAATTCCATTAATTTCCAAATAAAAAGATTCTTGGTCAGTTTGAGAACTTTTCACCTCTTCTTCATAATTTTATCAATTTCCAACTATGAGGGTTCTTAGTAAGACTGATAACTTTTTAGCACTTCCTCATAATCCCATTGATTTTCAAATATTAAGATTTTTGGTCAGTTTGAGAACTTTTCAGCCCCTATTCATAACTCTATTCATTTCCAAATATGAAGGTTCTTGGTCAGAACAAGAACTTTTCATCCCCTCCTCATAATTCTATTGATTTCCAAATATTAGGATTCTCAACTCAATCTTTCAACCAGATTTCATTGAAATTGATTCTGCTCTTTCACGGTGTCAAAATGCGACAGTCATTCACTCAGTTAATTAATCAACCTTACATGAACCCTCCACTTTAGTGCCACTAAAGAAGGGCAAATCATCCCCAGAGAATCACAACAAACAAATAAACAGAATGACATGCATCATTCAAACACACCATAAAATGGGACTATCAGAACTGACCCTATCCAATTAGTGCATTTGACGTTTCTTGATGATGAATAAATTAATAATATGTTGTTTTTTTTTTGTCAAGAGATCAGTGATTCATCATTAGACAACATTCAAATGTTTCCACAAAAGCAGACCAAATAACTGAGTAAGTAGTCAATTATTTCTGGTGGTTTACTTCAGATTCTCATTCTATGTTTTAAAATTTGAACCCAGTTAAATCTCATGAAAAAAGTTAAGTAACACAATATTGAAAGTAATTTTTAAATCAACTTTTCTGAAAATTAACTCTGTAAAATAGAAAAATATTTTACTATATGTATTAGTGTTTTATTTCAATCTATTTTCCTTTCTCTTTATCCAGATTTAGAGTTACATATATGCACGCACACACACATGAATATATGACCAACTTCAGAAAGACATCCATAGATTTATATGCATATAGATAGATACATAGATAGATAGACAGGTGCACACATATATATGAAAAGGCTGAGACCGGTACAAACACAACTTCAAACAGATAGACAGGCAATAAACACATTCATATATATGCACACACAAACAGCTTGACCATGAAGAACTGATAGTCAAAATGTGTGTTTAAAGGCATGATTTCGGGCTTTGTTTGTCTTTTGTGGTCAAGTGGTCTAAGACATCAGATCAATTGACAGTTTCCTCCAGGGAACGCAAGTTTGAATCCTGTTGAAGGATGTATATTTTTCTAACAAGATTTCTCAATTATTCAGGCCAGTACATATTAATAACTATACTGCTTAATTATAGAAAAAACAAAGTCTCTACTCAAATACAAGTAACTATTAAAAATAATGTTTAAGCAAATAAATTAAAAGTATGTTAGAGTTAATCCATTTTGTACAGATTTCATAAAATCATATATATATATATATATATATATATGTCAACACTCAGTAGCAACAACTATGAACACATACTGTGTTTAGAAATTAGAAACATTTCTATAAATCTAGATACATATATAAAAAAAAATCGATACATTCAATTAACAAAAATTGAAAGCACTTGAACATGCAGAACATTTGAATAATTTCTATATACTATGACCCCCCCAAAAATTGAATAAAAACTTAACCATAGTATCTTGTCAGTCACTTTTAACAAAACCTGTATAAAAGAGGGATTGCTACTCAAATATACAATTATATATATATATATATATATATATATATAGTAATCAACAGATATGCACACACATAAGAAAACAATTTCTAAAAAAGTAATTGGCTTTTTATTTTTTAATCTGAAAGATTTTATTAATTGAACTTTATTTTTTGTGGATACCCATATCAGAGTAAACACTCCATTTAATACTATTTAATAAATAAACTGAGCATCTTCAACAAATGTAGCTACCCACTAAAAATAATGTTTAAGTAATAAAATACATATGACCAATTTCAAATAAATAGACATATATTCAGATAGTCACACACTTACACACATATAGAACAGACATGGATATATGCACACAGCCACATACATAAGAGACAAATGAACACACAAACTTCAAAGAGACATACAAACAATGCACATATTCATACATATATATAGAGAGAGAGCAAAATAGATAGGTGCACACGCATATAGAGATAGAAAGAGAGGAGGATAAATAGCCTAATGAGATATATATATATGCACACACACACACAAACACACATATATATTGAAATTTTTAAACACACAAACACCAAACAAATACACATGAATGAATAGGTAAATAGATACATAAACAGGCATACATATGTGAGAGTGTGCTGAAAAGTTCTTGTATTACATGGTTAATTTAGGATTAATGCTAACATATATGGGCAAGGACAAATATTGCACCATTCCTGTTACCTGTATCATGCAAATATCAGATTCCTCTAGGCCTCACCATTACGTGTTGGGATCTCAGTAACTAGGCTAGTTTCATGTTACATCACATCCTAACTGAAGACAAAAACAACTAACAAAAAGCAACATATACTCCACTCTGATCCTCGTCCCAAAACCAAGAAACTGTAAACTGGACCTATTCACTGACAACCCAACATTTATACCATATTTATATGGTATAAATTTATATTTAAACCATATGCTTAATACAAGTGGCTGCTAAAAAGCTATCAAACTAACAAAGAAGTGATTTTAAAAAAAAAGCACTAAAATCTTAGGGTTTTTTTTTCATTTAGTCAAGGCCAAAAATTTTCAGTACTTCCATGAATATACATGAAGAAACTAGTATTGACAAAGTAATACACAATAACATGTCTACACCGATATGTATTTTTGTGATTATAGAAAAGTATTGAGCAACATAGTCACATACATTTCCTCTTCTCTGTGTAAGTATATATATATTTGTACTGATATATAAGTGATCATACATATTTCTATGCACACAAACATATGAAGTATGCTCATGTGTGTGTATATATATATATATATATATATATATGTGTGTGTGTGTGTGTGTGTGTGTATTTTTATATATATATATGTCGTGGTATTGATGAAGAAAATTAAACTCCTTTTAAATAACTTAGACACTGACTTCCTGAAATAAATAAGCTAGCTCCTTGAAAGAATATAATTTGCCAAGTGAAGGCAGTAAGGATGGAGAAAAGAATCAAAATGGGAAATTGAAGAGAATATTTTTCCTTTATTATTTTTTTCATGTATCCCCCCCCCGCTCTGCCACACACACACACACATGCACAAATACAATTTGATATGAAACATTTGATGATGGTCAAAATATCAAATCACACAGAAAATTCTTATCTGTTCATCTTCTTTCAGGTGTTATGATTTAAATTTCAAGATGTCTGTTGTCTGTCAAAAAGATAAAGTCACAAACACAAGCTTTTTGATCATTGTTTTCCAGTTTATTTTTTCCTTTCATATCTGATATCTAAAGACAACTTCTGAGAGAATTTAGTATTACATCAAGAAGAAATTTATCCAACAGCCATTTTAGTTGGCATCCATTTATCTTGAAAAATAATGGTAGCACCCTCTTAAGTAAAAATTCTGTGCTCTTAGTAGATGGTCAAAATGGAGTGACCTCAGCAGAATGCAGACCTAGGTGATTGTCTATGAAAGCCATGCATTTTCCCACATCACATGACCACCACTAACCTCTTGGCTATACTACCAACAACCAAAGTAATATAAAGTATTAAATTTGGGACTAGCTTGGTAGCAGGAGTTGTCAGTGTTAACTGTAAACCACCTCCAAGTCTTCACTTCGGATTTTTATTCTGGATTTATTTCTATTGTTTTTTTGTATTTGGATATGGCCATAATTAATTGATTCATTTTTGATAGCTTATCAATCCTTTCCAGGTTACTTAAATCCAGAAATTATTTTTAGATTATAAGAAATTTTTTTTTTAGATTATGATTTAGCAAGACAAGACTTACTAATTAACCTATAACTGGGGGAATTAACTTTTCAACGGGTACTTGCATGTAAGTAAATATAACAAATCCAACTGAAATTTTTTTTTTATAATTGTTTCACCACAAGCACGTCATTACTGTCACTGGTGCGCAGGGGGTTACATAAGGGGAGAGTGAAGAAAAAAAAACAGGTCACAGGGGGGTGTCGAAGAATGGGTAAGAGAAGGATGGAAACACTGGTGTGAAAAGAGCTACATGAGAGTAGAGTGGAAATGGAGAACAATAAGATACAGGGGGTGTTGGGTAAAGAATGGGATTCAAGGAGATAAGAGATGACAATTGATGATGCATTCAAACTCTTGGGGATTGTAGCTATCAGAGAAGCAAGTATGTGGAAGGAAGTCCCACAGGTGAGAAATGAAAGAAAAGCTGCTGCTGATGTAGAAGTTACAGTTACATTTGATTGTTTCCCTGTAAAAGGGTGGGACCTAGTTGCCAGTCTAGTAGCTCAAGTAAATTTGTGTAGAGGGGACATCAGAAAGCTAAGCTCATTGAAGAAGAAGCTGTGGAAATATTTGTAGAAAAAACAGAGGGAAGCCACATCTTGTAAGTGAGAGAGTGGCTTTAGTCAAGCTGCCAGGTCGAGATCTATTACATTGCAGATTCTTCTTTGGAGTTTCTTAAGAATCCTGAGATGAATAACAGAGGCACCCGACCAGATGTGACAGCAATTTTCAATACACAAATGAATGCCAGATTAGTATATGTACGAGATGGATCGAGATAGTAAAAACTTCCTGGACTGACAGTGTCTTGACCTTCCTAAAAGTAGATTTAGCTATTTATTTAATGTAGTCATTCCACAATGGTTAGGCCAAGGAGGCGCAGTGTATTCAGGAAAATTAGCCTGATCTATGCTGATAGAGGAAGGAGCAATTGTCTATGATGGTTGAAGGATAGCAGCTTTTTCTTGGAAGCATTAAAATTTATGAGCCATTTCTTACCCAAGTCAATCACAGATTGGAGGTCCTTTTCAAGATCAGCAGTGAAGTTTGCTTTGTCAGTCTCAGTAGATTTCTTATTGAGGCAAGAGTAAATGGCGGTGCCATTAACGTAGATGCCTACTTGGGATCTGATTACATCAAGGAGATCACTTATGAAGATCAGAAAATGCATAGGACCTAGGATAGAGCCTTGAGGGACACCTGCCTTTGTATGATAGGATCTGGAAGTATGTTCATTCAATACAACCTTCATCATGTGATTTGATAGGAATGATTCGATTAAATCAAACAAGCGTCCTGTTATACCATAGCCCTGTAGCTTGTACAGATGGTCAGTGCATCAGACTGTCAAATGCCCTGGAGATATTCAAGGCAATAGCTCAAGCTTCGCCATTGTTATTGAGAGTCTGGTATTCTGTGATGGTTGTTAGCATATCAGCACTTAACCTGGCAATGTGGAAACCATACTATTTGTTGGAGAAAATGCTGGAACTTGGCTCTATATTTAACAATTCTGAGCTATTATCTTGCATATCCAGGCTGAAAGTAACTGTTATTCCTAAGCAGCCACCTATCTAGGTACTAATCAGGTTTGATATTGCTTAACTTCAGTGATCATACAGCAACTGGTGTTTCAACATGATGGTGCCATTAGCCAGATATGGCCACAAAGCATCAGAGATTTGAAAACAGAAGTTTTCTTCCCTTTCCAATAGTCATTAATTTGCATAGAATATTTAAACTAAATAGAAGTCAAATAACTTAATTTTTATACAAAGGCATTTTACTTCCATATCATGTCTCTTCAGAAAATAAATTATCATGATTCTCCAAAGTTTTCTGATCTCTAAATTGCCATGTTTTCTTAGAAATGATTGGAGGGTGGTTTCTGTTACTTTCTCCGTGGTTTTAAATTCAAATTTTTCTTTTCACTATACTGACAGGCACCCAAGGCTATAGAACACAGTTTCTTTTACTATTTAACCTAAATATGAGAAGTAAAAGAAAAGGTTGATTCATGAATTTTCTAAGGTCATTTAGGTCAAAACATTAAGGTACATGGATTAAAATAATAAACAAACTCTGAAGATATATTTCCTTCATGAATATTCCAAATATATTTAATATTCTCACAATCATGAATAGAGCTGTCTCAATCATGACAAGCTCTTAGCAATTCATATTTACTAGAATCCTTCAAGAACATAAAACAAAATCCAAAATATATGAAGAAATTAGAGATGTGCTAATAAAGGAGATGATTACTCATATGGTAAATTGAGTTCAAATCTGATTACATTTTCTATCTCTTGGCATTATTGTTGGGTCATATGCTTCCTGTAAAGTAATTTAACAAGGCCTGTAACCAAGGACAACATCCTTTGTTTCTGGTGGGAGTCAAAAGGTTAAAAATGTTGTTACTGATTAAAATTGCCTTGCATTCTGTTCTGCAAACTTAAAACAAACCATTGTTCCGAGATTGATTGTTTTTCATTCTTTTGCTTTCGTGGATGAATATAGTGTGAACAATTTTTTGAGTATAACAGTGATTTTTCTAGATAAAAGTCCGACTACTTAACACATAGATGGGTGGAGACAGATTCATACCTTTTCCAAGGGTACTTGCACATAAGTGAATACAATGAACTTGACAGGAAAATGAAATCTGTTCTCTAATTTCTCATTCTGAGCAGCTATCCATGACACCAGCCAAATATTGTTTTTTCTACAAAATAGCTGGTAAAGAAAAAAAAATGGTAAGAAGCAAAGTAGTTGTAGTTCAGCTGCATATATCTAAGCTACAACATCTGAAATCAAAAAGAAATTTTGTGGTTTAAACTAATGGATATATATTAGTAATTCTGTCTTTAATAATTAACTTTATGGCTTTACGTCTATTTCCTTACATTAAAATTGTGTTTTTATATTGACAAACCCTTTAAGACAAATATTTTATTCTTTTATTGATTGAATTTCTGCCTTGTCGCATCTAATATATTGGCTACATTTTTGTGCCATCTTTATTTAAATTTGACACTTCCTCCTGTCCAGATATTCAGAGCTACACTCTAATATCTCTCAATATTCATTGGTCTATACCCACAATTCTTTTACGCTGGAATAACATCTCACTCCAATACATTGAACTAATATGGTGGCATTTTTTTTTTTTTTGTTATAGGGTTGGAATATATTTGTTAAACATGGTGGTACATATGTCAGAGTGCAGCCATCCCATTTAGTTCTCTACCCGGAAGTATATCAAAGTTCTGAAGATGACACAATAATAGAACTAATGCCCAACAGAAAAAGCCTGATAAAACTCCAAAAGTATCAATTTTTGAAGAGAATGATATGGATGAAGGAAGACCAAATGAAAATATTGAACAACATTTGACTGTGACAGTAAGGAGCAGACCACCCAAACAAAACTCCATTTTTAAGAAGCTACAAACTGCAGAATCACTGACAAAGAAAGGAGTACCATCATTTAAGATTCTTGAGTTCATATCTCAGCCACTATATAATGAATTTACATTTTCTTATATATATAGTGTATCGAGGCAGCAAGTAATTTTCTAAACATATGCTGTTAAATATAAGAGACAATGAATGTCTATTATGTTTAATCATGAGCCATTCTAAACGTCATATTTTGACTTTAATTTCAGTTGAAAATAAAGACAAAAATTCTCCAACATTTGGATAATTATTTATTGGTTTGCTTCTAAGCTTTTGGCTCACATGTTGACCAAAATCAATACGGTGATCCTTACTCATACACACAGTAAGAGGAACCTCCAGATATTGGAGGCCATGTACATCAAATCTAAACAACCAACACTCAATAAAATCAACTTTAAATCCGGAAATAACTTATTACATTGCATTTGACTACATGGTTTTGTTGTCATTTCGCGCTATCACGCGGTGTGATGTCATAAAACTGCATCGCAAATTTAAGAAGTGCGTTTATTATTTTTCGTAATTATTGCCATTGCCAAGCGGAGTTTTATATCAACACAAAATAAAATTGTCAGTGATGGTGGATTTTATAATATTTCAGTCTAAATAACCTCTCTGAAGATGGCTTATGTTAATATATATTATATATTAACCTGCTGAATGACCTATTTTCTGAACAAAAATTTATTGTAAATAATCAGGCTGGTAGAAATAAATATATATCCTGTTTGATTATAAACAGAATATCTACTTAAATACGAGTATTGATCAAAAATAATGTTCAAACAAATCATTTCAAATTGTCGGTTGTTTAAAGACCATTTCGTTAATCTTTGTGATTTTCAGTAACATTATATGATTACATTTGTTGACATTACAATACATTTCAGTGCAGATATGGTAATTTAAGGTGAATCAAAAATTGTGTTATATAGGCTTGATTTAACTTCATTTAGACTGTTGGTCATTCATGGTTGATATATATTCATCTTATGCTGAAAAAGAAAAAAAAAAATTTCAGATCAAAATTTATGTATTCTTCCCTTGAATTTTCCTTCTTTTTTGTTAATATTTTTTTAGCCAATTCTACTGCCCAAATACTTTATTCTGCTTGAAAATTCGACACAACCACACTGCTGGTGAAACCGATTGTGTTTTTTGGAAGATATTTTTTTGGAGGTATCGCTCTTCCAGCTTTAATTCTTTGTTGAATCCATCATGGATGTATCAACTTTTTCTCAGTTAAAACATTGTAACTTAATTTTTTTTTTTTTAAATTAGAGTAGATAGGCTTTTTTAATTACCTGGTATATGCTCCCCTCTTTCTCTTAAACTAGGGTAGAATCTCATTTCTTGTTTCCTGTTTTGAAATAATTTTCCAGATCCTTTTCTCCGGTCTTAATAGTAGTGCTGTGTTGTAATGGAATGTCCCACACTTCAAATTGCCTATGTGAACTGACTATATTAATAGCCATATATAGTGAGCACAGGAGATACCTATGACTTACTTCAGCAATTACCAGCCTGCCATCAGATTCCCTGTCTTGCCATAGTGTATTCTCTTTACAATAAACCTCTCTTTCATCTATGCACATGTTGCTTTTCTTTCACTGAAGTACCACCTTGTCTGTTTGTAACCTCTTTAAAGGATACAACAGTGGCAACGAGAGATTCAATTTCAACTCACAGTGAGCAAGACCACAAGGCACTGTTTGTAAAATGTACAACAGTAGTAATTACGAATTTAATCAACTTCTATGTGCTCTGTCCTTTCAGGACATAGGTGACCATGGCTTTCCACGTCTTCTTATCCCTTGTGGCTCTTAGCACGCTTTCTCCTGTTATACCACACAACCCCCGCTCTGTCATCCATCTGCTCAGGCCCTTCAAATATGTTATCCACTGCCTTCCTCTGTCTCTTTTTCTCTCTATCTGGCCTGTCAGTATCAGGTTCTTAAAGCCCTCCTTGCTCATTGCATGTCCCATGAACTTCATTTGTCTCTTCCTGATGCTCACTATTAATTTTTTTTCATTGCCATTTTTTTCCAAAACCTCATCATTGCTTACATGCTTCATCCATGATATCCGTAGCAGCCTTCTGTAGAACCACATTTCCACTGCTTCAAGTTTTTCCTTACATTGAAAATACTCAGTGAAATTCCTCAACAGTTGTTACGGCAACAAGAAAAATTTGAAAAATCAGAAAAATTCTTTTTAAATGAACTGATGCAATTACAAAAACAAGCAAAAGACACAAAGCTATTGTGTGGAACCATAATGTCTAAAACAACAGAAGAAAGGGGTTACAGATTTTTCTCCCTGAATGAATATTGAATTCATTATCAGAATTCAAGTATGACCCAAACAATTGAGTAACATTCCCTGCTTATTTTCGTGGGTATAAGATGATTTTTTTCAAAAAGTTGCAAACTGTGGTCTGAGGAGAAGAAAATTACCTTCTTAGTTCAAAAATTAGGTACAGAGAAGAACACTAAATACATGAACCTAATTTTACCTAAAAGGTTGAAGGAAATCTTATTTGAGAAGAGAATAAAGATTTTGTCAGGAATGTTTGACAAAAGAGAGAATTTATTCTATATTCAAAATAAATGTTTAAACTTTGTAAAACAAGAAAATGAATACTTTGTGACTTATGCAGGCAATGTAAATTCACAATGTGAATTGTTTAAATAAGGTGAACTTTCAGTCAACATGTTTAAATGTTTAATCTTCATCCAGGGTTTACAGCAATAAAGGACAAAGACATCAGATCAAGGATTCTGACCATTATGGAGCAAGACCCTCAAATTGTGCTACATAAGGTGATTGTGGAATACCAGAGGCTGATTAATGTAAAAAGAGATAATACATAGATCGAAGAAAAGAACATTTCTTTAGTCCAAGCAATAAACAATCAAATTTTGCAAAATACAAGCAGGAAACATTCCAGTGTGATGCCTGGAGGGAAGGGATTGGATTTAAAAAAAGGACTGTTTTTTAAGGATAAGGTTTGCTTTGACTGTAGCTCCCACTGTTGGTATAAACAGTAAAAAAAGCAAAAATTTAAACAGAAAATAAATGTTGTTTTACCCAAAAATGAAATTAAAAAGGGTGAAAAAAGGAAATACATCAATATGAAAATAAATGGTCATATGGTGAAGTTATTGTTGGATACTGGAAGCAACATTTCTATTGTGAATAAACAAACATGAAATAAAATAGGTTGTCCATCATTGATGAGTACAAAAAAAAAGTATAGCTAGAGCAGTGTCTGGAAAAAGCTAAACTTCAATGGTGAATTTAGCTGCAACATATCATTTAGGGAGAGGACTTTCAAATCCAAAGTCTTTGTTCTTCCAGGTACAACAAATTTATTTGGTACAGATTGGATTGTGCTGATAAATTTATGGGAATTACCTGCAAATTCATTTTGCAACAAAGTTGACGTGTCAGTAAAGGAAAAATCTGAAGAAACTGAAAAATTTATTTCTAATCTGAAAAACAAATTTGTATCTGTGTTTATCAGACAATGCACAAAAACTAAGGTCAAGCTCAATCTCAAAGACAACATAAGACCAGTATTCAAACCAAAAAGGAGGTACCATTTTCAGCTTTAGATTCTGTAAATCAAGAACTGGAACTGTTAGAGAAAATGGGTGGAATTGCTAAAGTTAACTCAGATTGGGCTGCACCTATAGTGTATGTAAAGAAAAAGAACAAAAAGATCCGAGTTTGTGCAGATTTTTCAATCGGATTAAATGACTGTCTGAAAAATCACACATACCCGTTACCTTTACTGGAGGATATTTTTCTAAGCTGAATAGTGGCAAAGTGTTTTCTAAAATAGATATGTCTGACACATATCTACAAGTGAAAGTGAAAGAACAGTGCTCAAAGTTACAAGCAATTAACGAGATACCTCCACACAATTGCTGAAAAACAGCATAGCATGATGTTAATAAAAACAAAGTTTTATCATCAAAATGTTTGAAATTTCAGTTAAAATCTTTTTTGTTTTCCATCAGCAATTCATGTCATGTTACATAATGTGACTATTAAGGAAAATGTAATATTACGCAAGTTGTCTTTTAGTGTTGAAAGACACATTAATTTGAAAATTCTTGCAAAAATTAACTAATTGTCTGATTTTAATAAAACTTTCAGGACTTAGTTACAAATGAATGAAATTATTTATGCAATTATTTTTCCAAAATCTTGGCCAATTTTTTTTTTTTTTACATCTGTTACCCCCACTCTAATTAAATGCATAAAACTTCTAGAAATACATTATCTATACCAATTATTTTTTTATTAGTTAAATGCAAAATTCATTGGGGAATGTAAACCAGATAATTTTTTTTTAATTACAAGACCATTTTTCAGAAAATTGGCTCCAAATCGTAAAATCAAAAAGCATTAAAACTGCATTATTTTTAATATAGATAAACTTTTAATTGATTTTATAAATAATATAATTTTAGGATGTCATATTCTGAAGAAAAAAAATTTTGATGAATAATTAATTTTTATAAGAATTGTTTCCATTTTTTCTTTGCTAATTAAAGTTTCAAAACATCTTTTAAATTTCTTCCAGTTACTTAATGTCTTCAGTTATTAATTCATTAAAAAAGACTATTTACACATGAAAAGTTCAAATCATTTAACATTAAGATTTTTAAAATAATTTTGAAATTTTTTTATTTATGTTAAACTGCACATTTTCTTTTACTATAGAAACTTAAATGAGACTTATTTTAAGTTCACTTGTTTCAAGGGTTGTTCCCCCTTATGAAATGTTAAATTAGGTTTTGGCAAATTTTGGTTACCATACTTACAGATTGATTGATAATAGGTGCTGTCATCACTTACTTGAAGGGTCAACAAGTCAGACCTTTGTGATTAAGAAATACTTTTATTCTAAATTTCATGCTATAAACAAGTAATATTTGTTTCAAATCAGATTAATTTAACTCTAAATTTTCCATAAATAACAAATGAAAGATATATATGTTATTTTCCCAATATTTTTAAAACTGAGAGTTAACTTATTTACAAATGTGTCAATCACTCAAAAAAATGGCAAAAAAATTTAAAATTGAAAGAAATATCTCAAAAATTTTAAATTCCAATGAATCTAATTTCTGTTTGGAATATACCAAAGTATTTTGCTTAGTGGAAATAGTCAATTTAATCATTTAGTTTTTAATTAATCTGAAGTCAAAATTTCAAGAAAAAAAATTTTAATTTTAGAAATTCAATTTAAAACTTAGGTATCAAAAATTAGGTAGAGGTACCTACAATTAATACACACAAGGAACTCTACAAGCAAAATTGTTTCCTGTTTGAGTTGAAGGTGGCTCCCAGTTTGTTTCAACAAATAATGGACATCATGTTAGCAGGACTAGAATTTGCCATAACGTACCTGGACGACATATTGCTAAAGAGTGAAAACAGTGAACAGCACAAAAAACATATCACGACAGTGTTCAAGAAGATTGATGAATATGGCTTCAAGCTAAGGGCAGATAAATGCAAGTTCTTCATGAAGCTGATCAAATATTTGGGGCAAATAATCGATGAGAATAGAAGAAGACTGGTCCAAGAAAGGGCCAAAGCTATTAAAAGTATGCCACCACCAAACAACGTCACTTATCTTCAGGTGTTTTTAGGCTTGGCCAACTATTACAATATCTACATTCACAAAATGTATGATATTAGAGCCCCACTGAATGACTTATTGAAAATGGGTGCAAAATAGATTTGGTCCAAAGAATCTGAAGATGCTTTCCAGAAAATAAAAAGCTGTCTGCTATCAGATTGATCCTAAAAAAGAAATAATTGTAGCATCTGATGCTAGTAAGTAAGGAATTGGTGCAGTAATTCTACATAAGTTTGAAGAAGAGACTACAAAGTCCATAGCCCATGTTTCCAGAACCCTGCTTCCTGCAGAAAGAAGTTATAGCCAGATCAAGAAGGAAAGCCTAGGCATAATTTATGTGGTTTAAAAATTTCACAGGTTTATCCATTGAAAGAAATTTGCACTACAGACAGATCATAGACCATTGTTAACAATTTTTTATACATACACACACTGCTAACAGGTTACAGCACTAAGGAATAATCTTGTGAAACTATTACTTTAAGATGGAATACCTACTCTCATCAAAAAAAAAAACTAGGACGCATTGACGGTTTGTTCAGATTGATTCCAAAATTTGCAGAACCATTAAAAGACACAACAATAGCGGCTTTAAGGGATGAAAAAGAATGATCAGTACGACTATGCAATACAATTCAAGAGTTACCCATAACCCTAGAAAATATGAAAAAAGCAGCCAAGGAGGACAAATTCACTTAAGAAAATGAAGAAGCATGTATAGCCAAAAGGAAAACTGAACTGTAAAAAGGGACTAAAATATGACCTTTCTCAATCTGTGAGCAAGTGCTATTATATGCAAAATTTTGAAGGAATTTCATATAGATCATCTGAGCATGTCAAGAATGAAATCATTAATGCATAGCTATACATATTGGCCAAGGATGAACCAGTATATTGAAAAAATGGTAAAAGAGTGTAGAAGTTGTAAACTTGCAGTAAAAACACCAATGAAAATTCAGCCATGGCCTAAAACAAATGTCCAGTGGAAAAGGTTACACATCAATTATGCTGAACCAATAAATGATTACGATCATTTTATAATCATGGACAGTTTCTCAAGGTGGCCAGAAATATTCAAGTGTAGACATCAGACATTCGCAAATAATATGAATGTGTTAAACAAGCTATTTAGTCATTTCAGTGTACCAAAGTCTTTAGTTAGTGACAATGGGACAGTTTACCAGCAGAGAATTAAAGAATTTCTGCACATCTTTGTCTATAGACCACATTACGACCTCTGTTTACCGTCCAAGATCAAATGGGCAAGCAGAAAGATTTGTGGAAAGTTTTAAGAAAGAATCAAGGCATGGACACTGATGAAAGGCTGCTCTGATCAACAGTCAAATAATATGGAGGTTCTTGCAGTGCCATGTTGTGCATGGACAGGTGTTCCTGCAAGCTCCTCTAGTTGGTAACACTAAGGCCACACCACTATGCTGCAGTATATGCCAGTTCCCTTTCTGCTCAAGTTAAATTTGATGACCAACTGCTACTATTACCTTAGGTATGTCCTTTAAAAAGATTTAAAGCTTAAAAACTAAACCAAGCTAACAAAAAACACCTGAACCCCTCAACAATTCTCTCACATATGCAATATTTGTACCAACTTCTGCAGTATGGAATCGTTCCTCTTTGAAAAGTCCCCAGACATCCTAGTTCTCTGTGAAAGTAATCCTGACACTGCAATCCCCTCCTCTGATTTCTCATTTCTTAGTGACCTTCCTCTCTTTAGAAAGAACTCTAATGGCCACATATATGGCCTGGGAATTTATGTCTGCAAACATCTCTCACTGGCTAGGGAACTCTCTTGAATCTCCAGACCATTCCTACATGTGTCTCCATTATTCTCAACTCAGTCAGATATCTCTTCTTTCTCTATTGGTCCTTTTTCTCTTATGATTGTTACATGCTAGATAGTATTTATGACAATATAAACAAGGCTATTTCCCAACACCTGTTTGCAAATATATTTGTGTTAAATGACTTTAATGCCCAAGTGGCTTAAACACTGTCACTAATCTTGCTGGCATTCTAACTCTGTAATTTTCAATCACTCTCTCACACAAGTGGTGCACTTCCCCATGTGTCTTTCCAGTATCCCTGAAACACACACTTCTCTTCTGTATCTTTCATCTTTATCTC
Source organism: Ascarosepion bandense (assembly GCA_037127315.1). Classification (NCBI taxonomy): domain Eukaryota; kingdom Metazoa; phylum Mollusca; class Cephalopoda; order Sepiida; family Sepiidae; genus Ascarosepion; species Ascarosepion bandense. The sequence continues at coordinate 3,002,735 of JBBBDQ010000714.1, forward strand.
TGACTCATGTCATGCTATGCAGCACTGCCCTCTTGGTAACTTTGATCATGTGGTTGGGTCTGTAAACATCTCTTTCTACTCCTCCACTAGCCAAGAACCTCCTAACCAACAGCTTATTTTTCTATTATCAACATGCATGCAAATAAGGATTAGTTCCATGATTTCCTTTGTGATGTCCTTGAAACAAAGTTTTATGTTCTTCCTGTTCAAAAATGCACCTCTGAAGTCTCTTGGGTAAAATCTAGCATCAATGCTTTCATTCCAGCAAGGAAACTCCAAGTTAAATTTTGTTCATCTCCTTGATTTTCACCTGCATGCTTGGTCACTATTGTCCACAGGAATTACTTCTTTCGGCTGTATTGGCATGAAACATCTGATTACAATAGACACATCAAAATGAATTCAAGCGTGTCTTCAATGAAGCAAAGTTATTGTTTATTGATAAGATAAAACAATGTATACATCTTGCAAGTTTAATTTCAGACATTACTGGTGGCTTTGTAAAGGTGTACAGAACAACAGCAAACCCTCAATCCCTCCTCTATTCAATTAATTCAAAGTCTTCAAATCTACAGCAGACAAGGTTGAATGTTTTGGTTGCAAATTCTCTTCCAACTCAACACTCGACTTATCTGGAGTACCCACACCCAATTTACCACCTAGAACAGAAGCTCTACTCAGTTATGTGTACATAACCTCTCAGTGGTCTCTGACATCATTTCCAAATTAAACTCCAATAAGGTAAATGCAGTCCCAGCTATCATCCTAAAGAAATGTGCTTCTGAGCTAGCCTCAGTCCTCTCCAAACTCTAAAAATATTGCTTCTCTTCTTCTTGCTTTCTAAATTGTTGAACATCATCAGTAGTTTCTGTTTTTAAGAACTCTAGTGAACTCTCTGACCTCTCTATTGCCTTATCATCCTCTTATCACTTTCAAGGCTCTAATCAATGTTGAAGTGGTTAAGCATCTCACCTCTTGCAACCTACTATCTGACAAATAATATGACTTTCCCTTTGCTATGTCTACTGCTGATATGCTAACAGCCATCACTGAATATGCATACCAGTCTTTTTATAATAGTCGCAAAGCTTGAGCTGTAGCTCTACATATCTTAAATGTGTTTCACAGGATTTTGACATACAAGTTCCAGGGCTACAGTATTACAGGGTGACTGATTTAATCAAATCACTCATATCAAATTGTGAAATGAAGGTTGTTTTGAATGGGAATGCTTACAAATCATTTCCCATGAACAAGGGTGTCCCTTAAGACTATCCTAGATCCTATGCAGTTTCAGATCTTCATCAATGATTTTCTTGATGTCATCAGTTCCCAAGTAGAAGTCGATGCAGATGACGACATCATTTACTCCCATCTCAAGAGTAAATCCACCAAAACTGACAAAATAAAGCTGGCTGCTGCTCTTGAAAAAGCCTCTAATCAATTGTTAACTGGGACAGAAAATGGCTTGTAAATTTTAATGCCTCCAAAACAAAACTGCTTTCCTTTAACTACCATAGACAAACTTTTTTGTCCACCATCAGCATGGCTGAAGCTGATCTTCTGGAGAGAAACACACTGTGCCTCCTTGGTCTCACTTTTTCAACTGACCTGAAGTGGAATGACTACATCAAATCAACAGCTGCATCTAATGCTAAGAAAGTTGGGTCATTATGTCATTATCTAAAGTTTTTCTGATCAGGACCCATTTTGCACATTTATAAATCTAACATTCGTCTGCGCATTGAACACTATTGTCACATTTAGTCAGGTGCTCTTGCTGTTCCATCTCAAGATTCTTGGCAAAATCTAAAAACAGATGTCCAATGTAATCAATTCTTACTTTGCCTTCCTCTGTCTTTTCTACAAATATTTCCCCTTGGGGTCCAACCACATGAATTTAAGCCTGCTACTAGATTGGCATCTAAGTCCCACTTTTTTTTACTGTTGAAATAGTTAAATGTAACCGCCACATCTACTTTAAAAGTTTTTTTCTTGCATTTTCAGTTTGGGATTTTCCCTGCTGGCTACAATCTGCAAAACTTTAAATGCAACATCAAATGCCATATCTCTTTTTGAATCCTGTTCATCTTTTATCCTTTCTTCAATTTTCCCCATGTACCCACTCTTTTCTATCACTTTAACCCACTGTGTACTGGTGGCAATCTCACTTTGCTTGGGGTGAAATGATTTAAAAAGAAAAAAAAATTGCTGCATCAGCAGTCAGACTTAATCATCCACTCTTATATATCTTTTACATTGAAAACAAGATATACAGAATGTATTTGTTTCACTTTCCCTCTGAGTGTTAGCTAATGCGCTTTCTTTAATAAGACTTTTGATGATCTAGGCCAGTAGAAATTAATTTAATTGTGTGTAAATAAAGAGGAAGTCTACATGGACATGTTTATCCACTAAAATAACAAATAATGTAATAAGAAATTTGTGTGAGTATGTGTGTAAACCAGCAAGTTTGTAGCCTAATAATGAAAATGGCATTTAAATGACATAAAAACTATTTGTCAGCAGTATTCTTTCTTGTCATATAATTTACTTCAATGCTGCACTATAGATGAAAAACTATAGACTGAAAATCTCATCCCAGAATACAGGTAATAGCAATACCAAGCTATGGACTTATTGATGCACTCTTGTAAATCTTCTCTCATATTAAATAGGAAATGATCTTGTCTGTTCTTGGGCCAAGTTATTAGCATTTCACAATTGAGCATCTCTGTTGGCAAATGGCTGCAGGGAGTTGATCTGTGGCTATCAGAGAACACAATAATGGCAGAGAGGAGTTTGGAATTACCAGGAAATTAGTGGTTAGAGTTGTTTTGTGGCAGCAAGGTTATTAATGAAGCAGACAGAATAGGTGGGTCTGATTATGGCACCTGAGGGAAGAACCAATTGATTGAATGGAAATTGCTCATCATCTTATTGAAAAATATTCACAGAGATTTCTTAACATGATGAAATAGTTCCATTAGCAGAAAGTGCTTTGACAATGTTTTCTCAAAGGATATTAGTTCTCTCAGTTTAAGTAAATGTTAAAAGAAATTTTTCATATTGCAGAAAATAAATTTTAAAAAGGAAATGATGCAGAAATTAATTTTCTGTACCTGATCTTCTCAAAGATGTATGCAATGATAAACATGGAGACTGTCTTCTCATTGTGTTCTATAATCAGTAGGAGACGAAAGATAAGGGAACCATATCTATCTGGGCAGGTAAGTTCAGAGTCATGAATTTTCAATGAGGAGATCAACATCAGTCTGAGGCCAAGTTTGTATTCCACATAATCTTAGTGTTTGTCTAAATATCATTTCATGTTTTATAAATAAGAAGAATCACTTGCATGACTGAAAACTAAGACATTTTTCTATACATCATTTTTGCCTTGTTTCTCTTCAGATGCAAGTGTGGTTACATCTCCAGTTTCATAATGTTTTTCTTTTTTTTTTTACTATTTTTCTAACTTGGACATATACCTTAAGAATTTGCCTTCTCAGCTCTACCTACAACTTGAGAATTTGCCTTCTTTGATCTAGTAATTCTAGCCCAATAAATAAATTTAAACAACACTGCACATTGTAAACTATTTGAATATATTATCACACTAGCAGTTTTCATTTTGAAAAGTTTCATTAACATTCAAAAATTTGTTTGGACTATTGAAAATAATATCAGGAAGAAACCAGTCATTTTATTAAAGTCAAACATTTTCTCTCACTTTAACTCCCTATGCACTTGTGGCAGTACTGCTTTGCTTGGGGTTAAACTATTATAAAAAACAAGAAAATATAAGAAAATTATAGCCAAAGAAGACAAAAATGTTTAGTATAATATATTATATCTGGAAGGAGATCGATTAACATTAATATGAGATATATATAATAAATAAGGAAAACTGAAGACCCCCTTGTGTATAAACATTACTATGAATGAGTTTGGCCTATCAATTCTGTTTGCTACCAATGTCTGGATCCCACTATTTCTTTATAGATTGAACAGTTGAAGAAAGCTCTAAAATGGATTGGTTGAAATGTGCAATAAAGGGAACGCTACAAGTTCAATAGTTCAAACAATGGTTAAAATATAATTAGAATGTACAGATCTATCAGGTGAATCCCAAAATGTGTACAATTGTTAATCTCATATTTTCAGCCTTGTGCCACATTTAATATATGTTTAAAAACTTCCCATATAACAATCAGTTTGTCAGGATAAAAAGCTTAACATAACAGCTGAAATAATGACAAACAAAATATTGTAAAGAAAAATAAAAGCAAAGGTTAGGAGAAAACTCAAATTCATTTGTTCATTTTGCAGTTAATATCAGTAAATTTTGAAACAATTCAAAGTAATATCTTTTTTTTTTTGTCAATGTATACAAGTATCCAATGTTGCCATTCACTTAGAAGTTATGTATCATATCACTAAGCACTCTCAATGAAAGCATAAAGCTTAAAGTATTTATCTAATGACCATACATTTTCTATGTCAACATAAGGCATTTTAAATAGTCAAGCATTAGTTTACAACTTGTATCATCTTCCTATTTCCATTTCCCAGAGTTAAATTTTACAAGCATGATATTTTTTTGCTTTTAATTCAAACAATTTAACTGGTTCAGATTTACTGTCTTAAATAAATGATTTGCAATCTTTTGATAAGCATATGAAATGCCGATATGCGTTCAGAATGTTAGGTAAATGCCCCGAACAAGAGAAAGATATTATGCTGGCTTGGAGCCAGTTTTCCTGGGAATTATTGTTCAAAGAGATTGGTTGGGCTCTTGTCCTTGTCAGAGAAAGAAGAGAAAGTAAGGGTTTAACTAACTCAAAGAGTAATGAACTTTCTGAGTGACATGAGATTTTGGTGGTGCTATAAATGTAGACGAGAGTTTGTTTGTGTCATCAAGCAAAGTGTCAGAAGCAAATTGAGAAGTAAATGTGTTAACTTTGTTAATGGAAGTTATACTGACAGAAACTGACTGGTTTGTGAAAATGAAGAGAAGGTGATAGAGTCAAAGGGTTGGAGAACAAATAAGGTGGAAGGAATATTTAGATTAAAATGGTTTTGTTCTGGGTTTGGCCAGAGCCCAGAGATTTTGGCAATGCCGAGTGTGAGAAGATTGCTTGATTGAGGTGCATTTAATGAAAGGGACAACGTTGTTTCATTGACTGTGCATTTGCAATTACTCTTAAGCTATTTTAAAAATATACTTGACAGTTGTTAGCAGCTTTTTTCTTCTACTACCTTACCTTTCTCTTTGTCATTTTACTTAAAGGTCGAAAAATAGACACATTGGGGCGGGACATCACTTTCACTTGATATATGCTCTTTTACATTGACTCTGAAAAGTTCATGCAGAAGTAACAATATGAGAAACTGAAAATAGAAATGGTAAATTTAACAAGTCTTCTTTTTATAAAGTTTTCCTGGTTTTTCGAAGGTAAGTCAAGAATCTATATGACAACTTGATTAACCATGCTGATAGAAAGTATTTAAGTGATTTTACAACTGCATTGATTATATTTTCTGTACAAGTATTTTTTTATCTATTTTCATCTGTAGCATACGAAAGGCCAAAATACATTTTAATGAAAACAAGAAAGATAATAGTAACAAGATGAAGAAAGCTGCAGTGTCCAGAGGACAAAACCTGGTGATAAAAACAACAAAGATGAAGAAACTGGTCTGAATGAATCAATGTATAATAGTAACAAGATGAACAAGGCTGCAGTGTCCTGAGGACAAAACATTGTGATAAAAACAACAAGGATGAAGAAATTGGTTTGAATGTATCAATGTATAATAGTAACAAGATGAGGAAATCTACAGTGTCTAGAGGGCAAGACATTGTGATAAAAACAACAAAGATGAAGAAATTGGTTTGAATGTATCAATGTATAATAATAACAGGATGAATAAGGCTGCAGTGTACAGAAGACAAAATATTGTGATAAAAACAACAAAGATAAAGAAAATGGTTTGAACAGATCAATGTATACCAGTAACAAGATAAGGACAGCTGCAGTGTCCAGTGGATAAAACATTGACATTGTGTTAAAAACAACAAAGATGAAGAAACTAGTTAGAATCAATGAATGTATAATAGCAACAAGATAATGAAACCTACAGTGGCAGCAGCATAAAGTATGTTATTGGGCAACAGTGGCTGCTTGGAGTCTTGCACTCTTCCATGTTATCCATGAGTCAGGTGTCAAACTTTGTGTAAACCTTCATTTACCCAGTTACTTTTATAGCTTAAAATAAAAAAGCAAAGAAATCAAGAATAATTGGAAATCTCTGCTTTTAAAATTTTATTAAAAAATATCCTGAAACATACAAATACGGTGATATGCTCTCACACACATATATACATATCTACCTTATATATCTTATAAAACTTACTGGAAAGCAATTACCTGAGTTGGGAAGACTATTCAAAAAATATTTCATGTTGAGAATATTAAGTCATGGTCAAGTTTTTTTGTTTTTTTTTCAACATGAAACATCTATTATTTAACACAAAAAATTGCATAAATTTCAATCTTAACTGCATTACCTATGATCCAATCTGTATGTTAAGAAATTTCATAATAGCATTCACTCTTATGAAAGAATCATATTTGATACAATAGTCCCCTACTTATTTGAGCAAGATCTGTTCCAAGATCTCTAACAGATGTTTGAAAATGTAGATAGTACTATATTTTCTTCTCATTTTATATATACTTGTGATAAAGTTTAACTTAGTAGAGCCAATAAAAGATGAATAACAATAAGATTGCAATATGGTGAGATTAAAGTTATTTGTCTAATAAAGGGTTCTTACTGCTGATCTTAGCAACCACATCAAATGATATTTTATTTCCTTATTAAGTCACGAATTTCCACCTTTAAACTTAAAAGAAATCTTTTTTTATATATATGTATATTGCTAATATCACTTTGCTTGTGCTTTGGGGCATTCTAATCTTGACTATAAAAAAATATGTAACTTTATTTTAACTTTTTATATATTTATTGGTCATATACCTGGTCTCTCCTGTTTCAGATAATGAGATCTTACACTATTAATGGTAATGTATTCACTTCGTTTAGAGTAAACACCAAGATCAGTCATACATTTTTTTAATCATTTCACCCCCAAGCAAGACAATAATACCACAAGAACACAGGTGGTTACAGAGAGTGAAAAAGAATGACAAGACTACAGTTGGAAACACTGAGGAAGAGACAATAAAGGTACAGGGTTAAAAAAGACAAAAGATAATGGTTGACATATAAATTTTTGAAGATTGTAGTTATCAAGGAAGCAAGAAATAGGAAGGGAGTTCCACAGGTAAGAAGCATGAGAAAAGAAGCTGTTATAGTAGAAGTGGTGGTTACATCTAGTTAGTTCAATGGTAAAATGGTGAAACCTAGTTGCCAATCTAGTAGAACACTTAAATTTCTGTTGTAGGGGCAACAGGGAAAAGAAGTTCAGAGCAGTTGCTGTGAAAATATTTGCAGAAAAGACACAGAGAAGCCATATCATGTCAGTGACTAAGTGACTGAAGTTGAGATGCCTGGTCAGAATTGATTGTATTACAAACCCTTCTTTGAATCTTGTCAAGAATCTAGATATATACAGCAGGAGCATCAGACCAGATATTTCCTTTTGTTTCATATGAGCTTTCTTTGGATAATTTTACTTTTAATGACTTGTTTTCATCATTTACATTTAGACTATTGTCCCCATCCTTTTTTTTTGTGATCACAACAAAGATGAGGATATTAATCTAAATGTAAATAATGATAACCTCATCCCAGTAATTCAAAGGGAGATTTCATCTGTATTTTAAAATAAAGAAAAACAGAGTGAATTGCAAAGAGTGCACACACACATACATACTCTGTTCTTGTTAGAAGCACTGATTTGTATATAAATAATCCTGTCGGTTTTTATGAGTACCTTGCTGGTTGAAAATAAACAAGAATATCTAAAGTAGCATGAACTTTGTGTTATTTCCTAAGTATTTTTTAAGTACAATGCAATTTCAAAATTATTTAAATACTACCACAATTTTTTAGACTGCATTGTTAAACATGTTATAAATCATTACAAGTCATTTCATTTGGGGTTTACTTGCAGGTAAACAGAATTACAGATCAGGTAGATTATCTCAAAATCATTTTACACTAGACATAATTATAACCTCTAAATACTGATAAATCTTTTTAAAATTATTGACTGAGGAAAACAATTGATTCATTTTTTTAACAGTTTGTTAGTTTCTAAAATGTTACATTTTTTAAGATTCTATTGTTACCAAATCAATGAAAGTATTTTCAAATTATCAAGAATTTTGAATTTTTATATTAAGTTTTGACATTCTTTTAAATTCAGTTGTCTGTCTTTCTTTATTCATTTTAAATGTTTTGATAAACTAATTATTAAAAAGGCTTCTGGGGTTTGCGGAATGCAAAGCAACATCAAAACAAATTCGATAAACTTTAGCTTAGGTTCATTGAAATTAATTTTAACCAATATTCTAGCATTCAGTTTGTAAAAAGTCTTTTGTTTATTTTAGATCATGTGTTGATACCTGTGTAGCAGTGACAAGAAATAAATTAGATTGTAAATTCAATTTACCTCAGTAGAATGGTTTATTCAATGAGAAGGGAGCATGCATTGTTAAATTTAACAGCATGAAACATCTCATTGACTTCTCCCCTTATGTAATGCATTGAAAATATTTCATCCATTATCATTCGCTTTAGGTGTATAACAGAGAATAATAACCTCAAACAGTCTTTAGGAAATACCATTAACAGTAAAATTAGTTTTATAATGTTGACAAGTTTCTCTTCTTTCTGCATTAATCTCTATTTACTTTCAGCCTTGTATGGTTTGCATTAAAGCTCAAAAGCTTACTGCTACAATAATAAAACTTTTGCAGTTATTACAGATTTTACAAGTACTAGAATGAACACATGGTGGAGAGGATCTTTTACACAATTATGTACAAGTGGGTGCTCAAAAGTTCTCAAGCTGAGACAATTTCCAAAATCTGATAAAATGACCAAAAATCAGAATTTTTGAAAAAACTTACATTATCATGTCATTAGCACTTGCCCAAAACAATACTTTATAAAAAAGATCAGCAATCTGTACTGTAGATACTAGCAACAAGAGATCTTAGTGTCCAGTTCTGTGGTTCATTTTTTTCTGTGGAATTCTAACCAGTGATATAAAAATCAACAAAGAACAAATATTTCTAAAACCAACTAATTAATTTAGGAAAGGTTGCTTGACTTCATTACCTCTTGTGGCTATTAAAAGTTTTAAAAGTACTAGAATAATAAGGAAAAGACCTCTGTCTTGTCAAAAGCAGCTTTTCTTCATTTTTATTTAAAATCTTCATAAATCACTCATTCAGAAATTACTGTTTGAATTTTGTTATCTTGTATGAAAATCAATGTTACTGTAGATGTAGGGTGCTTTTGTACAGAAACTAATGTAGCGTAGTTTAATATGTATTTATCTCATAGTCAGCTTTTTTTCTTAATGCACTTGGGATGGGAACATACATCTCCCAGCCAGGGGAGTGGTTTCAAGACAGATCTTTATACATTAAGTGAGTGGTCACTGATTATATTACAAGAATGAAAAACAACATCTTTTTTTTTCAGATCATACATGTTTTTACAAATATTTCCATTCTTTTGTTCTTTTTAAAAACTTATCTAAAACTTTAAAGGAAAACAAAGCTCTTATGATGAACATGTTAAAAATATAAAAAAAATTATCTCTCTCAAGATAGTAATATAAAAATTAAAATGAATATGATTAATTACTTTAAGGAATACATTAAAATGCTTTGGAAATATTCCCAGTGTGTAACACAAAAGTTCAAATATCTTGGTTACTGTCCAACTGGGTATATAAAAAGATGTGCACATTCAATTTAAGTAAAATTTTTGTTATAACACAAAGCTTCTTTTGATGTTTGCAATAAATCAAAGAATACACAGTATTTATATATAAGTATGTATAATCTAAGTAATATGGAGAAAAAGAATCTATAATATGGAAACACATGTACACATATACAGAGGGCGGCTTAAAAATACCTCTTTTTAGATATAAATTTTCATGGACACATACATATCTATTGACTTTCATATACATACATACATTTTATTGATGACTCTCAGAAAACCCAGTACAGTAGATATTTATTATTGTTTAAAAAACAGTGATGTCTACTCATATATTTCACACATACACACACACACACACATATATATATATATATATATATATATATATATATATAACCACATGCATGTATATATATTTATCTATTAGAGAAAAAATATTATGACAAAGTGAAAAAAGTTTTTGTGTGATGCATTTCAACCTTTAGGACTTCATCATACTAAAGAGATATCTACATTGATGTGACTACATATGTGTACAAAGCAAAATGAACATCGAGAATTTTGAAAATTTAATTTTTTTTATAAAACATGTTTTGGGCAAATATTCTAGCTAATTTCATTTCTTTTTTGTATTTTCATAACTTTTATTATTAAACGTCCCATATTGTAATAATAAAAAAAAAAGTGAAATGTAATATGAACCTGTATGTAAATTTACTGTAAAAGCACTTTTTATACATTCAGTAAATTGTTTTCTCTTATTTAGAGTAGCATTTTCTAAAATAAAAATTATAGTCAAACTCATTATGGTGAGCAACTAATACATTTTGTATATTATTTTGTAAAAAGATTACTTTTGTGTTTGTATAATCCTTTATTTAAATTCCTTGAGGTTTCTTCTATGTATTCTTTGTGACAATTATTACAGTTGATAGATTAAATTCCTACTTTAACTTTTAATTTATTAATTTGTTTTGTATTAAGTCTTTAATCATTTTAGAAATAGTTGTAACAAATTTTATATTTAGTTTAAATTCTTTCTGATTGTAGGAGGAATTTACTATCACCAATGATAATTGTGATGAAACATGTCACAGGAAAAGTTTTCCACTTGGTCATATTTTTTTCTGCTAAAATTATTCTTGATGTATTGAAATCTATATTTTATTTTCTCATATACACATAGTCACATACAAACACGCTTTTTTATATATAATCAAATATAGATTAAATCTAACAGAATGATAACTAACATACACCTACACACACACACATATATATATATATATATATATATATATATATATATATATGCATGTACGAACAAACAAGTTTTTATATAAAATGAAGTATAAAAAATTAAGGCCATCCAGGACTTTTATCCTTAAAAAACATGAAAACATTAAACAATGAAGCTAAAAAATAAACAAATGTCAGTAAAAAGTGAGTGAAAACTTTTCCCTGGGTAGAAAATTTGATTTTCAAAGCCTCAATGCCTGGGTGTGCATATCCCAATGGCTGTTATTTTCACATGTTTTGTCATAGTTTCTACCGCACTAAAAAGATGAAAAGTAAACTTTGTTTTATTCTGTGATGCCTTTGAGCATAGACCAAAAACTTTTGTTTTGTTGTTTTTGTTTTATACAATATAGCCTTTGACTCTGTACATGTCAGTGAATAATTTTCTATTGAACAAAAATGTTGGTCTGCTTGTTTAAACATAATGTCAAGAACAGAAAAAGGGTATTACACACCAATGCCCTGACTAAAAAGGTAAAAAACATAGCAATAGAGAGAATTCTCAACCAAAAATAGAACTAAAAGTAATCTCAAAGAAAAAAAAAATATATATCACCCAGACAAGAACTAAAACCATAGTCATCACAAATTTAAAATAATAAAAAAGTAGATAAGTTAAAGACAGGCAAAGAATAAAGTTTTGTTACAAACATTATGGGTTAGAAGAGGTTGTATAGAGAAAAATAAACCAGAAAGTATAAAAACAAGAAAAATTAGAAAGGATGAATATGATAAAAAAAAAAAAAAGAAGTAAATGAAGGAAAAATGGCAATTTGTGAATATCACATGTTTTTAAATATATAAAACTTATTGAATCAAATAAGAGAGAGGCAAAGAGAAATTAAGCACAAAGATAGAGAGGCAAAGAGAAAGAAGAGGACAAGTGCAACATGCATTTAATACTTCCAACTGAAGAGAATAAAAAAAAAGAGAAGAATGAAACAGATTACCTGAAAGAAGGGAGGATATTAGAAAAGGCCAGATATAAAGATACAAGTATACATAATATGCAACACACACATATTTTACCTATATTGGATATATTACCATCTTGTGAAGATGCCAGATGCCCATGCAATTTTCAGTTGCACACCGCAGTGAGAGCTTGGAATGAACTTCTTTTTTTTCAAAATAACACAAAATAGATTATAATATTACAGTCAAAACATGACAAAAACATAACACCACCACAGACATAAATACCCTATAAAATGACTATAAAAGCAGACAAAAGTGCTTGGGATGATAACAGTTATGGAGAATATTAAATATTCATTATCTCCAACAAAACAGAAAAATGTTAGATTTCTGAAAAAAACTTCGTAAAAAATTGATTAAATCTTCTTTGTTGGCCATACTCAATGAAAGATATTTGAAAGAAAGGTTGCTGCAAAAGTGTATATATATATATATATATATATATATCAGTAAAATTCTGCAATTAGAAATTCAAAGGAATCTTAAAAAAAATTAAAATTACAACCCAAAACAAATGAGTGAAATAAGAAAGGTTATACGTTCTAATAACATTGTTTTATATAATAAATACCAATTAAATTGTATGTAAAGAAGCACATGACCTCTTATCTTTCTCTCTTCATGACAGGATGGCCTATCTCATTTCTCCTTCAGCAAATCACATGTTACATCAACACAACATACAAAAGCCCTAAAATGGTAACTATCAAAACCAATAAGAAACTTTTCTCAAATGCAAATGTCTCAACATCTTTCTTTACATACTCCTCAACATCTTTCTTTACATACTCCTATACTTAATAGCTGAAGTTCCCTGGCAGTATAGTGGGGGAAAGTAAAATATTTATCTTTATAAATAAAAGAGAGATAGTGAGAAGCAAGTTATAAAAATAAAAAAATAACTTAAAGCAAAGTGCAGACAAAGGAAGAGGAATAAAGAAGGAGATGAAAATAAGCAGCCATGAAAAAAATGTCATTGTAAAAAAAAAAAATTGAGATAGACCAATCAGAGAAATTAAAAATAATACATTTCTAAATAAAAAACAAAGACAAAATCTGTAAAATTTGAAGTCACAGAATAAAGGCTTACATGCATAACTTAATGAAAATTAAATGAAAGGAAAGACAATAGTAAAGAGGATAAGATAAATCCATCCCAACAAACAAAAAGAACAGTAAAGAAAAAAAGAAAGATAAAAAGGAAAACTATAAAGAAAAAGGTTTTTATGAGTAATTATTTCTTTAAAAATATTAGCAGAATAAAAAGACTGGCTGAAAAATAAGAGTAAAATACATACACACACATATATATATATATTTGGGCAGCAATCTTTCTTTCAAATATGTTTTGTTAAAAATAACCAACAAGTTGTTTATTAATTCATTAATAAATTCATTAAGCTTTTATTTAATTTTTCCAGTATTCTTACCTATTTCCTTTTTGCTGAATATAAGGAATGTAAAAATACTCCATAATTATTGACTTTTCAAGTGCTTTCAGCCATTTCACTGGCCATTCTCAAGGAAATATAACATCCTTGAAAATGGCCAGTGAAGTGGCTGAAAACATTTAAAAAGTTAATAATTATGGAGCATTTTTACATTCCTTATCTCTAACAACATGAATACATGTAAGAATACTGAATAAATATAAATATATATATATATATATATATATATATATATATAGAGAGAGAGAGAGAGAGAGAGAGAGAGAGATAAGATCTGAGTCTTCATGGTATGAGAACCTGAAGGTGGAAAGAAGATAAAATCTCAGAGACTTTGCATCAATACAGATAAGAAATCCATTTAAGAAGAAAAACCAGAAGCAAAAAAATGGAGAAGAGAAAGAACAAAGTTAATTTGAAAGAGTGAGATGAGCCACGCTATGAATAAAACTTACATATATCAAACTAATAATGACAATAAAAAAAACATAATGGGAAAAAATGCAGCCAGAAGAACATGTTGTAAAAATATAAAAGGAGACATAAATACAAATATGAGATACTATATGCAATGAAGATTATATATATATATATATATATATAGCGTGTATGTCTATGTGTACGCATGTGCACAGCTGTAAACAAATCAAATGCCCCATGCACACAGGCCAAAACAAAACTTAAAATTACAAATAAAATTCAGTTTGGCACCAACAGCAGCCAACCTTTGGGAACTTTCTTGTGGAGAAATATTGGCATATCAAATCATGAAAACAATTTATGATTGAATATGCCACCTGGTGCCACTGAATATGATTTATTCTTCATGCGTGATTGCACCAAGTTGATACTAGCAAAAACAGAGAAGCTCAACAACTGAACTGCAAGAGTTATCCTTCTTTAGTAATAACATTTTGTGTGTGCGTATGCTTATCATCAGTACCTTCTTCCTAGTTACTGAATTTAGTTTTTTTATTACCAAAGAAAGATAACTCTTTAAATTCAATAAGAAAAAAGTATTGATGATAAACATACACACAAAAAAATTTTTTTTTTAATAAGTGGAGATGTTTACACTGACAGATCTTTTGTTAAAGAGATATTGTACATACAAAGTAGTATTTGTCTTATAGTTATTGGATAAATGCATTGCTGTTGTACTTCTTCTATAAAAAGTAATTGTTTCTTTAGTGAAACTTATACAAGGATAAGGACTTAGATCAGCTGGAAGATCGAGATGATACAGATAAACTCATGTAAGAGCTCTTTATGTTTTCTTTTCTATCTATAGTAATCAACAGTTGTAAAAATAACAAAAAGGATAAACCTCTTCACATATAGCATTCTATACAGAGTTTATCTCTTGAAAATAGAATTTAGAGCAAACATTTTTTGGGGAAAATAACAAATGTCTAAATTCAACTGTATTCCAAATATTGTAAAAATATCTTATTTAAAGATGAAAACTTTTTAAACTTTGAGAAATCTGATTGGAATTAATGTCTGCAGCCTGTCAGAAATTCAACTAATATATAAAACATATTTTGACTAAGTTAAACAGACAATCATAGACTGTGTTAAGTAGATTTAATCTACTCCCCCATTAGAGTGAGTTGTTACACAAGGTCAGTTTTTAATGCGGGGAACTTGAGTGCGCACACTCAGACCATTGGTCAAAGATTACCCAGCCCCAGCTCACATGGTAACTGAGTACAAAGCTTGTCTTAATTGGTCATGCTTACTTGAAAAGGGAATTAACTCTATGCTAGGCAAGTATACTGTGTCAGGTGCTGTGATAACTTCATAAGAATAGAACATAATTCTGTTCCAGAAGATTTATTGTTATTGTTACTGATCCTCATTCCTTCATTTGGATTTCTGACAATCACTTTTTCATAGAAAACTAGATTATTGCAAAAATAACATCAGCCCAAATAACAATGATTACAATTTTCTCTTACAAGTTTTGTTAAAATACAAGGGTTAGCAAATGATTGGATGAAGTCCTCAGTAACTAGGAATGCAATACAGATTTAAGTTGTGTTTTCTTTGTTCCAGAATATTTGAAGACATTTTTAGTCAACATACTATATATTTTTTTTTACTATTTTTAACATTGTTTGCAATGGCTTCTGGTTGTTCTACATTGAGTCACAATCAATTGGAACATTCAAATAATAAGTTTTAACATCCACCTGTTATACAACCTTGCTATACTTAACAACTAATTGCACTGGATAGACAATGGTTACTCATTCGTAAATAACAATCTGTAATAAAATGTCTTATATTCTTTCTTTGTTGGATTAAATCACGAAAAATCCCCAAATCCCCCCTGTTCTAACTTCTGGTCAGGGGATATGTTCACATGTATCATTTTCCCTTAAGATGTTTCTATCATTCTGCATGGCTTCGCGCCAATGTTTTGAATTAACACAAGTGATGTTTTCTTGATATCTCTTGGGTACATTAACTAATGAGTAACAATAGTCTATGGTGTATTTCACACTGTCAGCAATGTTATACTCAGGAATATTATCTTAAAGATGTTTTGGTTTGTTAAGATTTCTATTTCGATATCAGTTAACACTGCCTTCCTCTAGAATTACTTTACACTTTGATATGGCATATTGATCAACAATTTCACTTTCTTTTCTACATTCTGAGGATTTAGGCCTTCATCAATATCTTATTATCGTTGAACAAAACCTTGATCTAAATCATGATGATGATTTGCTACTCAATCTTGAATAGAAACAAGGTTTTCGCAGTTTCATGATCATCAATAACTTCCTTGGTTTCCTTTTTTTTTATTCGAGCAGATCAGTTTCAATGTCCACAAGTCATACATTTGTTTTTCTCAGAGACTAATATAAGCAATGGATTAGTAAAGCCATTGTCACTATGCACAGTTTCAAATTTATTGGTTAACTTTCACATCTTACATTTTTAATTTTTTTCCAGATATGCCTGACTGAAATTGGTATATGTAACAAACAATACTTTTTTTGTTTCTGGTGTCAAGTTTTATTTTATTTTTCACTTATTCATAACAGATTCTACCAAAAGTATGCAGATGACTAATAGGGCCTAGAAAATCTATCACTCACAGGACATAATGAAAGCAAGAATGGCAGAAAAAAATCTGGAAGTAACTTACCTAATGAACTTGTGCAAATGAATAACAGAACAGTGATAGAAATAGGAAAGGGTGAAACAATGCTTAATCTTGCAAATAGATCAGAAGTTATGGAGAGCCATGATCACCCACATACTATTGTCCCCACCCAGGGTTTTGTAGCATTCTTCCCATCAACTTAAAAAAAGCTAGAAAAAAACCTTGAACTTGCTGAATGTTAAACATTTTCTTTTTTGATTAATAATAAGTCAGTTACTTCTGTGAATAAAGATAAGTCTAAACAAGTTGATGTTCTCATTACAGTTAACAAAAGAAGAACTGTTACAAAAGTATGTGAAAGCCTTCAAGTAAGGCAAGGTAGTTCCTGCCGTTTAGTGCAATCTCTTTGCTACTCAGAGACTGTCTCCATGAAGGAACAATGAGAGCTTATTAGACAAAAGAGTTTTTAGACCTGCATATAAATGATGGCAGTTCACCCTAGATAATAAGGTGAAAATGGTATATCACACAATCAAAAAGTTTCTACATAACAACCAGACATGTTTTCATTCAAATGCAAATGAGAACAAAGACTATGTTGAAGACTAGATTTGGAGCCTTGAGATTTTTGTGTTTCTTTTAGTCCACTTTGAGTGCTTTTACTAGAAATCAAGTGTCATTCCTGATTGGTTTTAATTTAACAGCTTATCAATCCTTTGTTGTATATTAAAAGTCCAAACTTATTTTAGATGCAGTTTATAAGAATATTTCTTTTTCTGAATGAATATTGCATTAGCAATTTTTGTGAACAATGATTTTTACAGTTATAAGCCCTACTACTTAACCCAAAGCTGGAGGAGTTGATAAATTCATACTCTTATTTGTGCATAAGTAAATGTAACAAACCCAACTAGAATTCAATTTATAGAATAAGAAATATGATACTCATCCTAAGAAGGAGGTCCCCAACTAGTGTCTAGTTGGCAGACAAGAGGCAATCTGCCTGTAAATGAATACAGACCCCATACTCAGGTATGCATGGCTGAATGATGGATATTTATTACTCACAGTATCCACACCAAAGTCAGCAGCCAATCAGAATCTAGAGAATAGGCTTGCCCAAGTAGCAGAATGAAATACAACAGTCTAACTAAATCGTGCATAACTTTTTCATTCTGAGATGTTATAGCAGTTTAATTCCAGAAAAACAGGTATCTGTTATTAATTTTTGAAAGAGTAGTGAATACTACTATTACTTTACTGATAATGTATTTAGTATATTTTTATCTATATTTATCCAATATAAAGTCTAAGAGCATCTAAAGTGAAAGGGCTACTGAATGTGGCTGTTGTATGGATGTAAGAAAATTGATTAATACATTTTTTACAGCTTATTTTGCAGGTTATTTAGAGCTAAAATATTTGTAAGAATCTTTTTAAAATTACTAATGGTTTAGTAATACAAATCTTACTAATTAACCAATAGCTGGAGGAGGAGCAGTGAATTCATATCTTTCCAAAGGGTATTTGCAGGTAAGTGAATATAACAAATACAACAAGAATTAGAACTCTGCTCTCTGATTAACAAATTTGAGCCATTATCAATTAGATTATCCACACATCCAAGTTTATAGCACCTGGTATTCTAAAGTGGTCATCTATCTAGGTACTGGCCGGGCTCAACATTGTTTAACTATGGTAATCATACAGGAACCAATGCTAGACTTTAAAAAGTTAAGACTTAAGTGATCAGGGAAGTATCCTCTCAGGGGTCTGTTCCACAAAGTAAGAAGCTGTCTGAGTGAAAGTTCCTTCTTACTAATGGTATTTCATTTATTTTTTTGTTAAGTATATACACACATATATCCCCCACAACTGATAACTGACAGAATACAACAAGAAGGGCTAAAAAATAACACAACACTCATCCTTGAAAAATTAGTTTTGCATGTGCAATTTTGATTTTGTCTGATGTAGCTGAGAGCAAATTATTCATATGCAGTAATTAACCAATCAATGGTTCTAATTAGCTTTGAAAACCCCTAAGCCTAAAAGCCAGTACTTAATCGAAAGACAAAAATATAATACATTTCTTTTACACCTAGTTTTAAATAATCAATATTTATTAGCTACTTACTTATCTTTTCACCCTGCCTTTGAATTTCAGTGAGGTTTTTAGGAAAATCACCCCCTGTCCTAATACTTTTGCACACTACCGGTAGTGTGCAGAAGTGTTAGGGCAGGGATGATTTTAAACTTTATTTTGATACCTCATAAAAGATAAAATAGTTATTGTCCTAATACTTTTGCACAGTACTGTATATATATATATATATATATATATATATATCCATCTTGTCTCACTCAAGATGGTTTGGATTATTTTTTTTTTTCTCATATCTTAATGTAAGATACTCAATGGTAGGTGCATCAATATATATATGTTGCCATCATTTTGGATGGCATATCAATATATATATATGTTGCCATCATTTTGGATGGCATATCATATATATATATATTTTGTTGGCCATCCATTTTGGATGGCATATCAATATATATATATGTTGCCATCATTTTGGATGGCATATCAATATATATATATGTTGCCATCATTTTGGATGGCATATCAATATATATATATGTTGCCATCATTTTGGATGGCATATCAATATATATATATGTTGCCATCATTTTGGATGGCATATCAATATATATATTTTGCTATTATTTTTACAGCATGGGCTCATTCATAATAGAGTATTAGTTATTAATCTAAATATTAATCTTGGGTTCCCTACAAAAACTAACAAAATGTCTTACGATTTAAAAGTTTAAGAGTTCAACAAATCCCACCTATTGTTTGATGGTAATAAAAGCATGTACAAGTTATGGGAAGTTAAATACATGACTTATATGTGACTTTAAAAATTACAGGATGTCATTACTAATGCAAAGATGACCAGAAGATAAAAATTAAAGGAATGTTAAACACTTTGCAGAGTTTGTTTATTGTCTAGAATAATGAATTTCAAATGTTTTTTATCTCACAGCCCACTTTTACCTACAGTTAAACTTATGATGATGTCAAAAATAGTATATTTTTATGATTTATTTATTAACACAAACAAAACAATTATTACATGGAAAAATGCTCACATGAAAAGTAATATACTAAAGGTTATATTAAACCTGGAAAAGAACAGGACAAGTTATTAAATCTGGA
The DNA here is from genome assembly GCA_037127315.1 of Ascarosepion bandense. Classification (NCBI taxonomy): domain Eukaryota; kingdom Metazoa; phylum Mollusca; class Cephalopoda; order Sepiida; family Sepiidae; genus Ascarosepion; species Ascarosepion bandense. The sequence goes on from JBBBDQ010000714.1 coordinate 3,022,743, forward strand.
AAAGTAAAAAACAAGATATTCTGGTGAAGTAAAAAGTAAGAAATTTCTTAAAATATTGCATTCAAATTTTATTTTTAGCCACAATATTTTAAGTCAGAAATTTCTTCTCTTTTTTTTTTTTTAATAAACTAGATTATCTTGTTCTGTTCTTTTCCAGGTTTAATATAATCTTAAGAATATTACTTTTCATGCATGCATTTTTCCATGTAATTCTTGATTTTTCCAGGCATTGCTATTAATTTAATATAAATTTAATGCTGAAAACCACGGTCAAAATTATTAAAAAGGAAAAAATTCATATGCAATTGATTAAAAAAACATTTAAAAATTGATTGATAATCAATTCTGATATAAAATGATAAGTGATAAGCAAAATTTGATTGGCAAAAATGATAAAAGATATCAGAATTTAGATGTTGAAAATGGCATGCAAAAATATTAAACAGAAAAAATTATAAAGAATAAGATTTATTATTAGAAGTGTTAATCATTCACTCAATTATGGAGTTAGTCTCCTTTTTCGAACTTCACATATTTTGATGTTGCCTTTTTTTCTACTGAACCAAAATTCATAAGTTTTTTTTTGTTTTTTTTTTCAAAATGTAACTCAGGAGTTGTCATATCTAATTCTATAAACTGTTTGAAATTTTGTTTTGAGAACTGAATTAGCAGTGAAACTTGAAAGCTGTCTAGATTCACTAAATGTCGGACTTAAGAATATATTCAACTACTGCCATGGTTGAATGATAATTTGTAAAAAAAAATAATTAAAGTTCTTTAAAAAACGTATTTGTTTTTTCTGTTTACTATTATTAAATATTAAAAAATATCTGAGCTTGACCTTTTGTTTTTTTAGAATATCGTCTTTGCCATGTCAAATTTTGGAGAGGCATAATCTTTAAATCTTCCAGAGATTCTATCTGCGATTGGTTTTGTTTGTAACAATGTTTATTACAGAAAAGCTTGCTTTTTTTGTTATTTTATATGCATGTAGGTTTATTTATTATAACAACTCAATCAATAAAAAGAAGTTTTAATTCTTATATATACATTTATTATGTTTTGGACTTCTTTCAAAAATAATTTAATCAATGATGTTTAAAAATTTTTGTGACACACTTATGATCCTACCAGTTGAAACCACCGATCTAGACAAAGAGGTTTTTTCCTTAGTTATTCACAATACAAAGAACCCTTGTAAAAAAAAAAATTAAATCTAAATATAGCATTATGTCCCAAAATAAGGACCCATATTTATTTCTCTGTATATGGAATTAATTTCCTTGAGAAAAATCAACTGACTTTAATGATAAGAACATAAAATGCTGACATGTCATTAAAAACATTAGGAGAAATAATCAATGATAGGCTGAAGGTCGGGACTGAGCCAGATATCAACTGTCTTGCAATGTACATCCATTTAACTGAAGGCACCATAAACAAGACTATTTTTTCAGAATGCCCAACTGCAAACTAACATGTTACCATCTCATCTAATGTGACTTATTTGCTGACCTCTACAATCTTCACACAGCTTCTCACAATTGTAGCGAAGTCATTAACATGGGTAGAATATCTGGCCAAAGTAGTAGCACCAGAACTAAGCTCATCCTCTACTTGAACAAAAATTTATTTCACACAAGGATATACAACATTGACATAATAGAACAATCTTGATGAAGAGATCTGGACAAAAAGAAAACTAACTTCTTGCTGCATTCGACTACAACTCAGGTTATGAAGATTACTCCCAGTTAGTCTACCAAAGAAATCTCTACATAGTGTCATTTCAATAATGCAAAACAACAGTCATAACCATTTCTAACTTTCTTTAACTCTTTCAGTTCCAGAATATGGTAGGCATGTTTTTCCCAGTTTTTCAGTCTTACTTCTGGGGAGACTTAGTTACCTAGCACACACACACAAGTATATATATTCTCTCTTATATTGTTCATAATGAAAACACCAGTTTTCGTTTGATTGCCAAAGTTAAGCCATGTCAACAGTGCTTTAGGAAGACCAGATACAGTAAACAACCTCCTACAATACAAAATAGGTTTTGACTTTAAGTCCACAAATGGTTGATAATTTCTTTCAAAGTCCCCAACCAGAACCTCATAATTATAAACCTGTAGACTAATATCTTCTACAGAAGACTGCACTCTCTTAAGAGCACTTGAAGCAAAAGTTTGGTTTTAAGTTGGCCACAGACTAGACAGCAAAAAAAAACAATGATCTACTCTGTCAAATATCTTGGACTAATCTAATCAACTTTATCTTGGATCATTCCCACCAAATGCAGGTTATATTGGAGAGCACTATCCTTTACAGCACATAACTGTTCAGTAGGTGATTAGACAATCCAAAAATATCTGTACACATTTTGATAAGATGTTGGCCATCCTTCATCATTCAACACGTTTCTTCTTGATAGTGCTTCTTCAGTACCTCTTGGTGAAACTTTGGGGTGTATTTCGTTTGTTTCATCTAATTATTAAAGGTTAGTACCAGCAAAGGAACAGGTGTGTGAATATCTTGGATATAATAATTTGGAAAGGAAGTTATCAGTCCCTGGAATTTTATCTATCGGGTCTGTCAACATTTTCTGAGTTTCAACCTCTGATGTGGAATGCTTGCATTTTGCTACTTTTGTTGCCTTGAGTCAAATAAAATCAGTTAAATAGGTGTTGAACTGAGCTGGTTCATATCAGTCTCCTTGGTGAAAAGCCTTTCTGAAATGGTCAAGAATTTCCTCTCATAAGCATGATACATTTTGTTAAACAAAGAGATTTACTCTGTCATAGCTATACCTACCATTTTACATTTCTTGATTTAACAACCCTGTCTTATCTAGATTCTGTTCTCGTCTGCACCACTGATCTAATTTGAGTTGGTGACTATAATTAGCAGCAAATGACTTAATTCCATTTTAGTCTAATTCTATTCTACTCTCTTCAGATGCTCTTTTTAAAATTTTATTGATAAGATCAAGTTCACTGAAAAATTTGTAAGCCATGACTCTGGCAGTTTAAGCCAAGATCAAGGACAATATTCCAAACATCTGCTAGTAATATTCATTTCAATAACATCACAAAGGGATCAATTCACTACCATACAGTCATTGATAACATACATTTCAGTTGATTGCCATACATGATACCTGCTTCAACAATCATGTCTGGAAAGAGACATCACTGACTGGACAGGTGATTTTTATACAGTAGGTTGCCATTATTTTCTGCAGTAGACTGGTTGTCAACCAAGGCTATAGAACCAAATCTGTCCTACTATTTGACCTATAGCTGAAGGAAAAGCGAGGAATTTATTTTTATTGCTATGTTTATGATATTTCAGCCATTGTATACTCCAGCCTTCTTTAAGTGCTAGAAATTTCAAACTGAACCCTGAATTTTGATCCCTGGAGTATATTGTTCTCATTCCATGTTGATGAAACTTCCAGATGCCATGTAGTTATGTCCCTTTAACTCAATTCTCTAAGTTATTTGTAGCCAGATATTGAACTCACAAATCTTTTGGTGAAGTCACTAGAACTAGCCAAAATATATATCCACTGAGCCATCTGTCCTTCAGGCAATCAGTGAATAAATTTCAGGGACTTATAAACCTAATGTCTCACTGTTTTTCACCAGAGTTCATTTTGCAATCTTTAAAGATAAAGATTTTCTCTAGCACTCTTTATTACTGGTTCCCATATTGTATTCATTATACAAGGGGAGATAGAAAAATCAGGTATAGCTGATCACTATTTGGAGGAAAAAAGAGAATCACCGCCCCTTAGGGGATGAAGTTGAAATAATTGATAGGGAACACCACTGGAAATTCTGTAAACTTAAGGAATCAGCACATATGCTATGCCACAAAAATCTCCCAAGTTAGCCAAGCATAGAAATGAAATTTGTTGTGTTTATAAAGCTTAATTCAGCTTTGTCTATTGTGAAATAGAGGTTGCAGGTTCAAATCCTGCCAAATGCCACACATTTCCTAACAAAATTTCTCAAAAATATTCAGGCTGGTATAGTTATATATAAGTATACTGTTTAATTAAAAACAGGATATCTACTCAAAATAATGTTCAAACAAATAAATATGTCATTGTTAATCCATTTCATTAATCTCCAGAACTTTCCACAATAGAAATGAATACAATGAATCTGAAGAAGGCCGAAGCATACAATAAAGATAAGGACAACAGTCCAAACAATGTAAATGATGTAAATACGACTTCATCTCTGAAGTATAGATAAATAATGAGAGTAAGATGTTCAGAGTGTTAAGAGCAGAGTATACACTTGTCATTTACTTGATTGATTCATACATATTTTATTTTTTATTTTTCCTTTTACTTTTTTGAGATTTTTCTCTCTCATTTTTCCCATATTCTATCTTTCCTTCTTCCATCCACCCTTGCTGTTTGAAAGTTCAAAACAGGACCTTCATGTCTTTGTGAATTTTTTGTCTGCCATAACAAAAAAGATTTTTTAAAAAACCAGTCCAATCTTGCAGACAGTACAACATTACTGCGTGCCTGTGTCAGTCCAGGATAATCCTTGTCTGACTGTAGTCTTGAATTGGAAGAAAGTTTGTCGTTAGAAAGGAGAACATATAAAGACATGAGAATCAGCAAAACTAATGCAAGTGTACATTTCAATATGGTTTCTTGTGTATATCAGAGCATCATTAAAGAAAGCACCTTACACATGTTAGTGTGAGATTCTTCCAATATGGACGATTATATATGATCACACATCTTTATAATAAAATAAAAATTTTATTCACAGAACTATTTACAATTTCAGTGTTCATTTAACATTAGACTGCAACAAAAGTTTGTAGTGTTTTTAAGCCAATTTCAAAGACAATTTTAAGATATTTGTAGATACATTTATTCAACTATTTATGTGCCATATTGTTTTTCTTTTTTTTTTTTTTATAAGCGTTTCACCCCGAGCAAGGCATGTCACTGCCACTACTGTGTAGGGGGCTACGTAGAGTGGAGAAAGGCTGATTAAATATAGGAAATGACAGAGGGTGGGTGATAGGCGGGTAAGGATACCGAGAATGAGGGTTGGGTAGATGAGAGTGTTGTGAGAATAGTTGGGAGTTAGTGTGATAGGAGGTGTCTATGGACCCTACATTTAAACACCTGGAGATTGTAACTGTCGGGAAAGCAGACTTGTGGAAGGGAGTTCCACAGGCAGGAAGCGCGAGAAAAGAAGCTGTTGGAGTAGAATTTAAGGTTACATCTAGCTTTAAACATGTTTGAGGCAGCTTCAGGATTCCATCAACATCTTTTTGGGTGACTTTTACAGGTTACCAGAGAACTGAAGTTCTTCCCATTAAGAGAATTCTGTAGAGACCAAAGTAAAAGATATTTGATGGTGCAAGGTCAGGATGAGTTCAGTGGGTGTAGTAAGACAATCCAGCAAATTTCTGTTGGGTTTGCAAAAATAAATAATGTCTGACACTGTCCTGATGAAAGATGACAACCTTTTGATTTACTAATTCTGGATGCTTTTCTACAGCTTCTACCTTTAAATCAGTTTAATTGGAAATAGTACTTGTTTGAATTAGATATTTTATTTTGTGGAAGGAGCTCACAATACATAGTACCTTTCTAATCTTACCACAGCATCACTTTCTGATATAAGCTGGCTTTAGGAATATTTAATGGTAGTACATTTCATTTTCCCCTCAGGAACTTTCTTAACTCCTCATTGTTGCAAACAATGCATTTTTCATTGCCTGTAATCATTCTTTTCAAAAATGGATTTTATTAATTGTATTTAACTGAGAATGGCAGATAGAAAAGGCTGCCCATTATTTTTTTTTTTTTTTATCATGAGATAACTGAAGATTTTGGTAATTCACATCTCCATGTGTTTTCAAATATCTTAAAACACACATATGAGATATATGGATTATCTCTGTGATGTTCCACATTGCGTGACCTGAATTATGCTTAATCAAGATTTTCATTTGGTCATCTTCAATTACTACAAGCCCGCTAAAATTTTTTTCAGTATTCCACATCAAAACTTACACTTCTGAACTTAACAAACCACTTATACTGTCACTCTAAATGGCACATATCTTTTTTGCTGTTCATAGAATCTAATTTTCCTCCATTTTTATATCTAACAACAAATTTACAAACCTTTATAAAATTGTATAGAAAGATGCATTTGAAATATTATCTTTCATAATATCTATAGATATCATAAATTTCAGTAATGTGTAAAATGAAATTACATATTTTAATGTCATTTACTGATAATTTCTAAAAACTTTTATTCCAATCCAGTATAATATGTCCAGCATAAAAATGTTGCATCAGTACAGCATTTCAACATTTAGTATTTTTAATTTTGAAATTAATAAAAATCATTAAAAAAATAACAAAAATTATATTTCTCTTGTGTCTTTGGAATGGTTCAATACATGGAAATAAGCAAACAGTTTATGAAATTTAACGTGGCATAAAATTCTATGTCACCAGAAAAGTTCACTACACAGAAATGGACGATCCAACCATTTTATATAGACCCTTTTAGTAAAGTAGAAAAGTATTACACATAGATAATGCATTTTACAATTCTTGTCAACACCCTACTTCTTAAATTCTAGCAGTTGATCTCTGTGATCATCAGAAACTTCTCTTGCTAAAAGGCAAAGAGTGAAGAATGGTTATCTTATATTTTGGTACTTCCAGTGAGTAGTAGAACAAAAGCTAAGATGTAGTCAATCCTTACAGGGAAATGACTAGGTTGGTGGATAGCTTTGAGAAGTTTTCAAAAATAAATGCTTATTACTTTCACATGGTTCATGCTTACTCTAACACTACTATCGTTCTTCATATAAAATAACATGTTTTATTCAGAGGAAGGAAAAAAAGGGGAGGGAAAAGTAACAGGTTTAAAATAACTGATATCAAAGATAAAATCATTCTTTTAGTTGGTGGACATGAGTGGGAAAATTTTGATTATCAGTTGGCAGTGCAAAGTTTCCTTCTGGAAGTAGTAGTTTCAGTAAGAATAAAATACCAGTTATAGATGAAAAATTTTATGAGCCTCAGAATATTTTCCCAACTAGATGGACAGTAATGTGAGAATGAAGACAAACATTTCAAACAAAAAAATCATTAACATTGTCAGAAACCCTATTGTTTGTATTATCTTTATTATTCCATCATATATTCATTTGGATGTTTCTTAATGGAGACTCAAATTTTCACTCAACTTACGTAATATTAGTCCACCTATATGGCAGAGAATGCTGAACAATCTTCTCACAGATAAACAAGAGACTTGAAGCAACAGAAATGTGTTTCTACAGAAGGATAATGAGAATACCATGGACTAAACATGTGAGCAATAACAAAGTTTTAGAGAAAAAGGGAAACAGTAAAGACCTATACTGAACATCAGAAAGAGATAAACTAAGGATATGTAATAAGGAAAGAAGGCTTAGAAAATGTGATCCTCACAAGAGAGAGAACAGACAAGGACAGAAAAAACAATGCATAACCTACCTTGTGGGCTTCAGTAAATGGTTGGAAGGGTTAGGGTTTGAAGAGGTAACAAATGGTAAAATTCATTATGAGCTACATAGGACAGGAAATTGTGAAGAGCTATGATCACCAACGTTCTACAGGGACAATCACATAGAATAAGAAATTGATAGATTTAAAGTAGTTTGTTGGTTTCTGTCACTAAAATTCACAACTTTCTCTCTCCATTCAGTGGATGAATAAATGAGGAAACATTGGAAAAAAGATGTGTTGATATTAATTCAATTTTGACTCACTTGTATTTTATTTATATTTTATAATATATTATTTTTATGACAAATTAATGTTTTCTTATGATTATTTTAATATTTCTAAGAATAAAAATAAAAAATACATCACAAAATACAGAAACACAAAGCAAACAAACCAAAATTGAATTAGTATCAACATTCACTTTTTTTTTGCCCCAATATTTCCCACTTATGTATTTCTTTTTCAACAGAATTTTCCTGTCTCTTAATACTCTACTTAGCTTTTGGAATGTCTTCCAATATGACTTACAATCACAATGTTGCACTTTCCGTCTTCTATACCTAGGAGCGAATGAGTAAAAGTTTTAATTTTTATCAAATTTACAATGTATGATAACATGTGAAATCAAACATGTAAATTTCAATATCTACTTATTTCCTATATATAAGAATCAATTAAATTTTTTGGTCCATCCCACTTCCAGAAAATCTGCCCTAACAGCAAAAATGAGTCTTAGCCAGACTAAAAATTTTTCAGCACATCTTTGTATGCTTTTAGTATTTGTGGTATAAGTATATACGTAATTATCAGAATTAATGAGTTATTTTACAAGAAGATATGCTTAATCACTCTTTCCCATAAGGTTAAATATGTCTTAAAATAATTTGCCAAGGATTTGTATAGCAAATTTTTTTCCAATTATGATATATGCATTTCATATTTTCTGTGAATCAACAAATGTCTCAATCAAAGTTAATGTTTGTTTATATATTTAATTATATTTGTGATTTCATGAAGGACAAAAAGCTATGATAGAATAACCCAAATCAACACTTTAAAAAACAGATTCAACTGTACTAGTTGAAAACCTGCTTATGGACATATCTCATTCAATCGCCAAAGTTAAGGAACTTGAGCCTGGGTAACTAAGAGAAATGTTGTGTTGTAAGCTATGCAACAAGCCTAGCAAGCTGGTGATGGATATAATCTTTCTACTTATACTAACAGAAGATCTTTATACATGGAGAGGCCTTCGGAATTGATGGGATCATAAGACCCACCTGGATTTTGGTGAGTAAATGAAAATCCAGCCTTGCAGAATAATTTTAAGCTTGTCCTTGAACAGGGTCTAACTAGAGCCTTTGGTTCCAATTATGCAGACTTATAGAGGGAAATTTATTCTCCACTCTTTGTCTCTTTCCCAGAGATAAAACATTGCAAGTTTACTGCTTCTCTATCGCAAATTCTATTGCAAATGTTCAAATCAATTCCATTATTTAATCCCACCAGTTCAGACCTTTAAACTAGGACATGTCATGCTACTACTATAAAGTCAAATCTCCCTTATTTCCTCCATATTCCAGATGTAAGAAGAAAACTTCACTCAGCTCTTTCTCCGAAGAAATTCTATTTTGTGAAATATACTCTCAAATGGATGCTTCTCTGAACATGATAATATGAATTTCAAGTAAAGAAAAAAAGGAAGAGAAAAGTAACAAGTTTAATAGTCAAGGGTCAATTATTATCTATCCACCCTAACCACGTGATCTTCACTTTCTAGAACCTTTTTCATTCTTATCAAACACATAATTCATCATAACATGAATTGTAAGTGGCCTGCAAGCCTTGTGAATTTTAGTATAAAAAAAAAATCAGGAATATGAATGATACATTTATTGAATCACATTATTTGAAAACAATTAACATTTTGGATCATTTTAAAATTAAAAATCTTCACATAGAAGGAATTTCACAAAATACTTCAAGTACCTATGTTTTTTGGCAATCAAGATTATTTTACAAGTTTTTTTTTTTTATTGCAGTAATAAATACAGACATAACATTGAACTATATTTTTGCAAGAACTAATGTCACTGAGAGGTGAACATTTATGGTTCCCTGGTGGCTATTGCTGTTCTTGCAATTTTTTTTTTCTCTTAAATGAAAAAAATGTCATAGAACTTTGTTTTCTGGCTAGGAACTTTTTCAGCTATATTATTGCTTTATATAATTAAGTAAAAAGATGCCAATTCAGTTTATCTAAGTTGACATGTGGGCACCTCAGTATGGTGTAATGGCTAGCAAGCTCGTCTCACTAGAATCATTGTCATAACTGACTAGTGAGTTCGATTATCACGGGGTACCCCATACATTCAGCCTTGTGTAACATCTAAGCAACACTTAGAAATCACTTTCCTCCAGGTTTGGGGGTTGGGTGCAGGGTTAACAACCCTGCCCCATAAAAAACAGTTGTTACGGAAACAGCAAAAATGCTGCTCTAAACACCATTAGATGTAAGAAAAAGTTTATTTATTATTTAAGCTAACATGTGATACTTATATTGTAAATCAAACACCTTTCTAAAAAAAATTTGATAATTTTCAAAACTAACATGCTAAAACCATGCTCTAGGCTCTCATTAGTAACCATAGAGGATTTGGTGACCATACTATAAACTGTCCTTGTGAGATATAATGAGAAACAAACTGAAGAGACATTTGCTAAATTGTAGTAAGATGAATGTTCAGATCTGACTTATATTTACCTGCAGATACCTCTTCCCCTCTTCACTATCAATTGCAAAACTTGTGTTCTTATCTGTCAAATGACACAAAGTGCAATCATTCTTGCTTTTCCATATTATACAAGCAAACAGGCTTATTGTAAATGTAAAGTAAAGAATTTGGTCTGACAATGTTAGGATTTGGAAATCAATCTAATCTACATATAGTTCTTATATATGTGTCCAAGATACAACTGAACTTTAGAATGATGTCTTGCATTGGTCCTATTTTTAATTTCCCACATGCATGTTGTTTGTTTTTTATTTTGGTGAAAGTAGGGTTAGTTGGGCACCATTTTTAAGAAAAAAAGCACCATAACATAATTCACTCTGCCAGAAACTTGGAAACGACATGCTGTACTGCATGGCATTCATGCCAGAAGCTCCAAAACAAACAAATATGCGCAAAATTAAACATATAAAATGGCGACAATCTACAGATTGCACCCTGTGTGTATAGTGTGTGTGTATGCTTGTGTGTGAAAAAAAAGCTAATGCATTAAGTTTTTCTTTTAGAAAAATAACACCAGTAAAGACAAAAGTGTCATTGAAAATGGTTATAGAAGTTGCTGAAAGCATTTGGACAATTAAAATTAAATCATTTTTACATTTGTTAACTTGTACGAAATGGTAATGGTAAAATGTTATGATGCTGAAAAAAACTGAATAAAAAATTAATTAAATCTTCCTATATATATATATATATATATATACACACACACACACAGAATGTTAGTCAACTTATATGTGACAGTGCTTAGCAAACTAATTTGAAAGACCATAGTGAGTTTGATCCTCATTCAGTGTCCCACTTTTATAGTCTTGTGCCCATCTCAACTTAATAAATATCTATTTAGAAACTTTGCCATGAACTAATTTTAGAAAAGCAACAGAGAATGAGTTCAATAGTCTGAACAACACTTGGAATAATAATGTCTCATCACAAAATTACAGAATAGATCTCAAACAAAAATAATGAGTTCAACAGTTCAAACAATTCTTGGAATGAAAATAATTCTTCTTGGGTTTACAGACAAGCCATTTAGATTAAATGTGGAATTAAGTGTATATGTATTTATGATCTAAAAAGTCCCATTTACTGCTTATTAAATATTATATATATATATATATATATATATATATAATGGCTTGCTTCTGATTTCTAAGTACACCTGTCTGCTAAGGTTTCTAAATAATCCCTGTTATAGATACCTGCTCAGACATGATTTTCCAGTCTTCACAGTCAACCTGTGGTTTGTACCACAACATTTCTAAGCATATGTTAGTTCCAATTTCTAGGAGAGAGCATAGAACCTGCATGATTAGCAGTTGAATAAAGACAGCACACTCACACCCTCAGTCACAATGAATTTTAACTTTGCTTGTACAGCTATTAATAAACACTTTCATTTTCCCAATTTACTCATAAGGTTTAAGTGAACTCATGGTATGGTTTGCAGAAACTAGTCAGTAGTACTGAATGTGGAGGCCATGTCTTGACAGATCAACTATAGTGTTCAAAATATTTGGTTATGCATCTTTTATATATATGTGTGTGTGTTTAATCCAAAGAGTTTGTCATTTTGTGCTGACTTTAAAGTCAGCATGAACCTGCTCAGTTTAAGTGACAAACTCTTTGCTCTAAACTTATCAAGGCTCAATCTCTACCCTGATATTAAGCACTTTATGATAAAAAACCTGCTTGCCAAAATACCTTTTATCAGTAAAATTACTGGAAAAAGCAACACTCTTGGCACTAAACATCATAGCTATATATATATATATATATATATATATATATATATGCGGGGTAGGGTATGTTTTCGTGTGACCGTTTAAGCATGGCTGATTTGGCGCCAGCCTATTTTGCAATGGCTGTTCTTGCACTAATACAGAGCTATAATCTGCATAGATGTACAGAAAGGTAAAGATGCATATTATGAAAAGTTACTGGCTGGTTACGAACCACCACAAAAACTAAAAAATGCAGACAAAAGAAGACATGAAACTGTTCTTAGATTTGAAAACATGGATGCTGTCGAGTACTTGAGAAGCCTTGCTCATAATTACCAGATGAACTAAATAAAGCTGTGTACAGTTTTTAGTTTGTTTTTACATTTCATGAGCTTGTTTTTATTTTTAAAAAAAGTTTAATAATTTGTTTTAAAGACCTAATGCTCGCAGATCTCATACAAGCCAGTCAATACCTGTTACCCAGCTCTCATTAATATCAGATGTCATTGCCACTCCAGAAAAAGCATTGTTACAATGCTCTTCAGATCCATCAACTCTATCATTTATTCAAGGTAATTATATTACCCAAGTTTAAATAAAATAATATTGCTAGTGCTAGTTAATTCGAATTTATTGAATGGTTTTGAATTTATAAACAAACTTTTCTTAATGTTAAATGCCCGGCTAGTGCACAAACGGCCAGGCCCAAACGATGGTGCCCAATAGTCACATTTTGATGTCTGTGTGTGTTTCATTAAAAATGACAAAGTGTGATCAAAACATTTGGACAATTTTTATATAATTTATGTCATGAGATTATGTGAAAAATTGCATAAAAAACTTAACCATCATACCTAGTTTGTCATTTTTAATGAAACCTGCAGAAAATAAAGATTTCTGTATATATATATATATATATATATATATATATATATACACGAATAGCTAATAACCTACTTTTCTACATAAGGTGTGCAACAGATTCCAAAAGAAAAACTATTTCAGAAAAGCTTCCCTGATTTTAAAAATCCCAAAAAAGAGAAACAATTACTGAACAAAATATCTATCAGTTTCTGTCAGACAATTTTTAAAAACTTGTGGAATACAAATGACAACATAAGAATTTTATCCAATGATTATTTGAAGAAAAAACTTTGACCAAAACTTTGCATTATCAAAAAATACTAAGTATTAAAAAGTTAAAGCAAATTATATAAATGTACTATTATCCTCATTTCAATAGGTTTAATAACAACATTTCTTCCTTTGTACTATGCAGTCTTCTTCAGGTACCTATCATGTTTGATCACCTTCTCAGAATTTCAAACCAAACCTTTTATTCAATTTACTGGGGTCAACTGTTTTTATCCCATTATATTGGAAATTACCTCATAGTAGTTAATTTTTCTTTGTTAATTAGTACTTTACAGCATTCTATAGAACAAGAGCATATGTGGATTTCATTGCCTGATTTGGGTTTGAACTCATGATCATTAGATTAACTACAATACTTAATCAATGTTTATTATCATCCTTTCATTTATTCATCTACCAAAGCAAATCAAAACAAAATCTAAATGTAAATCTACCAATAATAAAGTTATTTTCCTTTTTATTACAGACATCTTTCAAAATCAATAGACACAAATATGGTAAATTCACTACCATATAAGAAGACTGATATTTCATAACAGTTCAGTACACCATTTTAATGTTTAATAATACTTTGCTTAGTTTTTTTCATTATCATAACAAGACTTTGGATTTTAATAACATTTTCCATTCTGTTAGAACACTTCCCAGATAATTAAATTTTGGTACTTACTTGGTTTTGGTATCTTTAATCTGTAATTCTCATGATGGGCTGTTCCTTTATCTAACAACCATACATTCTATTTTCCTACAATTGATGTTTAGGCCTTTCTTTCACTACATTCTGTAGTTTGTTTTTTTTGTATCTGCTATCAACACTGTATCCCTGGCATACTATAGGATACAAATCCTATATCATCCATCAACTAACTAAAACATACAAAATAAAAATTCACAACTGCAAAATCAAATCCAAACAACTAAAAATCATTCTGGAAAAACCAAACTATAACAGACAAAGTAAAATTGCAAGCCCACAAAAGTGGATTCAAATGACTAAAAACATTTTGGAAAAACCCAGACCAAAGCAAAATTTCACAAGTCAGTGTAAAAAGCAAAATTCTGAATCCTGATTGGATTAAAAACAGAAAATTCATGTATGATGTATTTTCACACCTAGGTGAAAAGGTCTGCTGGAGCCAGCAACATGAGAAGCTTCACTATTGAAACCATGTTGCTAACCTGTCAAAATCAGTCAGAATGGGAGCGGTATCTGATAGCATCTCTCCACAATGTAAGGAAAAAACTTCAAACTGACTTGGTTACATCAACCTCTTCTTTCAATTTTTTTTTTCTTTTTTACTCCATGCCAACAGGGCATCACATATCCATTCTACCTCTTCGTTCAATTTTCTTTCTTCATTTCACGCCACGCCACCAAAGAAAACAACAACATGGAGACACTGTCTGTGTTAAGTATAATTTCTTTATTTGTTTTACCTTCTGTTGCAGACCTACCACAAAAAGCAAAGAACATTACAATCACAATTCGCTTACTTCACACAAAGGAACATAAAATTTTACATTTTACTACTATCAGTATTTGGCCCCGGGACACTTAGCTATTCACTACTATCAAACCATGGACTCTAAACTTCTGTGTACATTTTAAATACTTACAATTCTCTTTGAACAATTTTAACTACAAAGGTGCATGCATTTTCTCAATGAACATTTTTCTTCTCACAAATATGATATAGTGCTCAGTTAATGAAATTTCACTTATATTGTTCTTCTTACAATTTTGTCCTTCTGTTAATAAATCTTTACTTTAATGTACACACAAAATATTTTATCTTTTCACATTTCAACATCCAACCTTCTGATATTTAAATTGTGGGGACTTCAGATGTGTTTGGTACAAGGCCAATTTATCAAGCATCACCGAGGTCCCTACAATACCTAACATTGCCGAGATTGTGGCTGCCAGTAATGAATTCTGGTAGGACTTCTAATTCTCTCAGGATTGCTTCACTGTAAAATTTGACCAAGTCCAGTGAGAAGGCATATCATTGTTTTTACCCATTCCTAATTTTTTTATATGTACTGAATTCATTTTCTGTCTGTATGCAGGTGGTTTGCACCTCATATAAAGTCAGTCTGAATTATTCTAATATCCTTCCCAAATAAACTAATATTACCTAGCAGTTCAAACAGTTCTTTGTAATTAACTTTATCAAATGCTTTTGCATAATCTTGAGAACATAGATATACATCTTTTTGCATTTGTTTTGTTTTTCTATTATTCTAAATGATAAATATCAAATTTTTATTCCAGTGTCTAACAAAACCACACTCTTCTTGGCCTAGTTCAGGTCTCATTCATAATTTGGTTGATAAGTTTTGTTACATTGCTCATTGACCAATGTAGATTTTATTAGTTTGCACCTAGCTTCTTAGAAAACCAGAAAACAGTTCCACAAGTAAGAAGTACAAGTGAAGAAACTGTTAAAAAACTTGTGGTTATATCATTCACTTTTCATAGCAATTTCAATTTTTAAATAATGAAACCTAGCTGCCAACCTAGTACTGTGCTTAAAATCAAAGTTGCAGTACCAAAGCACAGGGAAGCTATGTTATGGCAGTAGAAAAATGACTGAAGCCTAGATGCCAGGTCAGAACCAATAATACTGCAGATTCTTTGTATTTTATCAAGAATCTCTAGATACATAGCAGAAGCATCAAACCAGATGTGGCAGAAATATTAAATGCATGGATGAATGGTAAATTTAAAGATGCAAGACAGATTCTGGCAAGAAAAAATATCTAGAACTACACAATGAACCAACTTCACTAGCAGCAAATCTAGCAACTGATTTTATATAATTGTTCCAGTTCATGTCAGTAGAAAAATGTGAGACTGAGGAGGTGGAATGATCTTTGTCCTTGAGGTTAGCATCAGCCATGCTGATAGAAGGTGAAAAGTTTCTCTAAAACAATTAATTAGCCATTTCTTGCACCAGTTAACAACATAATTCATCATATCAAATACTGAAATACTAACCTCATCAAACCTATCAGATTTACTATTAAGACAAGAGTAAATAGTTGTGCAATTAACATAGATACTCAGTTGAAAAGTGATGACATTTTTCCAAAAATATCATAATCTTTCAATTTGGGAAGAAAACCAGCATGCCAAACCCTGTCAATCCCTTCATGATACAACCTGAGCTTCACCACTTTAAATCTTGATAGATGCCTATGTCTGTAATTTTGTCAATGCCAAAATCATCTAATACTACCGACATCTATTACAATTCCATCTGGTTCTGTTGCTTTGTTCCTGATCAATCTGTCCAGTACAAGATTTTATTCAGATTTTAATATTTGTTCTCTGATATATCCCTTCCATCTCTGAATTATTTTTTCTCTATTATCAGTGTTCCATCCTTAGGTATCCTGTCGATGACTGCAGCTTTTGTCTTGTTAGTTCTCTTATTCTTTTATGCATATCTACTTTAATTACTTTAAGTATTTGTAATACTCATTCTATTTTCTGAACACTTTTCATTAAACCATTCCTCTCCTGCCTGTGTTTGTTCTCAATGACTGTGCAACATTCTATTTTCTGTGCCATACCGGCAATGTTTGCTATCTCATTTTCATCATGTTGAGAATTTAATGTCATCCATTCCTTTTTTTTCCTTATCTGAAAACTGATTTCATATATTCAATAATTGATAGATATACATATATTCGATATCAGAAAAATATGCACATAATTTGTGTGCTAAACACTTCTGTGCATATTTTTTATAATGAATATAAAAAATTACAATTTAGCTATAGGTTAAATAACAAGGTCGACTGGTGCCTCTAGCCATGGGTATCAACCAATTTTTGATAATGGACTACTCTGAGTTCCAAACTGCAGAAAATACAGCTAGAAATGACTACTATATTTCCTAAGAAGTCACAACATTAAAAAACAAAACAAAAACTGATAGATTCATGTTAGAATAAATGTCAGACAAAAAATGTCTGTACAAATTTCTGTTGTTCAAATCTAATTTTGTTATTCAATTTTCAGGTCAATTTTTACCTGAAAACTAGAAGACATTATACAATTAAGGACTGCTGAGAATGTATACTTTCACAAGCTATATATGTATGTATTAAAGAAATTGCTATATTTATAGGGAACGAGTGTTTGTTATTGAATACTTAGAATTTATAGATACAGACAGTGTGAACATAAAAATAAACACTGCAGTGTTAGTTTTATGACAATGCTATCTTGGTCTGAAAATCACACTGAGACATGAAACTGACAGTCACCAAACAGTGTTTATTCCTCTGTACACACACTGTCTCTCTCTATATAGTGTATGTATAGTCATGCAATGATGATTATTAACTTAGTCTATAGCCCATTACCGCTGTATAGTGAGTTCAATCTGTACTGGTTGATATATATGTGGCTTGGGCAACACAAAGCTCAGCCTGGGAAAAACATCTTATGAGGTTAGCAAATCATGACTCAATTATAGTGAGTTTGTTCCTCACTGTGTACTAACATTTCAGGCCTTGTATGGGATTTAGCTAATCTTAATAAATACCAATACTCATTCTGGTTGGCCTCATTACCAAAAGGGTTCCATACTTATGTGTGTATTTTAAGTGACTTGTGTAAAGAAGCATCCTTTTAGAAAATACTAAAAATGGAAATCACTATAACAAGCCACACATATTGGTTATAAAAAGAAAGAACCATTTCATTTGAGTTGGTTTTCAAACAAAAAAGAAAAAGGGGAAAGTGTTTCTTTTTGACTGAGAAGACACCAGAAATGGTGAGGACTTTCTTCAAAGAAGCTGCCCATCTATATAAATGGAAGGGCTAGTTTGTCTTTCTAGTTCAGTTCACTTGCAGAAAATTTTGCTTTCATTGCAAAGATCAAAGGACTGACCCTGACTCCCAACAATCCCTAGCCATGCCCCTAAGATCTAGGTCTTGTCCAGCAGTTTTGTGAATCAGCACAAAAAATAAATACTGTTCATACAATTAAAGGAAGCACATGTTCATTATGGAAACATAATATTTAAATATTTAAATCTTGCACACTTATATAACCCTACAAACTGATGTGGGACTAAATATTTAAGATACATATTTCCAGGTGAATAACCCATTCAACCGAAATGAAACAATGTTCTTAATAGGACACAGGTGAAAGCTGCAGTGGAGGAGAAAAAAGGAAAACTTCCAAAATTAGCATAATGACTCAATACAGGAGCAATTAAAACCACACATACCATTTCTTCAGAAATAGCATCCACATCTACATCCATTCCTGCTATCGGTCATGCAATTTCAGCAGACATACCATCATTGCCTGTAGCTGCTGGTCATATTTTACAAAAGGAAATACCCAAATCTGTAAAAGTAAAAGAGTTTGCAATACAAAAGATAGATTCGGGCTATGAAACATTAATGATACTAACACAATAGATCACTGGATTTGTAGTGGGCCCTCATCATGTCAGAATCATGATAGCAATCTTTCAAACTCATTAAGAGAGTATAAAACAGCCAGAGCAGAGAACATGAAAGCAAGGTATTTATCAAACAACGTGTTCAAACATGAACTTCAGAACTTCGTCTGTTTAAATGTGAATGGCTACTCTGTTCACCATCCCAATGTCACTTTAATTGCTTAGTATGTTGCCTATTGTCCAAGAAAGAATCTTCCTTTGATACAGTGGGGTTCAATGACTGGAAGCACAGCAATGTTATTATGGAACATGAAAATGAAGAACATCAAATGTGCATGACAGTATTTTAGATAAGGTATAAAGAAACTGAAAGTGCTGATTCTTTATTACTTGAGCAACAGTGCTCAGAGTACGAATATTGGCATAATATGTAGACAGGTGTAATTTCTGTAATTTACTTTCTGACTTTCAGTGATTTGCGATTTCATGCAAAAAATGGCAACTATTTAGGGATACTAAAACTTCTGAGTGAATTTGACCCTTTCTTGGAAGAACATCTCAAAATGTATGAAAATCCTGGAAAAGGTAATCCCTCATATTTATCTGCAAATATTAGTGAAGATTTCATTGAATTAAGGAAACAACAGGTTCTTTATACTATTCTTGAAGAATTAGAAGCATCAAAGTACTATTCAATAAGTGTAGATTCTACTCCAGACATTTTGCACACAGATCAACTGCATTTATTGTTCAATACATTAAAGGCTGAGAGCCAGTGAAAAGTTTCTTGATGTTCATCACAATCTTTTCTCAAAGTGAAAATGATCTAACATCCACTGTTGTGGATTTTTTTAATGACAACAAAACTACTATCAAACTGCCATGCTTTGTCATATGATAAGGCCTCAAATATGTCTGGACAATATACTGGATTGCATACATGGATTCATCAAAGAGTTTGCCTTTTTTGTCCCCTGTGCTCAACACATCCTGAACTTAGTGAGAGTAAAATCAGAAGAGTGTTGTCTACAGACAGTAAAATTCTTTGAAGTGGCTTTCACTGATGTGCATGGAAAATGAGATCCTATTCCTTAAGATCATTGACTACAATACCAATAATAAAGCAAATCTCTGATAAGAAATACCACAAATGCTTTTTATAATAAGAGGTTCATTGTATTTTCATACTGTGCTATCTAATCTATATAGCTTACTGAGTATTATTGTGTTTTTCAAGCCCTATATATTGTTCAAATATTTATCATGTTGATTAATTGCTGCTGTACAGATGTTTTTAATGTTTTAACAGCAGTTTTGTTAGTGTGCCAATAAAATAAATAAATGTTTAATATTATCAACCATTTACTTTTTCACTCCTCTGAGTGGTTGTCATAGGAGCTCCAGCACACTAGTTTTCCCAGGGAGCCATAATGCTGTTAAAATAGTTTGATCCTCACTGGGTGACACATACTTGAAGCCTAGTATGAGATTAATACCTTCATATATAGGGCCATACAAACAGAGACATAAAAAATACAAAAAATTAAATCTCTAATTGATACAAATGAGTAGTAAGGTTTTTTTTTTTAATTCTTCTAAAATATCTTGGAAAGAAAAATATTGGTGGATGGAATCATCATCTTCTCAGGCTAATAATTACATATATACTGCTTAGCAGTCACTTATGACCGATTTCTTTTCTGGTCTGAAAATTTGAATGAACGCTTGGTCAAATCCATCTTCTTCGTCTACCAAACACTGAAATGGTAGTACTAAAAAAAGATACATTTATTTCTACCTGCTCAGTTGTTTTTTGTGTGTTTTTTTATGCATATATCTATATATGAATAAATCTCTTTCTCTCTACATTATATATATATATATATGTATGTATGTATATATTACAGAAATTAACAAAGATTAACGAAACTTGGTTATAAACAACCAACAATTTGAAATTATTTCTTTGAACATTATTTTTGATCGATACTCGTATTTAAGTAGATATTACATTTATAATCAAACAGTATTATATATTTATTTCTACTGGCCTTATTATTTACAATAAATTTTTATAACAAAAATCCTGCCGAATGACACGCATTTTTGTCATAAAAATTTATCATAAATAATTAGGCCGGTTGAGATAAATATATAATACTGTTTGATTATTAACAGAATATCTACTTAAATACAAGTATCGATCAAAAATAATGTTCAAACAAATCATTTCGTATATATATATATATATATATATATATACACACACACACACACACACACACACACAAGTATCAAATATTTATGCATTAATCATTATAAAAATATTTTTGTAATCTGCTAAGGGTCAAAGTGTTGATTGCTAGTGTAGTATTTGTGTGCTAAGTTTAAATTATTATTTGCATGTTAATGGCACCATTCTATTCAAGCAGCAGAACATTGGCCTCAGGTATATGTCATTTATTTGCTTAACTCCAAGTCAGATGTTTCAAACTAGAGCAGGGTTCACTTATTAATTTTATATATCTGTTAGCATTAGCATGACAAATGTTATAAACAATAAAATAAAGAAACATCAAGAGAAAGCATATAGCTCAATATATATCTAAACTTATTTATAAATGGAACTTTGTGTGTGTGCGTGTGTGTGTGTGTGTGTCCATTACCTATAGACTCCGAAATGGCTGAACCGATTTTCTTGAAAATTTACACAGTTGTACGATAAGCATCTGCGAGTGTTCTTAGCTAGATTTTGTGTCAAGGTACGCCCGATAAATATCAAAAATCGATAATCGAAAAAAATCAGGTTATAGAAGGAGTGGTCCGATTTTAATCAAATTTGATACACTCATAGACAAAAACATAAGAAACGATATTCAGAAGTTTCCATGTTGCAGTTCTTATAATAGTGAAAATTGATAATATATATATATATATATATATATATATATAATCAAAGGCAAGATGTGTGTGTGTGTGTGTGTGTGTGTTTATCTGTCTGTATGTCTGTATTTATTTTAGTTTTTGCTTCAGGTTTGGCTCTAAGTAGGTATAATTGTAGTTCTTAGTCTCAGCCATGATACCATTTACTCAGAGAACTTATTTAGCCTTCAAAATTCAGTTTATGACGAAAAAAACTTATTTGATATCGATACCAGGAAATCAAAATTTGACTTACATCCATTCATTTTTCTTTCAGTCTATGGTTTAGCTTTAACTGGAAACAACTATTGCTTTTTAGTCTTTTGTGCCAATGTCCAAAGAGTCTGAGTTCCAGGACCATAGATTAGTTTTTTTAAAGCTTCCATTACACCCGAGCAATGCTGGGCTATACTGCTAGTCTATATATATATATATATATATATATATATATATATATATATATATATACATACACACACACACACATATTTCCAGCTATGTCCAAACTAAAATATTATGTTAGAAGATTGTTTTACAGAATAAAAAAAATTAAATAAATCATTGAAATTTGTAGATAAGCCCTGCAATGTAGTTAAAAATCTTTTCTACCAAGATGACATGAAAAAATTTCTGTTTATATATATATATATATATATATATATATATATATATATATATATATACACACACACACACACAATGGTACAATGTTTAGTAAGCATATAAACCAATTTTTAAGTGAAACAATTCAATAGCAAAAGGATGAGCCCCAAGTGTGAATTACAAATCAAAAATACCAAAATCAAACAACTGAAATATCTAGGCAGTGTTTTAACAGAAAGTGTGACACTGAAATCTGAAGGTGTATTAGGATAGCCCATGAAGCATTCCAATAACTAAGCAGAATAATGAGAAATAGGAAAGTTTGCTAGAAACTAGGAAAAGAGTACAAAACTGCTATGTGATGTCTGTCCTTCTGTATGGCAGTGAGTGTTGGATGATATGCCTTCAAAGATGAAAAGGAGACAAAGCAAGAGAAATCTGCTTCAGCAGTCAGATGCTGAGGATACCATGGACTGAATATGGGATCAATGACAATGACTGATCAATGACAAAGTTTTTGAGAAAATGAAAATAAGAAATAAATATACACTTAACATCAGGATGAGACAGTTGAGATTTCTGGGGCACAAAATGAGGAAAGAGTGTTTGAAAAATCTGATATTCACAGGAGAGATTGAAGGCAAGAAGACAGAGAAAAACAATGCATAACATACTTAGCTTGAGTAAATGAATGGCAGAAAGACAAATTTTATGAAGAGCTACAAGTGACAAGAAGTTGTGGAGAGCCATGATTGACTATATCCTGAGGGGACATTGCACATAAAGAAGAAGAATTACTTTGATCTTGTGTCATTGATTAGGAAGATACACGATCAGATTTTTACTTAACCAGTTAACTTGATCTACACTGGGTTCTCTATAATCATAGCCTTGTGTCAGACTAAGCAAAAGTGAGTTAACAAGTTGATCATTATAGAGTATGCTTTGTACACAAAACTTACCAAAGTGCACTGACATGGGATACATCTCAATGAATTAATAAAGATTCAAATGATTTATCTTTCAACTCAATTCAAAATTTCATGGACAACTCAACTGGGTCAGATAAATATCATAAATTTATCTGAACATGATGGGCAGTTTGTACATGAAACTTTGAGGTTGGGCAAACAAAAGATAAGCCATTTGAACCTTTATTAATTTAAAGACAATTGTCTTTGTAGTACTTTGAGATCTTGGCAAAAGTTTTGCTTACATTAACTTATGTCAAATTCTAGTAAATTTTACCTATTCCAATAGGTGTCATTGATTTTTGTTTTATATATGTGTATATATATATATACACACATACTCAAAAAAATACTATAATCTAAAGCATATATATATATATATATATATATATATATATATATATATATAATGTCAGTTCAGTAACACCTATGTATGTAAAACTGTTTGCTAATAAGCAGATTTTGTGTTAACAAGTATTATTAGAAACAGCATTAAAATGTATGGTCTGTGTGTGTCTATAAAAATTATTTATTTCACCTCAATACATATATCCATAAATAGTATCTTGTGTTTTTTCTTTATTCTTTTTTTACATCAAAGAAACAATAAGAATAGTGCTTAAAAAAAAGAAAAAAAAACAAGTAAAATAAAACAAAACAGAAAAAAGAAATATTTGTCTGAAATCGATATGGATGCCCTCCAAGGGAGATTTAAGAAAAGTCTACAAGCAAGTACAGAGGTCATCAAATCATTTTTTTTAACCCCTTACCACCTTCCCAAGACCTGACCCCACCCAATTTCCTGTTTCAGGCTGATGCACCTCACTACTTTCTGTTTACCGGTCTGACAAAGCCTTACCTCACATCAACTCCAAAAAAATGAAATCAATTTCATTGTTTCCTCTTTCCTGCCTTTATAAACAGACAAAAGATTTCTTGATAACTGCCTTTCTTTCAATTTGCTCTTTTTCCTCTTCCTTTCACTATTCATCACTTACCATCCCCACTCTTCTCCCCGTGTCTTTATAAACCATATATACACTGTCAGACATACACATACATATATTACATACACACACAAAATATGCCACACCATAAAAAAATCAAAATGTCTGCTGACTATATCAATTTCTTTTCTAATATTCACGTTTTTGCTTCATCATCATTTTTCCTTTGTTTTCTCTCTCCTTTACACCCCATAACTTTTGTGGTTCTTTCTTGGTTTTTCTCCTCTTCTCACACTTCATAATTTACTTTCTTAAACAGACTTTCTATCCATCTCTTATTTTGTCTGCTTTCAAATTGTGTCTTTTTCTTTTCTTTTTTAGTTTACCTGGCCTTTCTTCTTTTTCTACTTTTCCCTTTAGGAGAAAAAAAACCCACTCAGTTTTCTTTTTGCTAGTGCCCTTGTAAATCAAACTCCTAATAACTATTCTTTGACTGTCAGATGAATATTCAGGTATTTAGAAGTTAACCTTAACTAAGAGAGAACTTATTGATGGTTCAGTCAAAATACTAATTTTCATCTCTTCTTCCCTCTTCTCTGATGCATAGCAAGATTATCAGTAAATGTAGACCACAATATTTCCTCTTCATTCAAATATCAACATCCACAAAAGTAACAATATATATTTTTCCCCTTTATTTCTTTTGGCGACTTTTTTCTTTTTATAGCCTTTTCATAAAATAAGCTTCTTTTCATTCACCTTTGCTTTTTTGACACCCCCCCTTTTTTTCAGCACCAACAAACTTTTTCTCCTTATTTACTTCTCACCCTTACACAGACACACACATACGCATGCAATATAAGACTTCTGTATAATATCCTGTTCAAATTTGGCCTCAGTGACTACTTGAGATTTTTCTGAGTTGGGTATAAGGCCAAATAAGAGAAGAGGTTATGAAAACTGTGTTGTATTAATCTTCACAATAGATAGTATATGTCTGGCCTATAACTCAGCATTTAAAATCCTGACCTTGACCTAAATACTAGACATTGGGAGTGATGGAAAATACATAATTATCTGAGCAACTAAGTTCTTTTAACAGTTTAGCATAGTCTCTCACAAAACCAGTATGCATGGTCTTGCAAGTCATTGCTCCCCAGAGAGGCATTCACTTTGTCTACGCTATCCAGTTAAATTAACACAAAGACATTGATTAAAGATGAAAGATCACTTTCATTGAGGCTTACATAAACAAAATTATTTATTGCAAGCATTTTCAAAATTAACTTACAGTAAATATTTCTTCAAGACAATTAACTACAGCAAACATCTCTTTATTACAATTAAACACTACTTTGTGGAACACACTCCCATGTGGATACTTCTTTAAACACTACAATTTCTAAAATAAGGTCCATTGTTGTTTATCCTCATAATCATCTTCACTTCCTAATTCCACCTCTTGCATTCATACAATACACCTCATTTACTTTGAGTGGCTCTTCAGCCTTGTGTTAGTGAAGATTCTATAATTTTGAAATTCCAATTATAATTTTATTAACTTCTGATCTAATCTGTTTTGTTGCAACATTTTGGTTAATTCATTCTTCAGAAAATCTCAGGTACCAAAATCCAATTTGCTACTATTCTTTGCTGTTTAACAGTATTACTGATATTGGTAGTTGAAACTGAAAACTTAGCATATCTTTATATTTTGGTAAGGTGGAAAAAAAAGTACTTGATAGTAAAATAAGATGATATTGAACTAAGAGAATTCTAGTGAGGCATACACCCTAATGTCTACAGCAATGGCTGAGTGAAGTAGCCAATTTTTCAAATGACACAATATAAAATTTTTAACTGTGTATCATGTACAATAAATACAGACATTTTTAAGAAAGCTGACCTTTTATAAACACAGATTGAATTACTGAAGAAGGCCAAATAATATATTAGCTGAAACAGTATGGTAACTACAAGAAAAATTATAATGAGACCACCAATCCAAATATTACTGATTTGCCTTGATTCATTATTAAGTTAAATCGTTGGGTGAATCAGGCAATTGTAAGCAATTTTATGAATGGTGTACAATACTTTGATTTCAAAGCAAAGCTCCCTAACCTTTGGAATAGAATCAAAGTGCAATATGTCTTTACTTGTTTTCTTATCTTTGAGGGAAAATGTTACCCTTTTCTTTATTTTTAGATAGGGTGTGGCATAGCACAAGATGATCCAGACCCTGAGGATTCCACTCTTGCAGCAACACATTTCAACTGTACAGTAAGTGAGCAGTCAACATATTATAGTTCTGGTTATAAAGTTTGGGCAATTCTTTTTTCCTAACTTACACTCTAAACTGCGTGTTACATCCTAACCACATGGGGAGGTAGGTGTGTATTAAGTGAATAATACATTAAGCACTACTTGCATAATACATCTCTTTATGATTTCTCAATTGACTGCAAATCCCAGTAACTATTGGACTAATTATTTCTTTTTCAGTCTATATACAAAGCAAAATATCAGAACAATCTGAGTAATTTTTATAAGCGGAAGTTCAGCCTCTTTCTTAATTACAAACATACCTAATGACTGGAAAGTGTTAAAGTTACCAATAGAGTCAAGTGTTTTTAGTTGATACTGCTAAGGCAGATGATAGATGGTTATGCAAGAGTTATTTACCTGAGATCTCACCCACTAATAATCTATCATTATGGCATACCAGCAACAAGATATTTTTGACAATTTGTCTAATGAAAATAAAAGAATATACATAGAAATTGATTGGTGGTTTTCCAAAAGAAGTTGTTTCAAAATGAGCATAATAATGTTAAATATTCGTCAGTACAATATTTTTGGGCAGCATGGAAATTTTGACAATGAAGTGTATTTGCACTTGGTGGCATGGATATTTTGAAATTTGAAAAAAATACAGATTTTGTTGAAATGTCATGCCAGTGTGCAAAATAGAAAACCTTTTCAGATTTGGATTTTTATTTTGTTTACCAAGGTCAAATGCCAACTCTTGCCCCAGATTCAGGTTTATACTAGAAGAGAGCTGTCAATGGTGCCAAAGTGATGTCAAACTGACAGAAAAGTTTTAGCAGCAAATTTTAATTTTGAGAGAGTTTGAGTTCACCTGTCGAAGTGGATGAATGTCCCAAAATCAGGATCTCTTCAATCTGGTGGGTGCTGACAACTCTGACAAAACAGCCTCCTAACCCATGGCATGTCTTGAAAGATGTCTTTGTATGAAAAAAAAAAAATGTTATATTTTATTTACATTTGGGTTTGGTCCTATTGTTTTTGACAGAGGCATTTGTTGCAGATTGTATTTGTTGCTGATGGTGAAAATGAAAAACAAAGAAGATTAAGAAGTTTATGAACTGATTATGTGAAATTATGAAGAAGTCTGGTTGAGTGGCCCCGCCAACAAAAGGATTTATGATTTGTTGAAGTTTAATCTCTGCAATTCCAGTCATAGTAAAATCCCCCGAAGTTGTGCAGAAGTTTTAGAGGTATAGTCATTGATTCATCATTTTTATCAACATTCTGGACCCAGAATTGAATTGCAGAATTATTGTCACCGTTGAACCTGGTATATAACAATAGCAATTATAAAAAATTTCTAGATAGCACCTTCCCACTGCTCTCAAAAATGATAGGAACATAAGTAAAATCTAGAATTGGCTAATCATTGAAAAAAAATAAAATAAAATCACAAATCAATATTCTACAAAAGAAAGAAAAATAATTTTAAATCATTTCAACACTATTCCAAGCAAGGCAATAAAGCCATCAGATATTAATTATGCATGTTATGTAATATCTTATTTTACTCTTCCTTTATCTTTCATTTCTAAAATCTTATCTTTACTTTCCTTCTCACCTGTAAACCATGTCCACTTCAACTTTTTCTCTCTGCTTTGTTTTCCTTCTCTCTTGTAAGTTGTGTCCATTTCCACATTCTCTTTGCATAAACCATGTCAACTTTGTTCTTTTCTGTTTTCCTTCTCTCCTTTGAACTATGTCTACTTCATCTGTTTCCTTCATCTTTTCTTTTGTTTTCTTTCTCTCCCATAAGCCATGTCCACCTCATCCTTTTCTATTATCCTTCTTTTTAACAATTTCATTCATGAAAATCTTTAGCTTTTACAAATAACCCATTCTTTTCTTCCTGAAATTTCTCTTCTTCACTTTCATCGATAATATCTTCCCCTTGTGTTATTTAACTACTTTATTTTTTAAGTACCTCCACTACAATGCCAATAGGCTCACTAAAACCCTAGCCTTATACTAAATGTCATTTGATTGGAAATTCCATTTCAAATATAGTAAAGCACTTCTTAGTAAACTTACAAATGAATGTCTTCAATTAAGTGCCATGACATGATCCCAAAGGAAAATGAAGACACACTTTTTGAATACTAATCTCTGTCTCCATTACATTTTCCCAGCTGCTGAGCCAATAAGTGGCCAGACTTCACAGTCAAGACAACAGAATGCAAATCTTCACAAGTAGCCAAGTCAATTAACTAATCATTTGGCTGATGGCAATGATGTAACTAATCAAGGTACAGCCACACACAAGCACACAATCATCCAAACATACATATACTTGATTTACTTGTACTTACAATCTTTTTCACTCAGACATTTATTCTGAGTATCATTTGATTATATGTAGGACTCTACTGTTTCTTTCTTTGGTTTTGCACCAATTATTTTAATGCTTTTTGAAAGCACCAGTAAAGACTAGAAATAACTTCCAAACAAAACTCAAACTTTAAACTTTATTGGGAAAAGATAACAAAAAAGGAGCTGGATATTGCTTATCAACTGGTTTTTGATATAATGACTTCAAGAACGTATTTCACACTTTACACTTAGATTTTATTTATAATTCTATCAATGAATCCTTTAATAGGAATATTTTTTGTTGATCATCTGCTGACTGGCTGGGGGCAATCTTGGTCTTCAATTTACCAGATTCTTGTATAATTTTCTGCTTGTTTTGTTAACAATGGAAATATCACTTGTAGGTACAAGCATACAAAATGACAGTAAACATTTCATAAGCATATGAGTGTAGCTGATTTAGTTGCTAATTTCTTCATGGCTGATGTATGTGGGAAAAAAGAAGATAAGATTTCAAATAAAGATTTTCCAAGGAAATGATCCCTCTCCACTTAGAAGATTGGCACAACATAATCTTCCTCACTTCATTCTTCAATTTGGCTTAATGCTATAAAAAAGTATGATTTGTAAACATCTAAACTTATTTATAAATGGAACTGTGTGTGTGTGTGTGTCCATTACCTATAGACTCCAAAATGGCTGAACCGATTTTCTTGAAAATTTACACAGTTGTACTATAAGCATCTGTGAGGGTTCTTAGCTAGGTTTTGTGCTGAGGTACCCTTGATAAATATAAAAAATCAATAATCGAAAAAATCGTGTTACAGAAGGAGTGGTCCGATTTTAATCAAATTTGATACACTCATAAACAAAAACATAAACGATATTCAGAAGTTTCAAGGTTGCAGTTCTTACAATAGTGCAGAAAATCGATAATATATATATATATATATATAAAAGGCAAGATGTTTGTGTGGATGTGTCTGTTTATCTTACTGCATGTATTTTTTTCAGCCCTTTTATTTTAGTTTTTGCTTCGGGTTTGGCTCTAAGTAGGTATAATTGTAGTTCTTAGTCTCAGCCATGATACCGTTTACTCAGAGGACTTATTTAGCCTTCAAAATTCAGTTTATGACGAAAAAACTTATTTGATATCGATACCAGGAAATCAAAATTTGACTTACATCCATTCATTTTTCTTTCAGTCTACGGTTTCGCTTTAACTGAAAACAACTATTGCTTTTTTAGTCTTTCGTGCCAACTTCCAAAGAGTCTGAGCTCCAGGACCATAGATTAGTTTTTTTAAAGCTTCCATTACACCCAAGCAATGCCAGGCTATATTGCTAGTTAATATATAAGTATGTGTTGTGTGTATGTATAGAATTAATATTTCTTTAGCTTTCAAATTAAGCAGATTTATTCATGAGATCAAATATTTTGACAGGTTGCTACTTACTTGAAAAATTATATTGCGTATTACTAGTTTATTAAAAAAACAGAAATTAAAGTAAAATGGAGAACATTAGCTTATTTTTTTAAGTAACTTAAAGATACTCTTCTTCTATGTGCTATGTCTCTTCAGGATGTAGGCGATCATGGCCTTCCATGTCTTCCTATCCCTTGTTACTTTTAATCCCCCTTCTCCTTGTATCCCACTCAATCGTCGCTCTGCCATCCATCTGTTTAAGTCCAAGTATGTCATGTGTTGCCTTTGCTTGTCTCTTCCTCTCTGTTCCATGAGCATCAGGCTCTACAAGCCCTCCTTCTCATTCATTCAGTCAGTTGAGTGCTATACATGATATAGGCTATCATGTCTCAAAAAATACATGACTGGCTGGGCAGAAGATTTTTCCGCAGTAGGTTGCCATTACGTTCTGCAGTAGACTGGTTGCCAACCAAGGCTATAGGATCCAATCTGTTCTGTTATTTAACCCAAAACTGGAGGGAAGGGACAGATTAATACCTTTCCCAAGAGTATTTGTGCATAATTGAACGCAACAAATTCAACTGAATTCAAACTGTTCTCCTATTTCTCGCTTCAAGCCAATATCCACTGCACCACAAAACATGTCCCAAAAACTTCAGCCGTCTCTTCCTGATGCTGAGTCTCAGTTTCCTTCATGTGTTCATTCTCTCCAAAACCTCATCATTGTTCACATGTTCATCCCATGGTATCCTCAGCATCTTTTTGTAGAACTACATTTTGGTTGCTTCAAATCTTTCCTTCATTTTTGATGAGATTGTCCACATTCACCGCCATATTGAAGGATAGACATCACATAACAATCCAGTATTCTCTTATTTATTTCCAATGAAATTCTCCTGTCTCTCAATCCTTTACTCAGCTTCTGGAATGCATCCTTGGCCAAGAAAATACGCCTACAAATCTCCGTATCACACTTTCCGTTTTCTGTTAGAGCACTTTTCGGGTGTCTAAAATTTCTGCACCTGTTTGGTTTTAGTATTCCCAAATTGTAATTGGTATTTTGCTCTCCTCCTGTTACTGATTACCATGCATTCAGTTTTCTTATAGTTTATATGTAGTCCTTTCTTTCCTCTTTATACTAAGTGTAATTCCTGTCAAGAGATTTAAAGATACTGTACAACTCCTAGTTAGATAAAATCATAATCAGATATGTGCCTTTTGCAGAGAGATAAATAGAAAGAGAAGAAATCTGTAATCAGTTAAGTACAAAGAGGAGAAAAGTTTTGATAATGCATAAAATATTGAACATAATATGTTGGGTTTTGGCAATAAGTTTTATGAACTAAGAGAATTAAAATGAAGAATAGTAAAAGAGCTCCTGCTAAAACAGTAATAGTATCATCACATCATCATTAAATTGGTCATGAGTTAAAATAAGAGAATGTAATCTTATGTAAACCTATTGAAACATTTAGTAAGTTTATTTTATATAATCAATCCCCTGTATGAGGTATTTTTTTTTTAATCATTTCACCCCAAGCAAGGCAGAAATGCCACTGATGTGCAGGGGGCTACATAACTGTAAAAAGATTAGTTAGAAAAGAGTGAGGAGTACAAACTAGTTAGAAAGGAGCAATAGAAAGCTGAGAATGCAGGTGTGATGACAGATGCATAGGTGGAGAGAAGGGAAGGTTATACGGGGGTGGGGAGAGCTAGAGTCCAGTGGTTAGTAGATGAGTATTGACTTTGCATTTAAATTTCTGGAGGTTGTAGCCATCAGGAAAGTAAGAATATGGGAGCGAGTTCCACAGGCGGGAAGTGCGAGAGAAGAAGCTGCAGGAGTAGAATTGTCGTCTGCATTTGGCTAACCTGACTGTGTATTACATAAAAAAAAGAAAATTTATATCCAACATGCTTTTGAAAAAGAGCTGTGATTGTTATATTGAGTTAGCTAAATTTAACACATTTGGGTTTTGAGAAGGCAAATTCTGGAAGTACAGGTAAAGCTAATAAAAAATAATGTTCTTTTTTTCTTTATTCTGTCAGCCTTGATTTAGCCTTCCATAGATCCTGACAAGAAATTAGTCTTACTTTGGCCTCCTACTGATAAGAAACTATGATACAAATACTGTTTCCATTATATTTTCAATTAATGCTTTATTATATAACAAAAGAATAGCTTTCATGTTGTCTAAAAATGTAATACTATATGCTAATGATAAAACACTGCTATTTATAATAAATTACTGCCTTATCTTCAATAAAAAAAGAAAAATGTTTATATATCTTATAAAATTATATTTAAATAGATGTGTGAATTGTGTAATGATTAATGACATGGAAAAAGGACTTAGCAGAGGGACTATATTCATTTCTACACTTAGAAAAGGCAGGAATCTATTTGTCTCCAACCAACTAAAGGTAAAAGAGCAGGATAGACAAGGCTCACTTGCTTTAGTAGATCAAGCAAAGACTGATTTCAAAACCATGGAAAAGGGAACTGAAAACTACTCCGCTATATATCTCAAGAACAGTAATGGCAATTTACTGATATAAAAGCAAAACAAAGATGTGGAGAGACACGATCACATCGAATGGAATTTTTAAGATAAAAACAAAAAATGATAATATTTCAGAGATATGTAAGATAAGTAGAGATTACCAAGAAATAAATTCCCTCTTTACTTGAAACAGTTTAAAAGGATAATGTCTAACAAAGAACAGATATTTGTTAACACTTTTGTTTTGAATAAGTTTTGAATATACAAGTGTTCTTATAACACATCCCGCAATAAAACCCAGGCCTAACTAATAAAAAACAACTTTTAGGCAAAATTCAACTTTATTCATCAACTTATTCTCTTTTTAATGTGATACACTGATTCCAATGCTTCTCTAACAATTCAATGCCTTTTTTGTAGAACAATTTGTCTTTGACCTCAAAATACGCCTCAGGTTTCGGTATCACTTCTTCATTGGAACCACATCTCTTTCCCTGGAGCATTCTTTTGAGATTTGCAAACAGCCAGTTGTCGCTAGGGGTCAGATCTGGAGATTCAGAATCAATTCTAAGTGCAATTCATATAGTTTTGCCATTGTTGTGATTGACTTGTGACACAGTGCATTGTCTTGGTGAAAGATCACTTTTTCTTCTTCATTTGTTGTTATTTTTTGGTGATTTCTTCCTTTAAACGCACCAATAATGTTACATAGTATTTGCTATTGAATGTTCTTCCTTTCTCAAGGTAATCGATGAACGAAGTACTTTGTGCATCCCAAAATACAAAGGCCAAAACCTTGCCAGCTGATGTTTATGTCTTTGGTTGCTTTAGATGGCCTTCACCTGCTGCCTCTGCTGATTTGAATCTGGAGTGAAGTGGTGGATCCATGTTTCATCCACTGTCACATATTTATGTAAATCAAATACTCCTTGTTGCATTGAAACGGTTGCAAACAACACTAAATCATTGACCCGTTGTTTTGATTGACTGTGAGCAAACACGGCACCCATTTTGAACACAGCTTTCTCATTGACAAATGTTCATGCAAAATGGTGAATACACTGCCTTCTGATATCTCACACAACTTCAATTTACGATCGACCAAAACAAGTTCATGAACTTCTTTGGTGTTTTCCGGGACAACTTTTGATTTTGGTTGACCTGAGCATTCAGCATCATTTGTGTCAGTATGATCGCATTTGAAGTCAGTATACCATCTCTTAACCATTGTTTCTGATGTAGCAAAGTTTGAAAAACACTAATCAAGCCATTGCTTTGCTTGAACATTATTTTTTCCATCAGAAAGTAATGCTTTATCCACACATGAAATTTAGAATTTTCCATTGTTTTGAAAATTTACAACAATAGCTTCACTTAAATAACTAATTTGTAAACTAATAATCCAATTGAGCCCAAATTTTGTCATGTGCCATTTGAAGGTTAGTACTTCATAAAAATCATATGAATTTTTTATTAGTGGCACCATCTATATGTCAGGCCTGGGACTTATTGAGTGATGTGTTAGTTAATAGCATGCTTAATAAAATCAACAAACTAAGCTCAAACTAAGTGGGGTAGTTTGCATTCACTTTACTGTGATGCCATGTAGAAAAGGCATTCTCCAACAGGGTCAGCTACAAAAACCACCGTTGCATCACTGAGTGTAGTTGCAGCTTTTTGCACTACAATGAGTCTGTGGATGTGCATTGTGGTGCATTGGATATCAGCTCAGAACGAGAAATCGGGGAGCCGAGTTTGAATTCCAGCTGAATTCATTGCATTCACTTACGTGCAAATACCCTTGGGAAAGGTATTAATCTGTCTCTTCCTTCCAGTTATGGGTTAAATAATAGGACAGATTGGGTTCTATAGCCTTGGTTGGCAACCAGTCTACTGCAGAAAGCAATGGCAACCTACTGCGGGATAATCTTCTTCCCAGTCAGTCATGTCTCTTTTGAGACATGATCGCTCAAGCGTGTATCACGTATGGCACTTAACTGACTGAGTCTGTGGGGTAAAAATGGTCCAGATAGAGTGCTCATTTATAATTTTGTCAACTTTGATAAAGGTTTGTGTCCTCTTTCTTTCCAGCCTATTCATCATTTTTTCTTTTCTTTATAAAAGCTTTGACACATCAGCAGTTGTGAATTGCTTTTCTGATAGAATAAATTTTCTTTGAAGACAAATTTTTACAAAAGAAAAGTCATTCAGACAAATTCATTTCAGGTGTGTCTATGCAGATATCATCATGTGTTCATACATACATGTCTAGATAAGCAACAAATGTTCATTTGAACAAATTTTGTTGAAAATACCAGACAAGTCTTGTCTGTTATAGTTTTTAATCAATATTTTTGGAGACATTAATTTTCATATTTGGGTGTTCAAAGTATAAGGAACTGTCTACAATTATTGTTAGTTTTTCCTCAGCTTCTAGGCTTTTGACTAGCCATATTATCATTTATTGAGGTTGACAGCCAAAGAGGAATAAGTAGACCATGTAAAACATGGACCCAGCTTATCAAAGACAATTTAAGGAAGTTGAGGTTACAGCCAGACCTTACACAAAATTGGGTGGCCTGGAAAAGAGCCATCAAGAAAACCCTGTCCAACCTATGCTAGCACAGAAACAGATGTTAAATGATGATGACAGTAATTTCAATGTGCATTTAGTGATTGCTTCCTTCTTTGTGGTAAATATTTTGAAGTGTGTGATGTTGCATGGACACAACGTTATTTATGAGTTTTAGATATTTGTTATATCACATGAACATGACAGTAACTGCTCTGACGAGCTTTTTTCCCCCTGGTACTTCAACCTCATGAATTTAAGTGTGCTGCTAGATTGGCATCTAGGTCTCACCTTTAACTGTTGAAATAGTTAAATTTAACTGCCACTTCTATTCCAGAAATTTCTTTTCCTACACTTCCTGCTTTCAGAGCTCCCTTTCATTTATTGGCTTCCCTGATAGCTGAAATCTTCACAGATTTAACTGCAATGTCAATTGCCATCTTCTTGAATTGCATTCATCTTTTATCTTTTCTTCAATACCACCTGTATCAAGTCTTTTCACTTACAGCAACCCCTGTGCGCTAGTGATAAAAAAAAGTGTATAGGGTTTCTGAGAATACATTTTATAATGCCGATTCCAGAATCATAAGTGAACTTGTTGATTATTGAGTGATTTGATATGGGTAGTTTCTGAAATTTGTGATTTTTTCTTACAATTTGCTTTGTTGGGTATTATAGTGTTATTAATCAAAAACTATCATTTATTATAATTTTGATTTTTCTTTATCATGTGTTGTGATGTAAGTCTATGAAAAAGAATTGTAGTGGCATATCCATTATAAGATTTTTAAAAATCTATTTTTAATAATACATTCTTCAAAAGGGCAAGTGAATTTGTAAACATTAGTTTCATGTAGAGATATTTGATTTTAATGAGTTTTCATTAGTGTCTATTAAGTTTTCAACTGTTTATAAAAGATAATTAATCACACATTTCTCTGTGAGTTTATTTATCTATGTATTATATTTTTACAATAGATTCATTTTCTTGTATTTTGTTTGCATCTCTAAAAGCTAAAAAAACAGTCATACATCAGGTAAAGAATAAATCTTTCTGAGAAACTCATTTGTCATAAAACTGACCAAATTGCCATATGAAAATACCTGATACAGAAACATAGAAATTACAACAACCTGAAACAGCTCCTTGTGATTAAAACAATAATACTTAGAAAAACAATCTGTAAAATGATTAATTTTTAAAAGCTAAATGTATGAAGTCAAAACAACCAAAAATCAAGAGACTCCTTACAACTCTAGAATAAGTTTTATAAAATCAATTTAAATTCTCAAAATCCACAGTACTCCACATATTCACCATACCAGAAAAGTTTAAAAACTCACTGATATCAGAAACATTTAAGATCATCACAAAGATGGAAACAAGGCTTCAAATTTAATTTATATTCTCCCTAATATAAGCAGTTGAAAACCTAAAGCCTTAGCAAAGACGACCATGAACTGTGGACAGTTCCTATACACCATTAATAACAAGAGATAAAAAAATAAAACATCAGATAGAAAAATTTATTAAAATATATAACAGAAAAAACTTATCCATTATGTCTAATTTGTTTACATATATACAATAGGCAAAAAGTTTCAGAGCTACTCTGCATTTCTTTAAAAACACCTTAAAATGATTTTTTTTTTTTTAAATAAAAAGATAAAATTTCAGTACTTACAGTGTATTTTGCTTTTATTTTGATACAAGAAACACTTCACTATCATTATACAACAGCATCATATTTTGTTGTCATCAATAAAACCATCACAAAGATGAATCTAAATTTAAACTTTTTGCTAGAAAGAGGAGCTGGGAAGAAAGACTGAAAAATAAAAGCAAATACATTCTTTATTCACAATTTGCTACATTTATCACATCAAATTTTAACAGTAGCCCTGGTTCTTTCTAGAGTACTTCATCTAAGTACACTTTCTCATAGACATGTTCACTCATATCTCAACTTTTTCATTTCTATTTTCTTTGTTACACTGCAACAAATTGCAACACACCAAAAACACAACAATATCTGGTAAGAAAGTGTTATTTCCATAACAGACCCACATTAAGTACAAACCTGTTGATGACTACATTCACCATCAATCTATAGTGTATGAGGGTGGTGTAGCAACTGATATAATTCTTGTTTGCCCAATTGAGCATGTGTCAAAAAACCCAAAGTGTACTCTGCACAGATTCACTCTTTCTTTCTCTTCAAGAGAAAAATGTCATCAAGATAAGACATGTTTCATTTCCTCTCTGTGTGACTTCTTAACCACCAGGGAACCACTTGTCTCATCTATACACATCACTAAATATCATCCCTAATCAACAACCAACAATCTCCTGTGATCTCCTGTGATAAAATAGAGGACAGATTCTGGCTATATGAATTCAAGTTTTAACAGCATTTAACTACTTTATTTCTTCTGTCTTTTTCTGCTTTCACTATATCCATCCATTGCTCTTTCAGAAATCATAATATTTAACAGTGTGACTGTTGCTTTGTCAGTAACTTCTCATATACAAAAAGCACTAGATATATAAAATGAACCAGGTCACAATTTGAACACCCAAATTGGAGTTGGATGTTCACATGACAAGCAGGTGACATTTCTACTATATAAGCATTCAGCTACTTGAACAGCATTCTAAAAAAATAGCTAGGCAGGGTGCACATAGACTACACTGATCTTTGGCAAACTACAGGGAAGTAAGATTTTGATCCTAGGCAGTGCACACAGTGTGATCCTAAACAGAATTGTTGATCAATATGTTAATAGGTCTATGATTTTTTACAGGTAGTATGCTAGTAAAAATATAATTCTTAAAATTATTATTTGTTATGAACTATTTCTGGATGCAGACTCATTATAGAACAACATCAATGCGAGTTGTTTTGATTTAGAATCAGAGGTCTTGTCAGAGTAATAGCTGATCTGTTGATGTTTGGGGCTACTTTAATCATCCAGCCATGCTGATAAGATAAAAATATTACAAATCTTCAAGTTATTAATCATTCATGTTTGAATTCTGTGGCACAGTTCCGGATAATGTCATCTGGTGTTAACATACCTGCTATAAGTCCTTGCATACGCAGATAAATGTACAATATATGAAATATAAAATGTGAAATTAATAAACTGAGATCATTTCTTGATTGGACACAGAATTAGTTGTCATTAATATTTATATTTATCATTTTAGAATAATTTTATGTAGGTACCTCCAAAGAAATGTGATGCTAAGGTTTAAAATGAAGTTTCCAAAATGAAATTTTTTTTTTGAAGCTTTTATTTTGACTTTCATCTCAAGTTAATAGATTAAATTTAATATTTCCAATAAGCAAAATAGTTTGCTTCATTTCAAACTATATTTAAAATGATAGGAATGAGATTTTTAAACACTAAAAAAAATCAATGATTTTAACCACTTTTATTCATCTATTAATACAATGTTATTTGCTTTATTAAAAGTCTTTAAAAAATAAAGTATGTTTTTTGAAAATTTACTTGAGGAATACTAGCTGATTTGAAGTTTAATCTGATTTGAAACAAATATTACATTTAGTTTAAAATATCATAGAAATGCATTTTTTAACACAAAGATTTTTTTAAGGTATTGACAAGTTGATAGTTGAAAGATTATTTAAATTTTTTTCAATAGGAGACATACTTGTAAAAATGACTTGAGGTATGTAATGTTATCACCTTTCTTATATAGTCTTTAATTACCCAGAAATCTTAAACATTTTGTATATTCTTCATAATGTAACATTTTATTGAATTTCAAGTACTTTGGCTTAAATTTACTATAGTTATTGTTCTTATAATATTGTGCATGAACATACGTATTCACAAAAAAAGAGTGCATCCATATACACACAAAAAAAATTATTTTTGAAATATTAGTGGTTTCTAAAAAGAAGCTTTTCTATTTATGATTAGTAAATATAGTTTTTGCGAAATAAAAATATCAACTAACCACTACAAATTAATACAGAAATTGAAAAGATGTAAAATTTTACAAATTATTCTAATCAAAATTTAAAATAATAATAACAATTCACTATTTATCAAAATTTTTCTTAAAACAGTATTGTTCATAATATATCTTATTCATAAAATCAATTTCTAATTAAATAATATCTTAGTGTTATTGCATTTTTTATTTTACGATTCAGAGTAGATTTTCTGTAACTGGGATTCCTGTTTTAAAAAAAAAGGAATGATGACTTAAATTCTAAGAGTTCTGCTTTTAACTAATATGAACATTAAGCGGTACAAAAATTTCAAAAAGTTTTAAAATTTCATAAAGCTAAACTAGTTGTGCGGGGCAGTAACATATGTAAAAATGTTTTTACCAAGATCTTCTAAAAAATAAAAATAAAAAATAATAAAAGAAAAGAAAAGAAAATTCTAAAATAATTTCATTCATTGGTAAATCCTGAAACTTTCATTAACATTCCTCAATTATTTCATTATTTCAAGAATTTTTAAAGCAATTTATTTTTCACTACAGAAAAAGATGCTAAAATATCCCATACTAATCTTTGGTTCCCTTTCCCACAGATGCAAGAAAAACAAGATTTTTAATCAAAACTTCAAACATTCTAAAAAGGATAAAAAATATAATAATTAGAAATATTGTTTGGTTTCTCACTTTTTTTTTTCACAAAAATTACTGCTTTGTAGAACAGATGATTACATGGATGCTTTTTGAATATTACAATCTTAATCTATTCAAGTTAAGAGTCACTTGATACCTATCCTCTATATCTACATAACCCTACTCTCTATTACATTCATACCACACACCTCATTCAATAACCCTCTACTTTGAGTGGCTCTTAAACCTTGTATTGGATGAATGTTAGTTTAGAAAAATGGCACTTATATGTACACAAAAATATAATTACTAAGCTTATCTGAATAAAGCACAGCACCACTAGTTGGTACCCTATGAGGATTAAGCTATGGTTATAAAGATCTGAGAAATTAATTTCTTAATGATTCAACTATGGCAGGACATTCATCTGTGTGTGTATGTGTGTGTCTGCATAACTAAATTGTATTTCTCTAGATCACTTCCCTCTTTTAAAAATTCACCCTCAAAGAGAATTTATTCTAGATGAAAAGGAATTTACATTTGATGCCGAGTCAAAGCTTTTAAAAAGAAAAAGAAATTGGCAAGAAAAGTCAGACAAATTCTTATCCAAGTGGCTCCAGTCATAAAAAGGCAGTATTTCTCTTTGGACATATTAAGAACAAAACAATGCTGACCAACTTCTTTTCTTTTGCTACACAAAATACATTTACTGCTTACAAGTAGTTATGAATATCTGTGAACAATCTCAGAGGAATCTTCTCAAAACATAATCAAAATTACAATTTGGAAATATTCAAAAGTTTTTATAAATTACATGGCTGGAAATATCAAATGATAAAACAGACAAAAATATTTCAGATCTAACATTTCAAGTACTATATTTATAGAAGATACAAAAAAAGATTTTATACAAAGGATTATCTTTCTTACATATTTGGCATTTGTTTTATTCTCAAATATATTATTTTAGCAAAAGTAACTAAAAACTTACTGTGCAATATCATGAATGACCAATCAGAAAAGATCCACCCAGCTTCACCCAACAGTTCATCTTCAAGCCACTCTGACACTATATAACCATCATCAATTTGATTCAGAGTAGAAGGTTCATGTAAGATACCAGAGTTATTTTCTTGTTCCTTAATCATTTTAGTCAGGTATTTGAAGACATCTATGCACTAAAATTTGATGCTGACAACTAAAGACAGCTCTAGAGATGTTAAACAACAACTACATTAACAACAGATGAGGCTCCTATGCAATGAAAATGCTACTTCTATGTGCTAAGGGTTATATATACATGCATTTTTCTCACTTGATCTTTCTCTCTTGCAATACCAAGTCCTATAATAGCCCACTCTCTACATTTATCTGTGAACATTTTTGTGTTTGGTGATTTTCACACTCTTCATGGTATCCATAAAGAAATACATAAATAAAAATTAATTATACTATAATTATTTTTTCATGACTATAAAAAAAAAAAATTAATAAATCATAGTGTCAAAAAAATTACAATTATCATTAATTCACTCTTTCTAAACCAATGAGAATTGAACCCACTTTTCTTCTTTGCACACACACAAACAACTGACATTTTTACTATCAAACAAGCAGTCAAAACGGATAGACTGTCAGCATGTGCATCAACAAAAATTTCAGCTCTTTTTCTTTCTTTTACAGGTCATAATACTTCATTAATATCTTTCTCCACTCTTCCTCTCCCCACAAACCTCCTACCATCAGAATTTCTTCTTCTTTTCTATGTGCCCTGTCCCTTCAGGACGTAGGCGATCATGGTTCTCCACGTCTCCCTATCCCTTGTGGCTTCAAGTATGCTTGCTCCTGTTACTCCTGGCAACCCCCGTTCTCTCATCCACCTGGTCAGGCCCTGCAGATATGTTATCCGTTGCCTTCCTCTGTCTCTCTTTCCCTCTATCTGGCCAGTCAGTATTCCTTCCTCATTGCGTGTCCCAGGAACTTCAGTTGTCTCTTTCTGATGCTCAGTATTAATTTCATTTTCATTGCCATTCTTTCCAACACTTCATCGTTGCTTGCATGCTCAGTCCACGATATCTGCAGCATCCTTCAGTAGAACCACATTTCCGCTGCTTCAAGTTTTGTCCTCATTTTCGATGATATTGTCCAGCATTCACTGCCATATTGAAGAACTGACATCACATAGCAATCCAGTACTCTTTTCTTTGTTTCTAGTGAAATTTTCCTGTGTGTTAATACTTTACTCAGCTTCTGGAATGCGTCCTTTGCCATGCCAATTCGCCTTCGTATCTCTGTGTCGCACTTTCCATCACCTGTTAGAACAGTTCCTAGGTATTTAAATTTTTGCACCTGCTTTATTCTGGTATCTCCCACCTGTATTTGGCATTTTGGGTTGCACCTTTTGCTGATGACCATGCATTCAGTTTTCTTGAAGTTTATTTGTAGTCCTTTTTTGTCACTCTCCACCACTACCTTCTGTAGGAGGTCTCGTAGTTTCCTTTCAGTGTCTGCAATCAGCACTGTATCATCTGCATACCTTATGTTGTTCAAGTTGTGGCCTCCAATAACAAATCCTGGCGTGTCATCTAGGGTCCTCAAAATATTCTTGCTGTACAGGTTGAACAGATCCAGTGAAAAGGCACATCTCTGTCTTACACCTCTTTCTATCTTTGTAAATCTACTGATATCGTTACCTGTCCGTATGCATGCCGTTTGTTGCCAGTAAAGATTCTTGATTACTCTTATGTCTTTGCCAAAAATGTTGAGGTTGCAAAGCATCTCCATCAATTCTTTGTGTTGTATCTTGTCGAATACCTTCGCATAGTCAATGAAACATAGGTACAAGTCTTTCTTCATTTGTATTGCCCTTTCAGAGAGTATCCTAATCAGGAATATGGCGTTCCTTGTTCTAGTGTGTTTGACGAACCCGCACTGTTCCTGCCCTATCTCTGGCCTGATTCTGCTTCTCACTCTACTGAAACCAAAAAGTGGACTAGGAGACATTCCACAATTTTCTGTGTAGCATTCCTTAGACAAAGTATTTAGTTTCTTTGTTAAAGACTGTGCTTCTAAGATCTTCTCCTGGGTGAAAGCTGGCATCCATGATTTCATCCAAGCCAGGAAGTTTCAACTTATACCTCATTTATTTCTCTTGGTTCTCTCCTGCTTGCTCAGCTGCCATACCCCACAGGAATCACTTTTTCTGGCTTTATCAGAGGAACATGTCTGACTATAATAGGCACTTTTTGCCTCTGCTTGAAATGAATGCAAGAGGATCTTAAATGATGCTAAGCTGTTTGCTTATAGAATGAAGCAGTGTATAACAGCCCACAAGTTTGGTGCCAAAGATTATTAACGGTTCTGCAAAAGTGGGTTAAACAACAGCAAACCCTCCATCCCTCTTTTAAACAATACAATCAGACAAGGTTGAATGCTTTGCTCATAGATTCTCCTCCAACTCAACACTTGACTCATCTGGAGTACCTGCACCTGACTTCCCACCTAGAACTGAAGCTCAACTGAGTGACATATACATAACCTCCTTGCTGGTCTCTAACATAATTTCAAAGCCTGACCCCCTATAAGGTTAGTGGGAGTGACAAAATCTGAGTCATCATCATGAAAAAATGTATCCTTGAACTCTCCCCAGTCTTCTTCAAATGCTATAACTTCTTCTTCTCTCCTTCTTACTTTCCTGCTTGCTGAAAGTCTTTCTCTGTGGTTCCTGTTTTTAAGAACTCTGGAAAACACTCAGACCCTCTAATTATTGTACTATCAGACTCCCACCAATTTTTGGCAAAGTGTTCAAGGCCATTATCAATGCTGAAGTGGTTCAACATGTCATAATCCACTGCCTATTCTCTGACGAACAGTATGGTTTCTGCTTCACCAGGTCTATAGCTGATATGCTAACAACCATCACTGAATATATATACCAGGCTCTCAATAAGAACAGCAAAGCTAGGGCTGTTGTTCTGGATATCTCCAAAGCATTTGACAGAGTCTGGCATGTTGGCCTTCTGCACATGCTATAGGGCTCTAATTTAACTGAAAGCT
The DNA here is from genome assembly GCA_037127315.1 of Ascarosepion bandense. Lineage (NCBI taxonomy): Eukaryota > Metazoa > Mollusca > Cephalopoda > Sepiida > Sepiidae > Ascarosepion > Ascarosepion bandense. Next base: position 3,066,659 of record JBBBDQ010000714.1, read on the forward strand.
TGTTTGATTTAATCCAATCATTCTTATCAAATTGTGTAATGAAGGTCATATTGAAAGGGTATGCTTCCAGATCCTATCATACGAACCTGGATGTCCCTCACAAGGCTTTATCCTAGGTCCTACACTTTCTGATCTTCATCAAAAATCTCCCCAATGTAATCAAAACCCAAGTAGGCATCTACACAAAAAGCTCCACTATTTACTAATGCTTCAATATGATATCTGCCAATGCTTCAGTAAGATATCTGCCAAGGCTGATAAAGCAAACCTCATTACTTATCTTGAAAAGGACCTCCAAGCTGTGGTAAATTCTGTTAAGAAGTGCTCGTAAATTTTAATGTTTTCAAAACGAAGCTGCTATCCTTCAACCACCATAAACAATCTCACCTACCTCCCATGAGCACAGATCATGCTAGTCTTCCTGAAAGCAATACACTGCACCTCCTCAGCCTCACTCTCTCAGCCAATTTCAAGTGGAACAATTACATTGAATCAGTAGCTAAATCTATTGCTAGAAAGGTCAGGTCACTGTGTCAAGTCAGGAAGTTTTTTTCTTGTCAGATTCCCTCTTGCCCATGCATTGAATACTGTTGTCATATATGATTGGGCATTCCTGCTATTCATCTCAGGGTTCTTGACAAAATCCAAAGGAGAATCTGTAATGTATATCTATCTGACAGCTTGACTGCAATGACTTTCTCACTGACAAGATGTGGCTTCCTCTCCCTCTTCTACAAATATTTTCATGGCTTCTACTCTGAGGAGCTTAGCTCCCTGGTGCTCCCTCTGCATGAATTTACACTTCTTGTATTTTCCAACTAAATTCTCTGGACATTCATTACACATATCTATAAAAAAAATAAAAAACATACAGGAAGGACTGTATACTTATTTTTTTATCTTAACATTCTGTCAGATTCTGATCCATATTTGATCTGTATTTAATTCCTAACTCACAATTTTACTCAGTATGACTGTTTCTCATTTCTCCAGCATCATATAACAAATAATAATCATTTTGTTGTTTCCACAATTTTATAAGTATTTTTCTACATATAAATGTTAGGGACATTATAATTATTTACTCAGAGTTATAATTCCCTTACAATGGCTTAATTCCTCTAATGCTACTGATGTTGCTGATATTCAGACTTTCAATTTTTCAGTTGTTCGATTTCTCAGGTTTCTCTACTCCTTTCTCTAATAATTCTGATCAGCATGCTTCTTCCCTCAGTTTGTTCTTTATCTCCTCTCCTGACTCTTGATGATCATTATAAATTTGTCCTTTTGACAATTCAGATCAAACTATAGTATCTGTTGATATTTTCCTTTTGGGCTCCTTCATTATCCATAAAACTCCTATTCACATGACTTCTTTTTATTATTGTATACTGATTAAGATTTACTTTGTGATTTTCTCCGCTAATGCTCCTTAGAGTGAAATCATTCACTTTATATATAAACTTGTGCCACTGAAGTGTCTTCTTGGGTTAAAGCTGAAATAAAGGTTGTCTTGTACAGTTATTCTTGTAGGTCTTTCTACATAAATCCAGGTGTTCATCCTGGGCTCTATCCTTGGGCCAACTTTGTTCCTAATTTTTATCAATGACCTTTCTGATGTCATCAATTTTCAGGTCTGTATCTATATCAATAACAACTATTTACTCCTATCTTAATGGTAAGCAGGATAGGTTCAATCAAATTCAATTGGCAGCTGATCTCAAAAATGCTCTTCAATTGGTTATTAACTAGGACAAGAAATGATTTGTCAATTTTGATACCTCTCAAACTAAACTTTTCTCCTTTAATCATCATAGAGAACTTTTTTTTACCTAACTTTGTTAACCTCCAAAAGTAACTCATTATGCCTTCTCAATTTAACATTTTTCACGGATATGAATTTAAATTATTACAATGAGTCAATTGTAAAGTCATCTGGTAAGAAAATTGGTTCATGGTGTCATTTAGACAATTTAAACAAAACCAGTCTTGCACCTTTAGATGTCTGCCATACATCCATATATTGGATATTGCTGCCACATCTTGTCTGGTACTTTTGCTATGTATCTTGAGTTTCTTGACAAAATCCAAAGAAGAACTGGCTATTGGTCAGTATTATTATACCTGACTTAGCATCTCAGCTTCAATTACTTTTCCACTGTCTAAAAGTAACTTCCCAGTGTCTTTTCTATGAATATTTTTATGGTAACTATTCCAATGAGGTTTCCTACTTCATAACTTGACATCATGAATGTAAGTATAGTACTAGATCATCTTAGTAATCTTTACTAATAAATGTAACCCTAAGTTCTATTCTAATAGTTTTATCTCTAGCACTTCACACCTCTGAAACTCTCTTCTAGCTTTTTGCTTTCCAGCCAACTACAATCTGCAAAAATTTAAATGCAACATTAATCATTATCTTTTGTTTCCTTGAATCCTATTCTTTTTATTGATTTTTCTTGTAATATTTTAGTAATAGTTTCTCAACATCAAAAACAGACAGCTGAAGTTTCTAGGACATGTAATAAGGAAAGAGTGCTTGGAAAATCTGATATTCACAGGGCAGAGAGAAAGAGAGGTGAAAACAAAGCAAGATATACTTGATGGCCTTGAGCAAATGAATGGCAGAGCAGAGTTTGGAAGGAGTAACAAGAGAAAAGGTGCTAAGAGCTACAAGGAAGATGTGGAAGGCCATAATCACCTATGTTCTGAAGGGATACAGCACATAGTAGAAGAAGAATGTTTTTTCAGTTCCCTCAGTAACCCCTTTCATCTTAGTGGTTTTATTGCCTTGTTTCTGATGCAATGATCAAAAATTTCCAAACAAATATGTCAATTATTTTATTATATACTTATATACACATATACATGTGAAGAAAAGATAATGAGACACTTTGCTATAACTAATGTTGCCTTTTGGGTATACATTTAAAGAAAACATCTGCACTGACCATTACCAGTTAGCAGGTCCTCTGCTTAGAGAACTTTTTCTTATTTAAGTTTTAATTGTGATAAGATGAATAGATTTGGCACACAAAATAGTGCAAATATATTAATGATACATTTTTAGAGAAACTTTATCAATGTTTGTATATGCTTAATTTTTACTCAAAAAATATGAAAGCAAAAGTAAAATTAAAACAAGTTACATATTAGTCTTTTTAGAGTTTCTTTAAGATATTGTAATACTGCATAATGAAACAAAGTTTATTCAGTAAAAATGAAGAATTTTCTTCAACATTACTGAATAACATATTTACAATTTTATTGCAATAACTTCAGCCATCTTTCAGACAACTTCATAATTTCATCTTCACAGAAAATTCTTTCATCTTTCTGAACATAGAATTTTTCTAATGTCTTTTACAGTCTTGCAGGGATTTTTTTTTTTTTACTTTTTCCATTAAGACAATTCTTTAAAAGACTAGAATAAGTGGTAATCCAGAAATGCATTATCTGGTGAATATCTGGATTAACCAAAACTTCCCAGACATGTTGTCAAAATTTTTGCATGGTCAAAAAAATAAAAAATAAAATAAAAAAATTTAAAATAAAAAAAATTTAAAAAAATTATTGTAGTTTCAGATTATCCTAATAGAATATTATACCATTTTTAAACTAATTCCAGAAAGCTGCCTTTTGTCAATTCCAACAGATCTTATCAGAACTTGTCCAAATCATTTGTTTCGTTCTTCAAAATGAGATCAAATTTATGGAATCCCTTCTAACTTCAAATACACAGTATCATCTCTGGATAAAAAAAAAAAAAAACAGCTTCTGGTACAGCTAATGGCATTCCATTTTGTCAGCCCTATGATCTCTTGAGTTACACATTCTGTAAATATCCACTTTTTCTCACTGATCACAATGTTTCACTAACAGAATCTTGTCGTTAGTTTTAAGTACTATTGCACATAGAAATAATGATCCAGTGGTTTTTTTTTTCACTTATATGGCAGTTAAACATCAAAGTGAATGAACTCGTTTAAATGATTTGTATTACCTGATATTTTGAGTATGTTGATCTTCTTTAATATAAACATGATTATTCTCAGGGCTTCACTTGATGGCATTTTCAAAAAAACCAAAAAAAAACCAATAGATTCTTCACACGTTATTTTCTTATACTCTAAGCATTATTTTGCAGATACCATTATTTAAATAAATGCTCTTTTGTTTTTTTAAACACAGTAAATTGTCTACCAAACTGTGCGATCCAAAAACTTAAGAATATGTGCTCCCTGACATTGTTTGAACTTGCATCCCCCTTTCCAGAAAATTCCACTGTCTGATCAGACATGTGTTTAAACTAGACACCTTAAACAAAAAGAACTCAGCAAAATTCAATTATCTTTTCGAAAAATCACTTCCTCTCATACTGATCTTCTTAAAAGCTCATATATATATATATATATATATATACACAAGGGTCTTTATTATAACAGAGAGGATATATTCTTCACTACTCAATGGCATCATTATTGCAAAAAATAAAATGTAAGGCACTTTTATTGTCTCTCTCCATTTATCACAGTGATGCGCATAAGTATTGAATACATGTTATTTTCTGTTATAACTCTACTTCATGTTCACCATTTTGCCTGATATTTGGTAAGTAATATCCTGTAAAGTTCTTTTAGTTGTATGTGGAAGGAAACTTAAAAACTCATGGTTGAATCCATTCTTTTTTTTATCAAAGTTCAAAATTACCCTATGCAAAAGTATTAGATACATCAATTTAATATTTTGTTGCATGGCCTCTGTTGTGTTTCACTGCTTCCAGTCGCTTTCTGTAGTTGGCCACAAGTTTTCCACACAGATCCACCATTACTTTATCCCATTCTTCCTTGCATAATTCCTCTAATTGCTTGATATTTTGTGGATTCTGTTTATGAACTTTAACCTTCAAAGTATTCCTCAAATTCTCAATTGGATTCAAGTCAGGAGACTGACTTGGCCAATTGAGAGTACTAATACTATTATTTTCAAACCATTCCTTTGTAAGTTTTGCGGTATGTTTGGGATCATTGTCGTGTTGAAGCACAAAATTCCGACCAAGGTTCTTCTCTAGAATCTCCCTGTACATGCTACCATCCATTCTACAATGGATAACTTGTAACTCACCAGTGTCCTTGGATGAAAAGCATCTCCATATCATAATGGAACCACCCCCGAACTTAACTGTGGGGATGGTATTGTGCTTGTTGAAGGCAGTGCTATTTTTTCGCCAAACATGTGTTCCTTCTGAATAGTTCAACTTTTGTTTCATCCAACCAGATTAACTTTTCCCAAAACTGCATACCTTTCTTTTCATAAGTTTCGACAAACTTTAATCAGTCTTTGACAGGTATGGTTTTCAGTAAAGGCACTTTTCTTGGTGAGCTTGAATGAAAGCTTGTATGATATAGAGCTCTGCTGATGGTATCCTTACTTACATTAATTCCAGCACCCTCAAGATCAGTTTTAATTTCAAAACAAGTAATGAGGGTTTTTTTTTTTGCACATTTCTGCTGATCCACCTTGAAGTCCTCATTTATTTTTCTCGGTTTTCCATTTCTTGGAAGGTTTGCTGTACCGTCGCCATACTTCTTATACTTTCTGATAATATTTACTACTGTACTTAGTGCTAGATTCATTTCTTTGCTAATTTTTTGGTAATCTTGTCCTCTTTTGTGACATTCAATGATTCTATCTCACATATCTCTGGATAATTCTTTAGTTTTTGCCATTTTTAATCCTTGAATTGCAGAATGCACATCAAAGAGTCAGATGGTTAGTAGCACTATCTTGTAAGCAATTGTGTGCTTCTCTGATTGGTTAGAGATAACATTCCAATGCCATCAAAAATTTGAATATTTAAAGTCTTTTAAAGTACAAAGTTTCGATTGGAAATTTGAAAAGTGTCATGTATCCAATACTTTTGCATTGGGGAATTTTGAACTTTGATGAAAAAAATGGATTCAACCATGAGTTTTTAATTTTCCTTCCATATAAAACTAAAACAACTTTATGAGATATTACTTACCAAATATCAGGGAAGATAGAGAACATAAACTAGAGTTATAACAGAAAATAACATGTATCCAATACTTATGCATATCACTGTATATTGTTAAATATAACAGACAATGAATATCTATTATGTTTTATCATGAGCCATTCTAATCATATTTTAGCTTTAATTTCTGGTGAAAATAAGTAAAAATTATTATGCTGGTCCTAAGCTTTCAGCTTAATTAATCCATATTAAGATTGCTTTTAGGGACATTAACAAAGATATTTACCATCAAAGATGATATTCTCTATTGTTGACATAAAACATTGCTATGCAATGATAATGGTCACTGAATAGCAGATGGAGGTCATAAATTAATAATGCAGTTCTATGATGTTATACCACTTGAGAAACTGAAATATTAGCAACAGGACCATATGTCTAAATGCAATGCATAATGTTTTGTGACTAGTCTGGGTTGCTTTGATTTAATGTAGACGGCCTCCAATATTTGAAGGTTCTTTTTACTGTGTGTATATGTGAGTAATTCTGTGTTATCAATTAAAATCTGTCTAATATTATGTACATAGCAATGTTTTTTTTATAAGAAATGTTGTTTAATAGAAACATGATCAGAAAAGTGATAGGTAAGTCTAAGGGAGAGTGTGATTGTAGTAAAACCAATATATGTAGTGGGTTTATTATTAGTATCAGAGATACAATCTCTAAATGGGCATGTAAGTTGATATACTACATTGGTTTTCTGTAGAGAATTTAGTTGTTGTGGTTGTAGGGTTATTGAAGACTAGGAGGTCAATTGTTTTAAATTTTTTATAATATATGATGAGCTTAAATTATTATCAATGGGTTTAACATTTTTATCTATTATGTTGTTGTGTATTGTTTCATCAACTTTGTAATTATTATGCTTTTGGTTGCAACAGCATAATAGGGTGATGTTTATTTTGATGTCCACTATTATTATTATTAATTTTGTTAAAGGCATTATTAAGTTTATTAAGATATATTTTCATTTGTTGATCAATGACAGAGTAAGAAAATCCATTGTTAACAACTGTTTGCTTAATGTTATTTAATTCTTGATAGCATATGGCTTTGAAAGAAGATATCATTTGTGTGCATTAATTTAAGTTTTTTATAATGATTAAATTATATCATTAGGGTCATTCACTCTCATCTGGGAGGTCGTTGATGAAAATAAGGAAGAGCATCGGGCCCAGGATAGAGCCCTGTGGGACACCAGCATTCATGCTGTAGGATGAAGAGGCATGCCCATTCAAAACAACCTTTATTTTGCAGTTATTTAAAAAAGGATTGGATTAGGTCAAGCAGGCGACCAGTAATACCGTAACCCCATAGCTTGCATAGGAGGCCAGAGTGCCAAACCCTGTCAAAAGCCTTGGAGATGTCCAGAGCAACTGCGTGAGCCTCATCAGACTCATCAAGGGCCTGGAGCATGTACTCCGTTACGGTTGTTAGCAAGTCGGCCGTGGACCTGGCAAAGTGGAAGCCATATTGCCTGTCAGAGAAGAGTTTGTGGGCAGTAAGATGTTGAACTATTTCAGCATTGATTATGGCCTCAAATACTTTCCCAAATATCGGTAGAAGACTGATAGGACGATACTTGGATGGGTCCAACTGTTCACCTCAATTCTTAAATACAGGGGTCCGAGGATTCACCACAATTCTTACAGTTGTTTACTTGTGCAACCAGATTGGCAACTGGGTCCCACCCATTCAAAGTCAGATTAGCCAAATGCAGACGACAATTCTACCCCTGCAGCTTCTCTCGCACTTCCCGCCTGTGGAACTCACTCCCATATTCTTGCTTTCCTGACAGCTACAACCTCCAGAAATTTAAATGCAATGTCAATACTCATCTATTAACCACTGGACTCTAGCTCTTTCCCCACCCCCGTATATATACTTCTCTTTCTCTCCACCTATGTATCTGTCATTGCACCTACATTCTCAGCTTTCTATTGTTCCTTTCTAACTAGTTTGTACTCCTCACTCTTTTCTAATTAATCTTTTTACAGTTATGTACCCACCCACCCCCATTAATCAGTGGCATTTCTGCTTTGCTCGGGGTGAAATGATTAAAAAAAAATATTAAGAATACACGAGTTAATGCTAGTTGGTTTCCTATATAGAAAAGTGGTAAATCTATGTGTTCTAGAATAAATGAATACATCAAGGAATAGCATTTTATTATTGATATTAAGTTTTAATGTAAATTTGAGGACAGAGTGACTTTCAAATTTGTTTTTTAAGTTGTCTAATTTGATCAATATTTTTAACTAAAACAAAAATGTCATATATGTAACTTACATATATAGAGGGTTTATTAGTATCATTAAGTATTTTATTTTCTAAATGTGCTATATAATAATTAGAAAATAGGGGGCCTAAAAGAGATCCTATCACCATACCAACTATTTGAGCATAAATATAAAAAAATAACCAAATGTTGGACAATTTTTGTCTCTATTTTCACCTGAAATTAAAGGTAAAATATGATGTTCAGCATGACTCATGATTAAACATAAGACATTCATTGTCTGTTATATTTAACAATATATGTTTAAACAATTAACTGCTGCCTCAATATATATATATATATATATATATATATTTGTATTGAAGCAGCAAATAATTATTGTGTATTTATGAATACACAATGCCCTTTATTATAGTAGAGAGGATTACTTCCTACTACCATTAAAAAAATAAAAAAACAATCATACATCTGCTTAAACAGGGGTATCCAAAAAATAACTTATATAAAACCTATTATCATATTCATATCAAACTCAACTTGTTTACATTGTTGTGAAGCATCACTAAAGAATTCAAATCATGTTTATCACGTTCCATCACTTTTATTGTTTTTGAAATCCCATGTTCCTTCAGAACCCTGCCAATCATGTCTACCTACAGATTTCCATTTTCCCCCCATTATCTGTGAATTATCATTCATTCTTGAAAAAAATATAGAAAAATATTTTCCCATTGCTTTTTCTACAGTTGAGAATTCAATTTCCTTTCTCTAAGATTGGCTGCTACTCAAGGCTACAATGCCCAGTCTACTCTCTTTTTTATATCTTGCAAAAGTCTCTTTCTGCATGTGTCTGAGTTCAAATGTTACCTTCCTTAAAATAAATTCTATACCAGAAATGTTATTTGTCTCCACTTCTGAGATGAGGTAATATTTATGCTATTTACTTTGGGAGCCGAGTTTGAATTCCAGTTGAATTCCCTGTATTCACTTACGCGCAAATACCCTTGGGAAAGGTATTAATCAGTATCTTCCCTCCAGTTATGGGTTAAATAACAAAACAGATTGGGTTCTGTAGCCTTGGTTGGCAACCAGAAAGTGTGTGCCATGTATGGCACTTAACTGACTTTATTTAGACTATTGTCCAAATCTTTGCTGCCATGTTTACATTTTCATCAGGTGCTATGAATTTCAAACTGAATTCTTTATTATGATCACTGAGGTATATCATTCTCATTTCATGTGCAATGCCTCTTTGTAAGTTATTTCTTCACCACTGCTGTTGCCTGGTATTGAACTCACAACTCCTTGGGTCAAGTCACTGGAACTAACCAACCAAAGATTTGTGAGTTCAATACCAGGCTACAAGAGTTGTGAACAAATAACATAGATGAGTTAAGGGAGATAACTATATGGTTACCAGAAGTGGCATCACACATAGAATGAGAGTGATACACCCCAGTTATCATAATAAAGGATTTGGTAAAAAATTCTTAGCACCTGAAGCAGGCCGGAGCGTACATGACTAAAACGTCATAAACATTGCAGCTAAGATGAGGACTATAGTTCAAATAATGTAAGTTACAGAAATATTATTTAATTTCTACTTCATTGTTGGAGTCAATTATAAAAAAAAAATTATATACCAATTTTAACTATAACAAATGTAAAAATGTATGAAAGTCAAAAACAAATGTTAATATTCACTGACACAATAACATTGTTAATACAATCAAATAAGTTCTTTTTAATTAAATTAGTTTAAAGTAAATGTTCTTAATGCTTTTAACAAACTTTTGGGTTCATATCATTCTTTGTTTTAAAAACCATTTCATATATGTTCCGCTGACCAGAGAAAAGAAATGATTACATTATAATATTTTTTCGTTTTTCATTATTTTCTCTATCTCTCTTTTTTTTTTTTAATCTTCAGCAGTTCGAAAATGTAAGTCTATGCTGAAAACTGTGTGCTGTGGTTTCAAAGCTTTGCACAAGATTCTTCTCTCTTGTGGTCAGTCTAGTACAAAAATTTCAGCAATAATAATACAAATATCCACATTAACCCACCATCTGAATCCATGGTGTTTATATCAAGTTATTAGCAACTCTCTTTCAAATCTTCCTCCATAGAAAAGAAAAATATGATTCCTTTTATAGATCTATTTTTAAAGAAAACTTTTGTTAGTCTAGTGAGTTTCTACTCCATTTATTTTGCCATTGATTGGCCCTTAACTGATTTATTTTGTTTATGCCAATAAAAGTCACACCATAAAGTATCTATGTAAGATTACTTTTGGTACAAAACATGGCATTACTGTACATAATACAGCAATTGACTTCCCATTTAGTTGGCTTAATCAAAATCCAATAGTGAACAAATGGTAGTTATGTGTAGACACATGGCCATTACAGAATATGACAAGTATCTGGTAAAGAAAGTGGCTCATCTGGTAAATATAGTGGCTTTTTAGGCCTCTGTATTTATAAATGAAACATGACAAAATATTAGAGAACTTGCCATTAAGTGTCCAGTAACAAATCTGATCAAAATATTAGTACATAAATCAGCCATTGATTATGTGCCCAACTCAAGATCAAACCAAGAGACTGCTGCAAAGTGACCAAATGAAGTGCTCATTGCTCACCTATTAAAGACAAGGTATTTTTAATGGAGATAATTGAGATATGGTTCCAATGATTTATGTCAAGAATACAATTAACATCATACATAATAAATGAGAAAATTCTAAGAGAAATCAAAATAAGAAAACAGATCCTAACAACAAGAAAGAGATAGCTGAAATTTTTTGAACAAATAATGAGAAAAAGAGGCTTGTAAAATTTAACACGCATGGAATATTGATAAGAGGATCAGTTGAAAACAATATATAACCTATGTTACATGTCTGTACAACAAATGGATTCAGGAACAATTAACACAAAGATAAAGAGGTGACATAAAAAGAAAATATTACTGAAATGACATTATCGAGAGCTATGATCATCCACATTCTGAAGGGATATGGTGTATATATATATATATATATATAAATGAATAAAAACAAAAGAAAAACATCTTAGTTGACACGTTTCATCCTCTGAGGGACTTTATCAAGGCAAGCCTTATCTTAAATAAAGAAATACATTTTAATAATTTCCCCTTAGCAAGGCAGTTTTACTGTCACTGGTGTGCAGTGGGTTACATAGGAGAAAAGTGATGAGAAAGAGGGACAGTGTATAGGGGATGTCAGGAAGTGGGTAAGAGAAGGATGAGAATACTGGTGGGATGAGATTGAAGTGGACGGAGAAAAGAGCTTGAGAGAAAGGATGCGAGTCTTTGAGATAGGAGATGACTATTGACCTTACATTTAAATTCTTGGAAATTGTAGCTGTCAGGGAAGCAAGTATACAGAAGGGAATTCCACAGATGGAAGTGCGAGAAAAAAAGCTGTTGGAGTAGAAGTTGTGGTTACATTTTATTGGTTTCACTGTAAAAGGGTGGGACCTAGTTGCTCATCTGGTCACTCAAGTAATTTTATACATAGGAGGCAACAGTGGGCTAAATTCATCGGAGTAGAAGCTGTGAAAGTATTTGTAGAAGAGACACAGGGACACCACATTATGCCAGTCAGAAAGTGACTGCATCTGAGCTGCCAATTTGGGATCGATCATATTACAGCTTCTCTGCTGGATTTTGTCAAGGACCCCTAGGTAGATAGCAGGGGGGGGGCACCTGACCAGATGGTAGATTTATATATATGCAGGATGGTTTCAGGAGGAAAAAACTTTCTGGCCTTACACAGAGAACGAAACTTCTTAGTTGCAGATTTAGCTATGGATTCTACATAGTCATTCCACTAGTGGTATGTTATGAAAGTTAACCTGAGGAGGCACTGTGCTTTGCTTTCAGGGAGACTAGCCTGATCCATGCTAATGGGGGTAGGAGCAATTGTCTGTGATGGTTAATAGATATCAGCTTTGTTTTGGAAGCATTAAAATTCACAAGCCATTTCTTACCACAGTCCATCACAGATAGACAAAGAGAGAAATAAACTGACAGACACACAGAAAAAGTATATAGAAAAATGAGATAAAAAATGATCAAGGAAAAATATTTAGAATGACTGCTAGTGATGTTAAAAAAAACCATCACAAAGGGGAAAGCCTTGTCAGGTTCCCCCCACCACAAAAAAAGATTTGCATCTCTTCTCCCCGTAAAAAAGATACTAACTAATTTTAGTGTCCAAATTGCAGCCCCCTTAATTTAAAGACTGGCCACCTAACTAAAAACTCTCTGGCAAGAGTCTTGATGCAGTGTTTGGCTTTCAGGAAGACTAGCCTGATCCGTGTTGATGTGGAGTAGGAGTGATTGTCTATGGTGGTTAGGGGACAGCAGTTTCATTTTGGAAGCATTCAAATTTACAAGCCATTTATTCACCCAGCCCACCAAAGATTGGAGATCCTTTCCAAATTCTGTAGTGAGGTTTGCTTTGTCAGCCTTGGCAGATTTCTGATTGAGGCTGGAGTAAATGGTGGTGTCATCAGCATAGGTGCCTACTTGGGATCTGATTACATCAGGGAGATCATTGAAGATTAAAAAAGTGTAGGACCTAGAATAGATCTTTAAGGAACACCCACATTCGTATGATAGTATCTAGAAGTATGCCCATTCCATACTACCTTCATTACATGATTTAAAAGGAATGACTGAATCAAGCGTTCAGTTATACCATAGCCCTGTAACTTGCACAGAAGGCCAGCATGCCTGACTCTGTCAAATGCTTTAGAGATATCTAGGGCAACAGCTCGAGCTTCGCCGTGCTTATCAAGGGCCTGGTATATATACTTTGTGATGGTCATTAGCATATCAGCAGTAGCCCTGATAAAGCAGAAACCATAGTGTTTATCAGAGAAGAGGCCGTGGGCTGTGAGATGTTGTACTACTTGATAATAGCCTTAAACATTTTGCTAAAAATCTGTAGGAGGCTGATAGGGTGATAATTAGAGGGTTCTCCAGAGTTCTTAAATACAGGAAACACAGAGGACTTCCAGCAGGCAGAAAAACAAGAAGCAGAGAGGCAGTGGTTGTAAAGTTTGTAGAAAACAGATGGGAGTTCAGGGGCACATTTCTTCAGGACAATGATTAGTATTCCATCACCTCCACTCGCCTTATTGGGGTCAAGCTTTGAAATTATGTTAGAGACCAGCGAGAGGGTAATGTGACTGTTATTTAGTTGAGCCTCAGTTCTAGATGAGAAATCAGGTGCATATACTCCAGACGAATCAAAGGTTCAGTTGGTGGGGAATCTGTGAGCAAAGCACTCAGCCTTGTCTGCTGAAGATATGAGGACCTAAAATTTATCAAAGGAGGGATTGAAGGCTTAATGTTGTTTAACACATTTTTACAAAGTCACCAGTAGTCTTTGGAGCTGAACTTTTGGGATGCTATATGCTACTTCCTTCTCTCAGCAAACAACAGATTAGCATCATTTAAGATCCTCTTACACTCATTATGAGCAGAGGCAAAAAGGCACCTATTATGGTCAGATGCATAGCTCTGAGAAGGCAGGAAGAAGTGATTCCTGTGGGCAATAATGGCTGAGCAAGTAGGGGAGAACCAGGGGGACTAACAGGGTTTAAGTTGGATGAGAGGAAACGGCTTATCTATATTGTTCAAGATGTTGTCAAATATGGAACAGTCAGGAAATGAAGGGGAGTGGTAAAGAAAGAAAAGATATCTAACCAAGCTTAGTAGTGAGGAACAGAGACACATGTAGGAATGATCTGGAGATTCATGAGAAATCACTCGAGCTAAAGGGAGATGTTCGCTGACATAAATACCAATTCTATGCATATGGACATTGGAGTCCTTCCTAAAGAGAGGAAGGTAATTAGGGATATAGAAATCAGAGGAAGGAATAGAAGGGTCAAGGTTAGTTTCACAGAAAGTTAACATGTCAGGTGAGTTTACTTGGAGGAAGGATTCAACATTTGGTATAAATACTATGGATGTTCAAGAACGAGATATTAACAGGTTTAGGTGATTTTTGTTTAGCTGGTTTAGTTTTAATTCTTACTTTGTGCGATGTCATAATTAGAGATTTTTTGGTAAGGAGAGGCCTAGAATAGTAGTATTAGTCATCAAATTCAACATGTTTAGGAAGGAGACTGGCGCAGACTGCAGCATAATGTGGCCTCAGGGTTGCCCACCGAATCCACTTGCAGGCATACCCATTCATGTGCAATATGGCATGACAAGAAACCCCAATATTATTCAACTGTTGATCAGAGCTATGCCTCAAGATGCTACGCAAGAGTTTGGCCTCCTATCTGCCAGTCAGAAGCAGCAAGCCTAGAATCTGCGAACCCAGTACCCTCAGCATGAAGAGATGTTGCCACCATCCACATACATTACAAAAAGCTTGCAACAGCATTACTATTAAGACCTGAGGAAAAGAAAGAAATCTGGAAACTCTTCCTAAACAGGAAACATGGGATGAGCCTCTTCTTTTGTTCAAAAAAGGGAGGTGTATTAACCAGGAGATAATAGGGTCTATCTACTCCAATTTAAAAAAAAAAAAATTAAAAATCTGATGCTAGGTATAAGTTTTCTTTTCATTCGTATCCTCTCCAACACCCTGTCGTGACTCACATACTTGATCCATGGTATCCTTGGCATCCTTCTGTAGACCTACATTTGATGATTTGAGAGTTTCCTTCATCTTTGAAGTGATTATCCAGCATTTGCTGCTGTATAGAAGGACAGATACCACAGTCTAGTATGTTAAAGACCATACTTTCTTCAAACATAGATTGGCACTACAAAATCACAAAGTACTGAACAAATTAGCAGCAATCCCATCACTTGAAGACTTAACAACAGCAATAAATAAAATGGATAACACATATACCCTCCATCCACCCACAAAAAAGATTATAATCAAGATGTTGATGCCCCATATTATTTTTTAAACAAAAAGTCAAGGAAAACCTCTTCAATACTGAAAAGAGCAGTAGCACCTGGTGGACTTGAACCTATTTTCCAGAAAATTATTTTAATAGAAAGATTTTATAAATTTCAACCAAGAGTAGCACTAACTGCTTGGTCAATGAATACAGAATGTTTCTTTAAAAGGAAACAGCTAATATTACCATTAGTTTTGATTAGTTTATCCTTTAACTTTTTAGGTGACAAAGAATGTGGTTATATAACTAGATTTAGACCTTTCCTGCATACTTGTTTCTGTGACGAAATTGATAAGGTACTGCTAATATCAAATGAATCATGGGGCTATGAAATGATAGTTCAAAACAGTATTGTCTTCTTGAAGTAAAGTTAAATTTGGTCTTCATGTGTATATGAAAAGATATTAAATCAACAAATAACAGTTAATTATATTGAAGATGGTCAGCTGATCAGATCTGGCAAAAAATACATTTTTTTTTTACTGAATTTATCAAAAGAATGGGGCACATTTTTCACATGATCAACATATTTTCAATCTTAGAAGACATGACAATTCCTGGAGTCAATCCAAATGAGTCAATAGTATAAGCCATCAAACAAAAAAAAAAAACAAAACTAATTTTGTAAACATGGCCAACTTAATTTCAAAGTTAACACACACACAATAAAACAGATGGGCTAAGATCATTCATCAAGTCTAATTAGCCAGTTTAACTCCAAGGCTTCAACACACACAACAACACATATATTATACTAGTGTGGATCAATATGTCTATAACCAGACATGAAATTATCACCTGAATTTTGATCATTAGGCAGCCAATTTATTGATATATTTGCTCATGTAGATATATCAATAAATCTATAGCCTAATGATGGAAAAAGCATTTGTTTTCCAAAACAAACATTTATTTTGCAACATACTCCTCCCCCCTCGTCAATGCACTTAATTCAGTAGTCAATATTAACCCCATAGACTGAACATGATGCAAGTAAAATGTCAAACTAAAATTGTGTTAATTACTTCTTTCAAGTACCAAGTCTTTGAAGGACATGGGTGATCAAGGTTCTCCACAACCTCCTGTCTTTATTCACTCTCACATATTGAAATAACTGACCTTGATAAATGATCAAGTATAAACTAATTTCTCTAATTTTCATAACTAATTTAATTTCAAGGCTAAAACCACACACACACACACACATACACCTTACCTAGATAGTTTGTAAATTAAATGAAAACTGTAAGTAATAAATTGATAAACATTTACTATTAATTTATGTTGTTAATCTTTGGTCGTCATTAACAGTTCTGATTCTGCAAACATACTTACACGTCGTTAAAAAACATATCGCCTGCTGTCAATGTATGACAGTGAAATGTCACTCCTTAATGTTTGTGTCATAAACTAACTAGAACTTAGTGCTATTTCCAAACCAGCATACACACATAAAAATTTACACTATGACCTGCTTTATGACATTTTTATTGTGTGTTGGGAGGTGTTGTTTAGTTTAATCTGTACTACTGAGTATTTGATCAAAACCAAAACAATGATGCCCATGAGAAATTACCATCAGTATTTTATAGGTATTTATTATCAGTAAATGACAGTTTTCTTTTATTCATCAAAATAGGCCAGCATAGCCAGGCAACAATACAATAACAATGCAGCAGTGAAAGTGTTAAATGACTTAATTATTGCTTATTCATTTATTATATACTTTGATGAACATTCATCCAAAAAAATGTTGATTGAAACAGGAATATGTACTTTTCCAACAATTACATTTTTTTTTTAATCATTTCACTCCAAGCAAAGCAGGATTACCACTGGTGCACAGGGGATTACAATGGGAGAAAAAAACGAGATACAGGGGTGTCAAAGAAAAGATAAGAGATGGATAAGATCCAGGTAGATAGAAGATGGCAATTGACATTGCATTTAAACTTTTGGAGATTATAGTTAACAGGGAAGCAGGTAAATGGAAGGGATTTCCATAGATGGGAAGTGCGAAAAAATAAACTGTAAAAGAGGTGGTTACATTTAACTATTTTAATGGTAAAAAGGGTGGGACCTTGATGCAAATATACCAGCATGCACTGCTGTCAAATCTGCAAAGAAGGTTAATGATTAAATTCTGTCAAGAGGTTAATAAGCAATTTTGTAAAAGTGGCTAAATGCAGTTACATTTATGAAAGTAACAATAATTTGCTATTATTTTATAATTTTAATCAATTTGAATTTGATGTCTGCCAAATACAGACTCAACAATTTTGATCCCCTTTAAGACATTGCAAAATTTATTTCAAATAAGAGTGCAAACATTTTGTCACGAAGGATGATGAGAAAAAAGAACAGATTAGAAAATGAAAAGTCAAGAAAGATAAAGCTAACAGAAGAAAATAAGAAAGAGAAAAGAAAAAGAATCAGTCAAAATGAGTGAAAAAGAGAAGAAAATTATGAATAACGTATGCCGGCAAATAGTAAGGGAGGAAGAAAAGGAGCCCCAGATTTTGCAAATGAGGTGTAGACAATGTTAATCAATTTTGTCCCATTTGTTTTGCCTAAAATCAATTAGATTCCCAATGAAAAGGAACAAATACATGTGAACATGACATGGTAACTCCAGTATCAGTTTTGGCAGACAGAAACTTCAGAAACTCACCATCACCTGTCTCTCACCACCCAACACTGTTACTTAATCTCCATCTCTGTCTGTTAAAATGATAGTGTTTGTTTGAAAATGGGCCATTCTGATTTGGCTATTTGGTAAATGTGGAGAGACCTGTAAGGAGAAGGAAAAATGTATTACAAGATGAGGAAAACCAATATGAGGAAGATGAGAAAAAGAGTAGTAGTTTAAGTGGGAGATGAAGGCAGAGAAGTTAGTATGAAAATGGTTTAAATTAAGAAGACATTGACATTAAGAAGTTTTAAGAAAAGCAGAAAAAATGAGAATAAAAAGAAAAAATTAAATGCAAAAATATTAAAATGAAGAATGTATTTAGAAAATGAACTGAAATATAGAAAATGATGATTTAAATAAGAAAAAGAATTATTAGAAGCAGAAGAGAAAGAAAAGTGTATGGAAGATAAAGAAAAATATGAAGATATGTTGAAGAAGGAAAGAAATATAGATAGGATAAAATGGATAAGCTTCAGAGATTATGCAGGCATTTGAAGAAGGAGAAAAATATCAAATGCACATTCATCACATTTATTAACATTAAACATTATGTAATAAGACAATTCTGTTATACTCGCATTATTTCCTGACCATTGGCAAATTCTTTTCTTCTTTATTTTTAATGTATTTCTATAAAAAAACATTTGGAACCAAGGACTATAGGAGAAGAAGCAAGAAACAAATGAGGAGAGAAAGGATACAAGAAACAGGAGAAAATAGAAGCAAAAAAATGAAATAGAACAAAAGAGAGACAGATGAAAAGGAATAAAGAAATGAATGAGAAGAGAAAGTGAAAGAGAAAAGAAATGAAAAATTAATTACAAGAGTGAGGTAGAGATAGGGAGAAGGAAGAGAACAAGGGAGAAATTAATGAGGACGAGAGAGAGATAAAAGAGAAATTAAAGAGGATGACAGAAAGAGAGAAATGAAAGAAAGAAAAAAAAATTAAAGACAAAGAGAAAAGCTAGAAAGAAGTCAGAAATGAATGAAGAGGGAGGAAGCGAGAAACAAAAGAGGGAGGGAGCGAGAAACAAAAGAGGAAAAGAGGGAGGGAGCGAGAAACAGATGAGGAAAAGAGGGAGGGAGCGAGAAACAGATGAGGAAGGAAGAGAGGGGAAGAAGAGAAACAGATGAGGAAGAGAGAGGGGAAGCGAGAAACAGATGAGAGAGAGGGGAGGGGAAGCGAGAAACAGATGAAAAAGAGAGAGGGGCAGCAAGAAACAGATGAGGAAGAGAGAGGGGCAGCGAGAAACAGATGAGGAAGAGAGAGGGGAGCGAGAAACAGATGAGGAAGAGAGAGGGGAAGCGAGAAACAGATGAGGAAGAGAGAGGGGAAGCGAGAAACAGATGAGGAAGAGAGAGGGGAAGCGAGAAACAGATGAGGAAGAGAGAGGGGAAGCGAGAAACAGATGAGGAAGAGAGAGGGGAAGCGAGAAACAGATGAGGAAGAGAGAGGGGAAGCGAGAAACAGATGAGGAAGAGAGAGGGGAAGCGAGAAACAGATGAGGAAGAGAGAGGGGAAGCGAGAAACAGATGAGGAAGAGAGAGGGGAAGCGAGAAACAGATGAGGAAGAGAGAGGGGAAGCGAGAAACAGATGAGGAAGAGAGAGGGGAAGCGAGAAACAGATGAGGAAGAGAGAGGGGAAGCGAGAAACAGATGAGGAAGAGAGAGGGAAAGCGAGATGAGAATAAGGAAGAGAGAGGGAAAGCGAGATGAGAATAAGGAAGAGAGAGGGAAAGCGAGATGAGAATAAGGAAGAGATAGAGGGAGCAAGAAGAGAATTAGGAATAGAGAGAATGAGGGCGAGAAATGAATGAAGAGAAAGAAATAAATGCATCAGAAGTGAAAGAGAGAGAGAGAAGAGAGAGTGGGAAATGCTTGAGAAGGAGAAAATACAGAAACGAAGTGAGTAATAAATGAGGAGAAAAGAGAAAGAGGGCAGATTAACAAAATCAAACAAATTGTGTGTGAATGGAAAAATAGTATACCTTATAAATCATAGATAAATAAACAAACAGAAAAAGCAAAGAAGAGAGACAAGTAGAAGATTTTATAAAATCAATATGAGAAATGACAATTTTGATTAAGTCTTAAATACAATGGAAAGTATGCAGTGCACCTTATCAAAGTAATCTGTCTCATGTCAAATCCAAATGTGCTCAGGCACACAATATATATATAAATATGATTAGGATGGACAAATTGTCATCGAAATTACACAAAAATGAAAATAACACTGATCTCCCATTTTAACAGATATATTTACCAAAGCTGCACGAAAGTATCTTTAAATTGTTAAAACTAAATTTATTCAATAAAATTGCCATTACTTTCAACCATGACCTCCAGACAACTTTGAAATCTCCTGAATCTCTTATAAACATTCTCCTTGTTTAAACTGGTGAATGCTACCATAATCTTTGCCTTCAGTTTATGATTGGTGTTACAAATGTTTTTGGTCTCTGGCCCCACTGCCGTCTAAACATAATAATTAAGGGTTTTGCAGTCTGGAGTCTTAGGTGGTCAGATGTAAGGGGTAATGTAGAAATTAACTTGCAACCGTGACTGGATTTATTCTGCTTGGGTGGCATGGTGCAGAGTCCTGTTACTAGAGTCTTCTAGCAGCCATCCTTTTGACTCAGGGCAGCACTAACTCTTCAAGGAATTTGATGTATATCCTTCTTGGTAAGTCTGAGACCGCACGGGAAGATGAATGAAGGCATAATGTTGCCATCACTTGTAATCACCCTTAACACCATAATGTTGATTAGATGTATACTAAACTGTTTTTGAATCCTCTGCACTGGCTTCAAGATTGCTATCCAAATGCTCTGGAATATTTATAGTGGAGCTTTAAAAATACATGGCATAGTGAATTGTGTCATGGCATTCTTTTTCTCACAGATGGTGCCCAGCTGACCTGACTATACAATGCAGAAAACAACAAAATAAAAAAACAAACACACATGCATGAAATTAAAAATATAAATTGTTGGCAATTTATCCATCGCACCCTGTATAAATACTTCCGATATAATGTTAGAACATTAGCAACAAGATGCAACTGAAATACCACCCACATAATATAAGACATTAGCTCAATGAAGACATCATTGCCATTTGCCTAAGTTCACTAGAGCCACACAGGTGACAGTTTAAAATGGGGGAAGTATTTCTGCTACACTGTATATATAAATTGAAAGTAATAAAACAAAGGATGAAATTAAGTCTTCTGGTATTTATTTTTGACAACAAAATGAAACAATTTTTGATTTATGAATTTTCATCACAACACAGATAATGATAGTTGATACAACAGGCACTAATGTTATAATTGTTATAAATTTGATGTATCATAAAATTGAGTGAGGAACTTTTTTAATAAGCTGTATCACCTTATAACCTTTACACTTTCATTTTTTTTTTTTTTTTTACATAAAAGAAAAGAATGCAAGAAACTCTTTACTAATAGTTATAATATTATGTCTGGAGTGACTCCTACAGTACTCTAACAAACTTTGTCGCTGAACTTCCTTTGAGTTCTTTGTTCAAGGCATCTTACCTAGTTCACTTGTGTTTCCAGGAGTGTCTTATTTACTCTACAACATGACCCCTTTTGAGATTTTTATTTTCTTAAATACTTTATTTCTTGGTATTCACCACCTCCTCTTTCTGGTGAGTTTGCCACATCCTAAATTTTGAATTTCTTTTATTTTCAGCCAACCACTAGTTCTTCTGCACATTTCTTTTTTCTAGTAGTCATAAATTCAACAAATTCTTGGGATTTTATACATCAAAAATATCATAGAGAACTTGCATAGGTTCTTTCTTTCTTTCTTATTCCTATGCCTTTCACCATATCAATCATTTTTCCAATTCATGCACTTATTACACCATCTTACATTTCTTTTACATTTTTATACACAGATCATGAAAAAAAATTTACTGTAACCATGGAAATTGGCTTTTTGCACTTACAAATTTTAGGCCACTTCGTAAAGTTATCCACTACCACCAGATAATGCAATCCATTTATTGGGCATGTGAAATCTATGTGCAAACTTGACCACAGAGTATCTATCTTTGGCCAAGGTTGAAATTTCATTGTAGGCGTTTTTACTGCCAGTGCACAAGCTCTGCAAGTTTTTACTAATTTTTTGGTCTATTTTACATAAGTTCTTATAAAAGATTTCATCTTGGAAATTCCCAAATGTCCACTATGAAATTCATTTAATATCCAAGCATAAGTACTCAGTCACAATTTAGTAGGAATGGTACTCCACTACCATAATCTATTTACTGTATGCATAAGAATTGCATTTTTTTTAAACAAAAATTTATCATAGAGGTCAGTGGTTTGTCCTTTGTATAAATTTACAAAGTTTTTCACTGCAAATAATATTGCTAAGTGTTGTATACCTACCTATATACAGGAATAGTATGTTCCTATCCTCTTGAGTACGTGGACACTATTTGGGTAGAGTAGAGGGATTATACTGACTAGCAGTTCACGAACAGTCTATCTATTTTACGCAGCATGTGAGTCTTTCACTTGTTGATATACTATTACTCCAAACCTCTGTTTTGGTGATTACTCATACAGTAACCTTTTAAGTAACACTATGCCTTTCTTTAGCAAATTGTTCAAGGAAGAATTTCTGCATATTAGGGATGTAAATTTCATAATAATTTGCTAATCGTAGAAATTTTTGTGGCGTAGTAACATCTGTTGGAGAAGGTATATTCTATATTGCACTTGCTCTTGGCAAATATGGTTGGCAACCATTTTTGTTAATAATTTGTCATACGTTAGGCTAAACCAATTCGCACTTTTCTTTACCAAGTTTGAACCTGTACTCTCATATTTTTTAAAATTCTTTTGACATGCTCAATATTTGTTTTTTTTTAGATACACTTTATTTAATACATCATCCAGATAAACAACTGTAAAAATCACAATCTGCAATCCATTGCTTGCTGAAATTTGGCTGGAGCCACTTCTATCCCAAAAGGAAGTTGGTTGAACTTATACAATCCCTTGTAAGTATTTAGCATTATTAACTCTCAACATTCTTTGCACTTGTATTTGCAAATGTACCTCAGAAAGATCCTACTTTGAAAAAACTTTTTCAACATTTAATTTTTCAACCATTTCCTTTTGTCTTGGTTATGGGTAGTTATGTGATTCTAAACATTTTAAGCCAGTCAAAAAAATCAGCTCAAATCTTAAATTTAATTTTTTTTTCTTTACCCATACTACTGGTGCTGCCCATTTTGAATGGTCAGTTTTTACAATTTTGTCTCATTCTTCATTGACTTAATCCAAGGCTGTGAACAGTACACTACATTTCGATTTTAAATAATTGACCTTTTTTTTCACATGAAATTTTGCTTTGACTTTAAAACACTGACCCTCACTCATCCAACAAAACATCCAGAAAACATTTTTTTCAATTCTTCCTTAAATTTTCAATGTTTTTTTTCTTTTTTTTTTTTAACTTGTCACTTGTTCACTTATATTCTTGCAATAAAAAATGTATAGGCATATTCCCATAATGTATAGTTAAATCCCATACTCAAATAATTTGATCCAAGTCAGTATTGAATAAATTTGTAATTTGTTAAATTTTTTAATAGCTTTTACACACTTGTTACGAAATGCAATATTGTAAGTCTTTTCACAAATAACAAATAATTTCTCACTGAACATGCCACATGTGATTTTTAAAGTTCTTTGTAATATAATTTTTTAATGTGACTTCATTGATTAATGTGATATCATTACCAGTATCAAAATGTGTTTTTGCATCCATCTTTTTAATTTTCACATATATAATTTTTCTTTTGCTTCCTGCAATTATTTTTCTGTTACAACATGTATAAATTTTTTTCTGTGAGAACTTTTCCTTGCTTTATTTTTACAGTTTTACTTTGTATGTCCTATTTTTCCACACTTATGGAACTTTAAATTCCTAAATGGACAGTGGTATCTGAGATGTAATCTTCCACAAGTGAAACATGGATTAATTTTTTGTTTTCCACATGTTTCTTTAGCTTCTATATACACACATTCTTTTTCTGCAAGTTCCTCCACATATTCGATTTAAGATTCTCTGACATTCATCCAATATTTCTTATAGTGTCAACTTTTATTCCATTCCAGTTTCAATAGGATTCTAACAAATATTTCTGCATCTTTTTTCACCCTTAATCCTTGAATTAAAATTAATCCATTAAACATATCTGGAGTCAGCTCATTTAATTTTAATCTATTACACTCCTTCTAGCATAGGTGAAAAATGTTTGTCTTATTTTTTCATCAGATTCATACGCTTCCAACCAGTTTGAATAAAAAACTTTTCTTGCTAAAAATTTAATCAGAATATTCACCATTTGTTCAAAGCAATTTCTCCTACTTTTCTCAGTAATACAAAATTACAATATTTTTATGTTCTACTGGTGTTAACTTAAGAAAATTATGTTTTTTCTCATCTTCTCAGACACTGCATTTTTCTCTGTAAATTAGCTCCTATCTTCTAAAATCAACAAAAGAGTTAATTCCATCATCTGAACTGTATATGATTTCAGCTATGGTATATGCCACTGCATCAGGCAAAGAAAAAAAATTAAGAATTTTCCATTTTCTTTTGTATTTTTTCAATTAACCTTTGTTCTAGGTTCCAACATCTGCTGTTGTTGCTGTTGTATTTTTTACCACATGGGCTAATCATCCTTCCATATTTGAGAATATGTATTTTACATACAGAAAAGAAAAAATTACACCAATATGGTTCTAATTTATCAACACTGATATTAGATGTACCAAAGCAAAAAGGTATTTTTTCTACTCAATATAAGTTTTGATTCCTTTTTGCTACTATCAAAACTTGCTACTAATGATTATAATATATCTTGACTAAACTTTATCACTGAACTCTGTGTTCTTTATTTAAAGAATCTTGTCTAATTCATTTGTGTTACTGAAGAGGTCTTATTCACTCCACAACAGAAATCATGTCAAGGATCATCATTTTCTTGTCAACAATTTATAATAAAAATTGCCACAAATTATTAATTAGTCCCTTTTAACCTGGAATTCCATCAAAATATACCATGAATAATTAGATGTTTTATTTTTCAATTTGTCCTCAGAAATCAGAATTTCAGTAAAATTATAAAATGTAACATCACTTTTGATTCGTATACTAAATTAGGAATTGTGATTTAATTTTAATGTAAAATATTAAATATTTCTTCAAGATATTGATTTTCTACTAAAATTATCTAAAAGATTGCAAATCATCTCTTTTTAATCAAAAATGACAAATGAAATTCACACGATGATATTTTTGAATAATGAAGAATAGTAGAAAAAACTTGTGACAATTTCAAAATATTAAAGACAAGAACTAAAAGACAAGTGAATAAAACAGTAACTACCTGAAAAATAATTAATACTTCTCTATGATAAGAAAAGAGTTAAGAGGGTAAGGATCAACTTTTAAAACAAATGTTTGTTAAGTATTGGTTGCTGTTGTGTGCATCCTGTTATTTAGATCTTGTCTTGAACAAACTGATTTCTAGAGTGCCAAGAATAGGTTTTCAGACTAAAAATATGAATTAACAGTAAAATTAAGCCTTAGGAATGAAATATCATAAAAATGCATGATAAACTTTCTCTTTCCCAAAATAGCAAAAATTATTCACTAAACTACAATGACTTTGCCACAAGATATGGAGATAAAATTTAAAAAAAACAAAAAAAAAACAGAGAAACATTGTGGTAACTTTTATCTCCATTGTACAAAGTTCCAATCTAAAGCCAAATTTGACAGACACAAAAAAATGTTGTTATTCATTAATATTAGATGTTTTTCCTCTGCTGTTTCCAAAATTAATACAAGTTAATTTTCTTTTGTTTTCTGACTGAAACATGTGTGTGTGTGTGTGTGTGTGTGTATATATATATATATATATATAGATAAGACTAATGTACAAATATTCATACACTAAAACATACTACCAAAATTTTTTATACATTCTCATTCTATTTGCTTGTAGATTTATTCTGGGGGAGCATAATTTATTTATTTTGTTGGCTTGTATGCATAAAATATAGTTTATTCAGTCTGCAATGAATCATTGCTAGAAATCAGAGATTTTTTTTATTTTTCATATCAATTTTGAACAAGAGTTCTCACAAAACAAGTCAGATTTCAATAATATTAAACTGAAATTAAGTAAATCTGTGGCTTATCATCAATTTCTGAAAGTACAAAGTCATTTTAACAACATTTGGGTTGAATGCCTGAATGAATCAAAACAAAGAAAAATTGGATAAAATAAAAAAATATAACAGTTGTTGGTTGATTGTGATGTTATTTTTGTATAAAGGCAAGAGAGTTTGTTCTCAAAATACTGAAACTTCATGTGAGCAACATGATAAAAATTTATCAATATTTTTTATCAACGTCAAACATAAATAAGAAACTAACCACAAGCATAGTTCAAAGAACTCAGTCAAAAATATGTGGACAGGATTTATATTAAATGGAATTAAACATCTGCTCTCTACCAAGTAAACAAAGAAAGTTAACTTAAAATGAAACCATCCTCATCTTGCATTTCTCATGAAACAGCTATTAATGAATATGTAGAAACTCAGATACAACTAAAATTATATCTGTGAAAAGACATTATGAATAAAGACAAAAGGAAAATTTATCTTTACCAACATGTTTTGTCCTCTGATGAACTTTATCAAAACAAATGTAAGGATTTTATTTTGAAACAACTAATTAGAAACAGGAGTAAAAATGTTAGTTTTTCCATAATTTTTTAATTTAAGAACAGTAATAAATATTCATCTGGCTAAGTTTAAAAGTTAAGGTAAACTATAGCGGATGCTAAAGAACAATAATTTGCAGCCTGCTATTTTGTTACATGACATAAGTAATTATGCAAAATTTAAATTTCCAAACTTCAAAGAAAAAGCTAAAGAATTATCTTGTTAAACTTGTCATAAGTTTATTAATTCAGTTGAAATTCATGTCTTGATCTAATATTTGTGCCATACCTTTGCATTGTTTGCCACCTCTTTTTTATCATGTCCAGTATTTCATCCACCATTCATTCTTTCTCCCTTGTCCACATATTTGGAGATGATTTCATTTGTTGATGCTATTAAAGCTTCTCTTGAACTGTCTCACTCCAAATTTCTATTGTTATTTAATGAATTGTATCTTCTTTTAATGCTGTCTGTAGTATTACAACTCTGGTGCAGCTTTAGCCTACTAACAATTTCCATAGTTTCTTTCTAAGTTTACATGCCTGGAAGGTAGTCAATCCCACAGTTGGCACTTTGGTATTTTTGCACAGTTTAAAACCTGAATCATCTATCTCTTACTGGTTGTTATGTAATCAATTTGGTTCCTTGATTCTTCTCCTGGCTTTATATCATGTCCATATATACATCTTGACTGATTCATTTCCTGCTTTATATTCTATAACTGGCTACAATGGTTTAGTGTTCTGATATTCTATGTCTCTTGAACTATTCTTTGTTTGATGCAAACAGTCCATAGGCAAGAGTCAAATAAACTCCAAAAATTACCTATGTCGTATAGTCATTTCAGTGAGGAAAAACCTCACTTCTTCAGTGACAAAGTTCATTTACTATGCAAAATTTTGCATAATAAATTAACTTTGTCGCTGAAGAAGTGAGGTTTTTCCTTGCTGAAATGACTATATGACATACATAATTTTCAGTGTTTTATTTGAAAATATACATATTTGGCTCTGTAAATAGATAATACTATTTACAACGAGCCCTCTACCAGGATCATTTTTAATATTAATGCAATTAATATTCATAGAATCTGTCTTGAGGGATTTTACCTTCATGCTATTTTCATTTTGGATTCTGGCGATTCATTTCAACGTAAACCTGTCTGCGAGTTGCAGATGCTTGTAGTTTTTTTTCTGCAATTATACTGAGCAGATCTTGGTGACAGTTTCTGAGAGATCACATAATCTGATCAGTAAATTGATAAGGCCTCATTCATGACGACTAGTGCCTTTGGGCTAGCACAATCATGGATGGCTTCATAATAGGTTTGGTTACCTAATTTAACTTGTGAGGCTTGGATCAAATCTAAGTGCTTCTTCAAGTATTTCCCCAATGCTGTTGCATGTTAAGATTGTCTCTCCAGTCTTGTATTATGAAGAAGTTACCTGACAAAATAATCATGGCGAGATTTGAACTCAAGTTGAATGTTTATATGTATATACAAATTGGGAAAAAAGACTAACAAAAAATAAAAAACTAAATAAAATAGTTTTAAAAATTTAAATGTTAAATTTCAGTGTTTCTTCTCCTTTATGTGCATGCATAATCACATCATTGAACTAAAGTGATATTTATATTTAAGTCATAGAGCACAAAATGTGTTATACAAATTATTTTTTCTGTTTTTTTATAGATTTTCTTAAAATATATACAAACTACAAATTAAAAATATTAACAGTTAACAAACCATTGATATCTCAGGCAGTTTTATCAAACATGGTTTGTTTTTGTCAATAAGCAATATTTTAATCCTTCATGTCAATACATTCAGATATGGATAAAACCTGTTGCACATGAAAACTAAAAGCCAAACTGTGAGAAGAACCAGGTTTTCAGTTTTTATTTTGCCCTCAACACGAGAACACTGACTGGAGAAAAATCTAAATTTCAAAAACATTTCACTCTAACATACACTACTAGATTTGCCTCTGATTGGTCATTCAAAATACAAGACAAAAATTATCAAATTCATACATGTATCTACATGAACATATAATTGTAAAAATGCAATTTTGTTGAAATATATCATAGTTCATGTATTCATACACTGGTACTTGATTATCTACAAATTTGTTGATATGTGTAGAATAGTTAAGCAAAAGAGAATAAATATCTGTCTTTAGAACACACATGAGCACCAACAGGCAAATAGAAGAAAACTTTCAAATTGTGTAATGAAGGCAATATTGAATGGGCATGCTTCTAGATACTATCATACAAATGTGGGTGTCTCTCAAGGCTCTGTTCTAGGTCCTACATTTTTTCTGATCTTTATTAACAATCTCCCTGATGTAATTGGATCCCAAATAGATATCTATGCTGATAACACAACCATTTACTCCCACCTCTATAAGAAATCTGCTGAGGCTGACAAAGCAAATTTTGCTGCTAATCTTTTAAAGGACCTCTAGTCTGTGGTGGAACTGGGGTAAGAAATGGCTTGTAAACTTTAATGCTTCCAAAATGAAGCTGCTATCCTTTAACCACCATAGACAACCACTCCTATCCCCCACATCAGAATGGATCTGGCTAGTCTCCCTGAAAGCCTATCAGCCAACCTCAAGTGAAGTGACTACATTGAATCCATAGCTGAATCTACTGCTAGGAAGGTTGATTCCCTGTGTAGGGCCATGAAGTTTTTCTCATCTGAATACATCTTGCACATATATAAATTTACCATCCGCCCGTGCTATCACATTTGGTTGGGTGACCTTGCTATTCATATCAGTTCTTGACAAAATCCAACGAAGAATCTGCAATGTAATTAATCCTAACCTGGTAGCTAAACTCCAGTCACTTTCTCATTGACATAATGTGGCTTCCCTCTGTCTCTTCTACAAATACTTTCACAGCTTTTGCTCTGATGGGCTTAGCTCCCTGGTGCCCACTTTGCATGAATTTACTCTACCTACTAGACTAGCTGCTAGATCCCACTCTTTTACAGTAAAACCAATCAAATGTAACTGCAACTTTTCCTCTAGCAACTTCTTTGCTTACACTTCCCACCTGTGGAATTTCCTTCTGTATACTTGCTTCACTGACAGCTACAATCTCCAAGAATTTAAATGCAATGTCAATTGCCATCTTTTATCTCCTTGTTTTGCTTCCTTTCCCTGACAACCTTTGTATCATGTTCTCCTTCCTTTCCACACTATTCTCATGCAGCTCTCTTCACACCAGTGTTTTTATCCTTCTCTTACACATTCTCTGACACTCCCATAACTTGTTCCTCTTTCTCATCACTCACCTTTTATATAACCCTCTGCACACCAGTGGCAGTTCTGCCTTGCTTGGTGAAATGATTAGAAAATAAAGAAAAAAAAAACTAAAACGTT
Source organism: Ascarosepion bandense (assembly GCA_037127315.1). Classification (NCBI taxonomy): domain Eukaryota; kingdom Metazoa; phylum Mollusca; class Cephalopoda; order Sepiida; family Sepiidae; genus Ascarosepion; species Ascarosepion bandense. Next base: position 3,096,798 of record JBBBDQ010000714.1, read on the forward strand.
GTAGCGTATTTCAATATACCCCCTAAATTTAAACAAACTTAATATCTAATCCATAAAATATTTGCGACCATTTAAGAAAACAAGATGTTACTAGTTTGGTGAATCATCCTCAGCAGACAGATCTATTTTTTATCGTTTCACCCCAAGCAAAGCGGGACTGCTACTGGTGTGCAGGGGTCTACATAAGTGAAGAATAACAGTTTAAGCAGGAGGAGAGTGAAGATAAAGATGACTCAGTTACAAGGGGGTGTCGGAGAAAGGGCAAGAGAAGGACGGGGATACCACTGTGAAGACAGTCATGAGGATAGAGTGAGAAAGGAAAAGAACAAGATACATGAGGTGATGTGGAAAAGAACAAGGGAAGGACTGGAGTCAAGTGGATAAGAGATGGGAATTGACATTGCATTTAAATTCTTGGAGATTTCAGCCATCTGGGAAGCAAGTATACGAAAGGGAGTTCCATAGGTGGGAAGTACGAGAAAGGAAGCTGCTGGAGTAGAAGTGGCGGCTGCATTTAGGTGATTTAAATGGAAAAGTGTGGGACCTTGTTGTCCGTCTGGTTGCTCAAGTAAATTCATGTGAAGGGGTCATCAGTGAGCTAAGCTTGTCGAAGTAGAAGCCATGAAAATATTTGTAGAATAGACAGAGGGAAGCCACATCCTGCTAGCAAGAAAGTGGCTGGAGTTGAGCTGCCAGGTCAGGATCAATTACATTTTAGATTCTCCTCTTTTGCCTCTTGAGAACCCAGAGATAAATAGCAAGGGTGCCCGACTAGATATGACAATAACATTAAATGTACAGTCAGATGGTTGATTTGTATATTTGCAAAATGGACTCAAGTGAGAAAAACTTCCGGATCTGATACTTCCTAGAAGTTGAGTTAGCTATTGATTCAATGTAATAATTCCACTTGAGATAAAAAAAAAAAGGGTGAGACCAAGGAGGCACCGTGTATTGCTTTCAGGGAGACTCGCTTGGTTTATGCTGATATGGGGTAAGAGGGACTGCCTGTGGTGGTTGGCAGATAGCAGCTTTGTTTTAGAAGGATTAAAATTTACAAGCCATTTCTTACCCCAGAATGGAGGTTGTTCTCATGAACAGTAGTGAGGTTATTTTTGGCCAACTTGCCTGATTTCTTACTGAGGCAGAAGTAAATGGTAGTGTCAACAGCATAGATGCCTATTTGCATTTGATCATGTCAGAAAGGTCATTTATGAAGATCATAATGAGCGTCGGACTTAGGATAGAATCCCGGATGATACCAGCATTCATGTGGTAGGATGTGGAGGCATACCTGTTAAAGACAACCTTCATTATGCAATTTGAGAGGAAAGATTGGATCAAATCAGGCAAGCATTCACTGATACCATAACCCTGTAGCTTCACCCCAAGCAAGGCAGTTTTACTGCCACTGTTTCACAGGGGGTTACATAGGAAAAAGTGATGATAAAAAAAAGGTTAGTTATAGAGGATGTCAGGAGACAGATGAGAATACCAGTGTAATGGGGATGGAGAAAACAGCTTGAGAGAAAGGATGCAAATTAGTGAGATAGGAGATGTCTATTGAGCTTATATTTAAATTCCTGGAGATTGTAGCTGTCAGGAAAGCAAGTATATGGACGAGAATTCCACAGGCGGGAAGTGCAAGAAAAGAAGCTGTTAGAGTAGAAATTATGGTTACATTTTATCAATTTCACTGTAAAAGAGTGGAACCTAGATGCCAGTCTAGTAGCTCATGTAAATTTATACATAGGGGACACCAGTGAGTTAAATTCATTGGAGCAGAAGCCGTGAAAGTATTTGTGGAAGAGGCACAAGGAAACCACGTCACACCGGTGAGAAAGCGACTGCAGCCGAGCTACCAAGTCATTATTGATCACATTTCAGATTCTCCGTTGGATTTTGTCAAGAACCCCAAGGTGAATAGCAGAGGCACCTGACCAAATGTGGCAGCAGTATTCAATATACCATTTAAAGTTTTTAACAACTGTCACTGTATTAAAAACAGGAATACATTTGAAAACTTTTAAATGCTTCTTTTATATATAAGGTAGTATCCCCTACATAAAGAGAATGCGGGCTCAAATCCTTCTAAAAGGGCATATTTGCTTTCTATTAAGAACTCTCAAAATCTTAGGCCAGTAGACGACAATTAGACTAAATCTAAACTTATTTATAAATCAAACTGTGTGTGTGTGTGTATCCATTACCTATAGACTCCGAAATGGCTGAACCGATTTTCTTAAAAAATTTACACAGTTGTACTATAAGCGCCTGCAAGTGTTCTTAGCTAGGTTTTGTGTCAAGGTACCCCCGATAAATATCGAAAATTGATAATCGAAAAAAATCGGGTTATAGAAGAAGTAGTCCGATTTTAAACAAATTTGATACACTCATAGACAAAGACATAACAAGCGATATTCAGAAGTTTCAAGGTTGCAGTTCTTACAGTAGTGCAGAAAAATCGATAATATATATATATATATATATATATATATATATATAAAAATATATAAAAGGCAAGATGTTTGTGTGTGTGTGTGTGTGTGTGTGTGTGTGTGTGTTTATCTGCCTGTATGTCTGTATTTGTTTCAGCCCTTTTATTTTAGTTTTTGCTTCGGGTTTGGCTCTAAGTAAGTATAATTGTAGTTCTTAGTCTCAGCCATGATACCATTTACTCAGAAAATTTATGTAGCCTTCAAAATTCAGTTTACAACGAAAAAAACTTATTTGATATCAATACCAAGAAATCAAAATTTGACTTACATACATTCATTTTTCTTTCAGTCTACGGTTTCACTTTAACTGGAAACAACTATTGCTTTTTAGTCTTTTGTGCCAACGTCCAAAGAGTCTGAGCTCCAGAACCATGGATTAGTTTTAAAGCTTTCATTACACCCGAGCAATGCCAGGTTATACTGCTAGTATTAATAAAAGAAAAGACTAGATAAAAATCTTTTATAGCAACACATTTCATCCCTGGGGAAGATTTTATCAATGCAAGTATAAAAATTTGTGTGTATATATATATATATGTTAAGGAACAGAACACGCAGCACTTCTTGCTACTCAGGTTTCAACCACTCAGGTCTCATCAGGCAAGCAGATGGTATCATTAACTCTGCATATTCAGTTCATTTGTGTTGGGTGTGCATAAAGCACTTTTTCTAACTACTGTATGCTGGCCTGACCAGTCATTATTTGGTTAGTGTATGTGTGTGTGTGTGTGTGTGTGTGTATGTGTGTGTGTGTGAATTAATATACAATAAGGAGTACACACATGAATCTAAACTTATTTATAAATGGAACTTCGTGTGTGTGTGTGTGTGTGTGTGTGTGTGTGTGTGTGTCTGTCTGTCTGTCTGTGTGTGTGTCCATTACCTATAGACTCCAAAACGGCTGAACCAATTTTCTTGAAAATTTACACAGTTTTACTATAAGTGTCTGTGAGCGTTCTTAGCTAGGTTTTGTGTCGAGGTACACCTGATAAATATTGAAAATCGATAATCGAAAAAAAATCGGGTGATAGAAGGAGTGGTCCAATTTTAATCAAATTTGATACACTCATAGACAAAGACATAAGAAATGCTATTAAGAAATTTCAAGGTTGCAATTCTTACGATAGACCAGAAAATTTGATATCGATATCAGGAAATCAAAATTTGACTTACATACATTCATTTTTCTTTCAGTCTACGGTTTCACTTTAACTGGAAACAACTATTGCTTTTTAGTCTTTTGTGCCAACGTCCAAAGAGTCTGAGCTCCAGAACCATGGATTAGTTTTAAAGCTTTCATTACACCCGAGCAATGCCAGGTTATACTGCTAGTAAAAATAATATTCAGGTGATAATAAAACAGTGCTAAGTGTAGTATAAATAAAGCAATTATATATTACTAAATAAACATATCCTACCTTGATGTTACAAATTGGACTTTCATGTGTTATACAATCATCAGGTGCATACTTTGAACTGACCATTCAAAGAGATTTGAGTTTAAATTCACTCAATGCCCATGGTAGTTAAATCTTATAAAGTTAGGGTACTATTTTTCAATTTGATACTCTTGAACATCAAGCGAACATGAATTCAAATCTCTTAAGCAGTCAGTTTGTAATATGCACCTAATGATTATGCAACACATGAAAATCCCAGTCATGCCTGCGACGTAGGATACCACAAACACAATATATATAAATGACTGCAAATAAGGTTGTTTTTGTTCATGTTGGCCTTTAATGACCACCTTCAAGAAGCTCTCTAAGGGTCACTGTGGTTGGTAGCTAGAGTCACAAGTATGGCATATCTCTTAGTTTCCTGTGGCAGAATGGGAACTATGTTAATGCTCTCAACAAGTCTGAAAGAGAAATGAGAATGGTAAAATTTGTTGTAGGCACATTTCATTGGATCATCTTTGATTAATGGCATGCTGTGTGCATGTATATTTAGTATACACAGACATACACACAAATAGAAAGCATTGCTGAAAAGTTCTCAATTTGATCCACTTTTCAGTATCATTATTCTCTTGTAAATAACAAAATCTCGATTTCACCTACTCAGTTTAACATGACTTCATATCTAATATGATAGATCAGTTAATTTGATGTTCTCTCTTAACTGCTATTTAATTTTTTCTATACTATTTTGATTAAATTCAAATTTTATATGATCCCATAATTTTGTGATGATATTTTATGGATGTCTATGATTGCATTTTTAAGGGATTCATATTTTGAGATAAAATATGCATGACAAAATAGAAAAGGTTTTAGGTGATGTGTTTCATTCTTTAGAAGTTGATGTGATTTGAAAGAATAAAACCTCATGCATGCAAAAGCTTTATATATATATATATATATATATACACACACATACACACACACGCACATATGCATAAAGGAAAGCTCAACACATAAGCTAAAGTAGTTATAAATCTGAGAGGATGAGCATTTTAACGCACTGAAATGAATTATAATTTATAACCATTTTAGATCATGTGTTTAGAGAGCTCCTCCCCATCCTTACATGTCGTGGCATCTCTCTGCACAACAGGGGCTATGTTTACAATTTGTGTGTGAGGTGCGTCCTTCTCCACGCTAGTGAGACATGGCCTGTTACGGCTGAGGATATAGCCAGATTAGCCCGTAGTGATCATGCCATGATCCACCTCATCTGTGCCTCGAAAATCTCTGACAGGGACCCCTTACATTCATTGAGGTCTAGACTGGGTCTGGCTAGTGTGGAGGAGGTTCTTCAGTGGAACAGACTGCGCTGGTATGGCCACCTTCAGCGCAAGATGTGTGGCCTAGAAAAGTTGAGAGCATTGTCATCCCTGGGCTCCTATCCTAGAGGTCGCCTACAGAAAAGATGGATTGACTGCATCAATGAGGATCTGAAAAGCACCGGCCTCAAACCTGAGCAAGCAATGGATCGGGAGTGGTGGTGAATGAACATCAGACCTGGACGACATGGCAGAACTTCCAACCCTTGGACACGGGGAAGACAGGGAAGAAAAACCGAGTAGTAGTAGTTTTGGACTGATGGATCTAGCTTCTTTATTTGCCTTGATGACACAACTGACAGTTTAAAGGCTGACACCAACACTATCCGTAATCTCTGTAAAGTTTGCTAATGTTTTGTAGAGCATTACAATTTTTGTACGCTTCCTTGGAGTAATGTCCATACAGACAATGGCCAGATGACAACTAATCGACAGTCAAGACAATCGTGTCTTAGTGTGATAAAAATCTGATGCAATATTTTTCAAGTTCAAACAAATTTCATTATACATCCTATCATAAGATGGGAAAAAGTAATGACTAGCAATGCACAATACTTTCAGTGAAATGTTTCTTACTAATCCTGTTCAGGAATGAAGACAAGTATTACTGATAAAATAGCGTTAATATAGATATATATATAATGTAAATGCTTGAAGAACATAAGTTTGAGTTTTGTTTAACAGCATATTAACCTCTGTCCATTCAAAAATGTTTTATGGTAATAATTTTTTCTTCAAAAATGTATTGTTGGTAAGATTTTTCCTTCAAAAATGTATATTTTTCTATAAAAGTCTATTTTTATGTATATATTTCTATAAAAGTGTATTTTTATGCTTTGATAGTGTTTTAACACTTTTTGGGGGGTTAACTATTTGCCCATAGCTGGGACCCTAACAGATGCTACCACTCCAGGTCAGGGTGAAACTGAAAACAACAGCAATTAAGAGGTGGTTCCATGCTCCTCACAACCTCCCAATCATTGGCCTTGCTGCCGGATGCAGTTTACCATCATGCCCAGGACCAACTAAAGAACATGAAGAAAAGGACTGTTGCTGGTAAGAAATTGATGCAAGCAATTCTACCAGAATAGGATAAATATTCAAAGTCAAATGGAATATGCTGTAAGACCATGTTTAAATTTGGAATCTACATATGGGATTAGTAACAGACTTTGTTACATTTCATAGAACACTTACATTTTGGAGTATCTCAGGCATGAGGAAGTGATCTTTAAACTCTAAGTGCAATGTCAACTGGGAAACAACCACCTGTAGCTGAGCATACTTTTTATCATTACTTTTCAACAACATTTTCCTTCCTGATTTTAAATGTATTTTTATACTTATAGTTTATTTACATTAAATATAAATACAATGTTAATCATTTCACTATAAGAGTGCATGGAAAGTCTGGAAGGAAGCTATTGTTTCTGGTCAGGAATTAATGCAAACATTACTAATAGAGTAAGCCTATTACATGTATATTGTGAATGCATTCCTATTGATTCTACCAAAGAAATGCATTAGAAATCAGAGAGAAAAATTAGCTATAGCCAGGAATTTAAACACGCATGACTGATAGAACACAACTAGTATATTTATAATGTACAATGTAAATGCATTGCTAATGATTTTACAATAGTTTATTTTAAATTAATTTTATTATAGAAGTATAGAAGTTATTTAACAATGCACTGAAAATAAAAAAGGAGGAAGCTTTTCAATGACCAAGAATTAATGCAAGCATTGTTAACAAAAGAGGTTTTGTGATATGCATATGTAAAGTATACGTACATAGGATCAGCTTAGAGTGGGCTACCTTTAAAGAAATAAAGAATTACTTACATCTAAGTAGACTTTGTAATCAAATGTAAAATCTAGAACACTTATATATTACCTGTTATTCTTCATGGAATCAAGTGTCAAGTGAACCTTAACTTTTATGCAAGAAAATAGAGACCTCTCAAAATCATATCATGAGGTTCATAACAAACCATAGACTGTCACATTATATCAAAATTGAAGAACTTGTTGAGATAAATAAGTTAAGACCATCATAAAAGCAAAGTGTTAAAGCCATTTAGTGACATAAACCTTGTTAAATCAGGTATCTCTGAAATCTGCTTGGAGAGTATGAAAACTAAAGTTGAGGTATATTTACCAGTGGCATAACAAATGAGTTTTATGATTAGATATTTATAAATTTCTAATGCAAAATGTTAACATATTTTGTATAACATAAAAAATCTGTCTTAAGAAGTTCACTTACGCAGAATTTATGAATAGATTTGATTTTTTAAAACTTATAGTATAATTGTGTTGGTTTATTTCTTCAATTTTCTTGTGAAATAAATATATATTTAATATTGTTATTAAATTCTAGAGAATATCACTCAAGAATTACAAAGAACTTTATCAAATAATAAAATCCATTTCATTTGAAAAGTCCAAATAACAGCAATAAGTAAAAGAAAGTAGCACATGTAAATCAAAGATAGAATCAAGATATTTCTACTCTACATTAAGCAAAAAAAGTTAAAAAGGAAGCTGTTATCAATACTAGAATTAGCAATGAAAGTGGTCTTGAGAAACCTAATTTCCTGTAAATCTTTATGAAGATTTTTATAAATTTCAACCAATAACAATGCTATTTCATTAATGACTGGCAAATACTTCCAATATAGAAATTGTTTTCACTAGTATCATGCATGATTATTGTCATATATTATTTCAAATCATATGAATTTTATTAAATTACAAATCTATTTCCTAATGGTCGTCATTAAATATTATGTTAAATTACATTTGAAGAAAAACCTTAATAATTACTTTTAAATATCAATTTTTATCATTAAATCCTTTTACATAATTCTTTTTGTCATAAAACTCTTGAAATTTTATTAATACTGAATTATATATTTACTGTGTACATATAAAATTCTGTTTTAAATTATAACACTAAACATTGCAAATATTAAATATGATAAATTATATATTGATTGCATTAAACCTTGTAAAAATTACTTATTGCTGCAAAAATCTTGATATTAAATTATAAACTAATTATATTATTGTACTTAAAGTTAATGATTATAGTTATTAAAATACATAATAAATATGAAACCAATTTCAATTTATTCTAACATTTTGACTAATAGACAAATATTTGAATAATGTGATCCACTCACTCTTTGTATTATAATGATAGATTGGTAAATAAGATTTTGAATCCTTTATAACAATTTTAGTAAGGATAATGAAACTTAGATCAAAATGAATTAAATGTATTTCTTTTCAAAATTACAAGTTTGTTTTTCAACTTAGTCAACATTTAATGCCATCCATTCCTGTTTCTTGATCACTTTTGATCAATTTCTGCAACTTCAACCTTAGACTCAAACCCCAACATTTTACTTTTGAATGCTTCTTTCACTTTTACCAAAATCATAAATTTAATGGTGCCAAAACAGAGCTATACAAAGAGTGTGCAGCAACTCTGCATTTCAGGTTTCTCCCCATTTGTAGTTCTATTTAACTGCAAGCAATATTGTCTTGTGCTGTCATGATGATAAAAATCAAGTTATTTTTTCTGGCCTTATTCAGCAATTGTTTTGAATGTTTGCAAAATTTCATTGCTTTTGTACACCTCTGAATTTTGATTGTCACACAACTTTCTGGTGTCAAATGTTTTATTAATGATCACTGTTTTATCCATAACTCAGACATAGTACAGATGACTAATAGACACGGTTTCTGAATGCCATTACACAGAAAACTAATGCAAAACACATTTCAAGCAAATTTATCTAATACTGAACCCTTGTTAAAGTATGTTTCTTTTTCCATTCTTTATGATGTCACATGATAAAAACTTACCAATCAGCCTTCATACATCTTCTCATTGTAAAAATGAAATATTTATCCAAGAATTATTTTAAGTTTTGAGCTTAATATCTGGTTGACATGAAAATATTTATAGAAAAAACAAAGAGAACCTACACACATTGGTTAGAAAGTGAGTGCAGTCAAGATGCCATCTTACCAAACTCTGTCAAATTCCTTTAAGATATCTAGGACCACAGCCTGAGTTTTTCCCTTTTTGTTAAAGGACAGTATGAACCTGGGAATAATCACCTGCAAATTTTAAAAATGAATTATATTAAAGCAAATCTTGAGTGTTGTCAAGACAGTTGAAAAATATAACTTCTCTAGTGAAGATATTTTTTATAAAAACAGCAAATTTTATGACAATGCCCTCAAAAACAGTGGCTACTAATGCCCTGACATTAAATACAACAAACGCAATAATAACAGAAATAGAAAAATCATTTGATCTACACTCCCATTTAACCAAATGATTAGTACTAAGTTCGTACATAAATTAGTTGATAAACATTTCCCTAAAAATAACATTCTTACCAAAATTCTTAACAGAAACACTCTTAAATTAAGTTATAGCTGTATAGATAACCTTCAGAAGATCATCAAAAAACATAAAAGAACTTTAAATCAACATAACCCAAGTAATCAACAACAACCTAAAAAAATTAAAGATAATAATACCAATACTTGCAATTTTTTTTTTTTTTAATCATTTCACTCCAAGCAAAGCATTCCATTGCCACTATTGCGCAGGGGATTACATAGAGGAAAGTGCTGAGAAAGAGTGGTTAGTTATAGGAAATGTTGGAAGGAGGGTGGTAGATGGATGAGGATACTGAGGATGGGGGTTGGGTAGATGAGTAGTCTTTGAGGGAATGGATACGAGTTAGTGTGATAGATGTCTATTGACCTTACATTGAAATTCCTGGAGATTGTAGCTGTCGGGGAAGCAAGTATATGGAAGGGAATTCCACAGGCGGGAAGTGCGAGAAAAGAAGCTGTTAGAGTAGAAATTGCAGTTACATTTTATGTTTCACTGTAAAAGGGTGGGACCTAGTTGCTAATCTAGTATCTCTTGCAGATTCATACCTAGGGGGCACCAGTGAACTAAGTTCATTGGAGCAGAAGCCATGAAAGTATTTAGAGAAGAGGCACAGGGAAGCCACATCACGCCAGTGAGAGAGTGACTGCAGCCAGGCTGCCAAGTTGGCATCAATCACATTACAGATTCTCCATTGTATTTTGTCAAGGAAATTGAGGAGAATAGCAGGGGTACCCGAGCAGATGTGGCAGCAGTATTCAATACATGGGCAGATGGTAGATTTATAGATGTGCAAGATGGACTCAGGCGGGAAAAATTTCCAGGCCCTGCACAAAGAACTGACTTTTATAGCAGCGGATTTAGCAATGGATTCAATATAGTCATTCCACTTGAGGTCCACTGAGAGTGTGAGGCCAAGGAGGCATACTGTTTTACCCTCAGGGAGGCAGGCCTGTTCCATGCTAATGGGCGGTAGGAGCAATTATCTATGATGGTTAACTGACAGCAGCTTCGTTTTGGAAGCCTTAAAATTTATGAGCCATTTCTTACCCTAGTCCACCACGGATTAGAGGTCCTTCTCAAGCTTGACAGCAAGGGTCGCTTTATCGCCCACACCGGACTTTTGATCAAGGCGAGAGTAAACTGTAGTGTCATTGGCGTACATGCCTACTTGGGATCTTATAGCATCGGGGAGATCATTAATGTAGATCAGAAAGAGTGTAGGACCTAAGATAGAGCCTTGAGGGACACCTGCATTCATATGGTAGTTTTGGGAGGCATATCCGTTTAATACTACCTTCAATGTGTGATTAGAGAGGAATGACTGGATTAGGTCAAACAAATGTCCAGTTATACAAAGCTCCGCAGTTTGCATAGAAGGCCAGCATGCCAGACTCTGTCGAATGCTTTGGAAATATCCAAGGCAATGGTTCAAGCTTCGCCTTTCTTGTCAAGAGCCTGGTATATATACTCAGTGATGGTCGTTAACATATCAACAGTAGACCTGGTGAAGCGGAAACCATACTGTTTGTCTGAGAGAAGCCTGTGAGCTGTGAGATGCTGGACCACCTCGGCGTTGATAATGGCTTTGAACACTTTGCCAAAAATTGGAAAGAGGCTGATAGAGCAGTAATTAGCGGGGTCCGAGGGTTCTCCAGTATTCTTAAATATAGGAACTACAGAGGAAGACTTCCAACAGGCAGGAAAGTAGGAAGCAGATAGACAGGAGTTGTAGAGTTTAGAGAGGACAGAGGATAGTTCAGGGGCACATTTCTTCAAGACTATGATTGGGATTCCATTCCCTTCGCTCACTTTGTGGGGGTCAAGTACAGAGATTATGTTAGAGACCAGCAAGGAGGTAATGTGGATGTTATTCAGTTGAGCCTCTGTACTCCAGATGAATCCAGTCTCGAATTGGTGAAGAATCTGCGAGCAAGGCATTCAACCTTGTCCGCCAAAGAGGTGAGGACCTCAAATTCATTCATTAGGATGGGTATTGAGGTTTTACTCTTGTTAAGCATGCTTTTACAGAGTTGCCAGTAGTCTTTGACGCCAAACTTACAGGATGTTATGTGTTGCTTCATTCTGACAGCAAACAACATTTTAGCTTCGTTGAGTATCTTTTTACACTTATAAAGAGCTGAAGTGAAAAGGCGCCTGTTATGGTCTGACGCATGGCTTTGATAGAGCAAGATTATTGAAAACTGATTGAAAACAATTACAAAAATGTCTGACTGACTCCATAGTCTACCTATGCACTATTTCTACCACAGAACATCCTACAGTAATAAAAAATGTTATGCCATTTGTACCAACACCCTTTTAAAACTTGCTGGTACCAGCACATCTTATCTTTTAAAATGTAAGGCACAGCACTTTCCACATACTATTAGCAATTAAAAAAAGTCAGTAAAACCCTTACTATAAAATGGAAAATATTTAAAAAAAAAAAAAAACTTGAATGTGTAAATTTTTACATGAGCCATGTTTTCTCTGTTTACAGGAAAAATTTTAAATTACTAAATTTCAGAAATTAAACCTGTTAAACAAATGTAATGAAGTAACTTCCATCTGTCATCATCATCTTATGTATCCTCTAAAGTATAGTTAATTATTTCTACTATAATAAGATTCCATAATCTATAGCCTACCCACTCACATAAAAATATTGATTCTCCCATCTTCTAATAAGTAATTTGTTTCAATTAACTAATATATCACCTACTAGCTCAACTGCATGCTTGACATACAGTATATTTTAACACATTTCCATTTTTATAAACAATTCCACTACTTTGCTAACAATGTAAAAAAAATGTTTCGTAACGGACCCTGAAAATCTAACTTTTCATGACATCCTACTTCTCTACCCAACCTTAATTTATTAACTCATTATCCCTATCCATCATTACCTTACTTTATATATATATATATATATATATATATATGATTCCTAACATAAAAATATTTTACTGCCTGATGAGGTGCTAATAAAGTAGGACCAAAACACAACAGCTTTTGTGTAGCAGTCAACTATGTTTTTATCATAAACACTTATAACAAAATAATTACTATAAATATCACGTTACTAAGTATCAAGCACTCTTCAAAAAAGTGAATTACAAAAAACAGTGGACTGTTACCCTATTTGTTTGTACTACTCCAAAGATATATATATATATATATATATATATATAGATATTATACTACTCCAAAGATACATATATATATGTATAATCTCAGGAATGAGTAATAAGAAACTACTAATGGTACACCAAAATAGAAAAAGTGCGCCATACCACACAGGGTGGTAGAGCTGAGTATAATCAACATTTGGTCATTACTGAAACTGACCGCAACTCAAGTTTGATGCACTATCAGGTGACCTGATGATGTATGGAACATCTTTTCTATTTTGGTGTACCATTGGTAGTTTTTTTTACTACTAATTCCCTATATGTAATATTTACACTCTGTTAAGTTGGGGTGTTGAGTGTCTTGATGTGGTTGAGCACATTTTTTTGAAGACATTTTGTCTATTGTTGTCAATATGGCATGCTTTCCCATTATATGCTTTAATTATCCTGATGTTCATTGAGCACTTTTTATACTAAAATTAAATGACTTTCCCATTAAAGGGTTTTTCTCCCCCTCTTCCCTCAGAACATTTATAGCAATTTTTACACCTTAGCCAAATTTGGCTACCGCTCTATCAGATTGCACGATGCCAACATTCCTTTGTTTTTTACCATCTTACACTCTTTCGGGTTTTAAATGTTCCTGAGTTGTTTATACTGGCATTCCGGTGGCCTGATGATTGCAAATAATGCATGAAACTCGAGTTGCAGCCAGTTTCAGGAAAACCAAAATATTGATTATATATACACACACACACATGCATATATATATCTATACAGCATTTTAAATATGTAGATCATCATCTTTTGTGCAGCAAGTTCGTCCAAAATGTCTGTGTGCATAGTTCTTCACAAATTCTTGTATTTGATTATGATAAATAAATTTTGACCCTTTATCAACTGTCTCTGTTCTACCATCTATTTACACAAACTCATTAAGTAGATTACTGTTTCCCTCAATTTCTCTTACCTTCAACATGTCCTATGAGTGTATAGAAATTATTACAGAGTCGCCAACTGGGTGCCCCATGATTGGATGAAAAACAACCAATCATGGGCTACCTTTCTAAATTTTCAACAAACTCCCCACGTGAGTGGGTTTTACAGACTCCCTTCCTCTTTTGCTTGTTGGGGCCTTACAGACAAGACGTCCCTGTCTGCACTCCTTCATCTAGACCAAGGATACATGAGGGGATTAGACAGCAACTGAAGCACAGAAGTCATGGCTCTACTTCTTCAACCCTGCCTTAACGACACAGGAAATATAAACTGTTAAAAGGACGCATCTTTCAGATAAGTTCCGCAAACCCGACTGTTTGCAAGAGATTATCCTTTCTTCTTTTCTCTCTTTTCCTGTAAATTCTTCTTGCCAGCATCACAATATTGTTACCAATTAAAATTGAAAAATTCTCAATAGGTGTTAAATTATCTATGCCTTCTATCATCATTGTGTATTCTAGAACATATGACTCAATGATTGAGTTTTATTTCTTTTAAAGTACTGCCAAAATACATGTTTATCAATTACTATAATAATTATAGATGATCCATATTTGTGCTGATATAATCTATTACACTACTGAAACAAAAAAAAAAATCAATGTATGCCTCAATTTCATCATTGTCTTCTCTTTGACAAGTCTTCAGATGTTGGTCAAAAGCTTTTAATAAGGCATATTCCCAATCTGCTACATGTTAAAAATACACCATGAACTTCAATTGATGTGCAGAACCTTAACTGATGATTCTTGTGTGTTCATTTTGCAGACTCAACCTTTTATCTTTAGATCCCTCTTGGCATTTAATTTTTTTTCTTTTATTGATGCAATATCAACTTTCCTATCAATTATCTTTCATTTCCTTTTCCTACATCTAGAACTGACCAATCAGAACAAAGAGCAATGAAGATAGAAATTGACCAATCAGAAGAAAGCATGAGGAAGATAAAAATAAACCAATCATAATGAGTGGGGATGAGAAAAATTTAGTAGAAAAGAATAATCGGAATTTGTTTAGCTCCTTTTCACCTTTTTATTGTCTTTCATATTTATTTAGGTTTGCTTTTCATGTTTTCTTCTTGGCCATCTTGAATATACATGATTTTTTTTCTGATTTTCTTTTGTAGGATTATGTATTTCACTTTTCTTAGGATTTCAATTCCCAATCTCCACTTGTATCAATCTTCTCCAACATAGGATCTTTTCCTTAAACTCTTCTGCTTCCTCCAAGTTAAAAGAAAAAGGTCTTGACATTTTCCAAGAGATTTTACAAGTACACACATGCAATATTATCAATTGCTATAATAGATAAACGACTTTATATGAAGTGATAATTTGCACTTATATTTAATGTTTCTAATCACTGACTCAACCATAGTAAGCAAAACTACTGGACCAGCTCAGTAAATTAATTACTTCTGTTAATTTTACTATAAATTGAGATTGATCAGTAGGATACATTTCTCAGAACATTTTATGGTTCTTAAGCACCAGAAAACAAGTTACTGCATTTTTGTTAATGTTTTATATTAGATAAGAGAGCATTTGAAGTATAGTGATGCCAAATAAGGCCATACAAAAATATTGGGTCATCAGGAAAATTTTCACCTTTTAAGTTAAAAGAAAGTTGTTTTTGTTTTTTTAAAGTCATGCAACCCCATACCACCATAGGTCTACTACCAAATTTTACCATATTTATAGTGTATATTGCATTTCTTTCTCCCACTGGTCTTTTTACATATTACATTAGAATTTGACTATTTTGTCTTAATGACTAAAAGTTACTTTTTGCCACTTTCTAACATCTCTTGTCAAATATTCTTCTAATCACTCCAATCTTTTATCCTGATGGTTTTTGTTAATGACGTTTTTTTTTTACTGCTCTAAACCTATTCAAGTTATTTATTATATTAATCAGCATGTTGTACCAGCTGAAGCCTCACAATGTTTCTTTCATCTCTTGTTTAACTTTTGTAGCCTTTCAATTTTCTTAGAATGTAAAACACTTTTGGATGATTTGAACCCCATTTCTGGAAATTCCCAGCCACTTAGCTATTTCTCATTATGATATCTTACCTTTCAAAATTACAACCTTCATGTTTGTTTCAGCAGAAATGTTCACCCTGATGTTAGCGCAAAAAAAGCAAGCTCATGTTTAACTATGGCGACTTGTGAAGGCCCCCTTACATTTGTGTTAATAAGATGGAACAGTTCCAACTTAAAAATTTGCATATTATCATGATTTTATCATCTCAGATTTTTCATTGGCCCAATTGTTTACCATGGCTTTTTTCAGCTTCAATTTGCTTGAAGTCATGTATCTTGTTTCACATGGTACCTCCTAAAATCCAACAACTTATTTCTCAACCCTCAAGGTTCACAGACACGAGTGATAAAAGCAAAGTGACAAATAATCTTAACTTCTTAATCTTTTTTTGTAACTGTCAAAAAGCTTTCACACACCAGTATATATATATATATATATATATATATATATATTTTTTTTTTTTAATCGTATCACCCCGAGCAAGGTGGTAACGCCACTGATGTGCAGGGGGCTACGTAATAGTGAAAAGATTGGAAAAGATAAAGCCGGAAACCACATCCTAAACAGGGAACAAGGGATGAGCTTCTTAACCCGTTCAATAGACATGGGTGGAGTGTGAACCGGGCAATAGATAGATCTACTTCAATTGAAAAAAAACAAAAAACAAAGTGAGAAGATTGGAAAAGAGAAAGCCGGAAACCACATCCTAAACAGGGAACAAGGGATGAGCCTCTTAACCTGTTCAATAGACATGGGTGGAATGTGAACCTGGCGATAAATCTATCTACTCCAATTGAAAAAAAAAAAAAACAAAGTGAGAAGATTGGAAAAGAGAAAGCCGGAAACCACATCCTAAACAGGGAACTGTGCAAAAGTATTAGGACAATAACTATTTTATCTTTTATGAGACATATTGACAGAAAATAAACTAAAGTAATTTTATTTGATTTACTCAACAAATGCTTTAACAAGAAAAAATACTTGTTATAAAATAAATTTAATATTTAGTATAATAGCCTTTTGCTTTGATCACAGCCTTCATTCTTTCAGTCATTGATATCACAAGCTTCTCCAATGTATCTAATGGTATCTCCTGCTAAGCAGCTTGTATTTGTTCCTAAAATGTAACTTGCAAAGTAACATTAGATTTATCAATTTTTTTATCCAAAATATCCCATAGATGTTCAATAGAATTAAGATCAGGATTTGTGGGGACCAATTCAAATTTTGAAGCCTTCCTTCCTCTTCTATTTTAGTTAAATAATTCTTACAAAGGTTTGGCTTTTCACCCTGAATTTGAATTTCACTGAGGTTTTTAGGAAAATAACCCCTGTCCTAATACTTTTGCACACTACCAGTAGTGTGCAAAAGTGTTAGGACAGGGGTGATTTTAAAATTTATTTTGATACCTCATAAAAGATAAAATAGTTCTTGTCCTAATACTTTTGCACAGTATTGTATATATATATATATATATATATAAGTATTCTTGCTGTTCCCATATTTATGATACTAACCAAAAAAGGGAAGCTCCCCTTGACTCCCTTTTTCTTTTATTCAAATGTAACAAACAACCATTGACTCTGATTGGTAACTGATCAACAAACATTTAAAAACCAGACTACACAAAGCTCTTGCTTCAAACATCCTGCTGTTATAACTATTCTATGAAGAGTTTGTGCTGTAATTATTGTAATTGACAGATGAATATGATGCACAATTAGATCTTCTATTTTTTGTGCTTTTTATGACTCATCTTTCATTTAAATCACTGCTTCCATGTAGATCAAAGCTGAGCTTAAAGTAGAAGCAGGTTGCTTTAACCTTAAGCCTGAAATGAGACATGATTGGCAGACAGAACAAATGGAACAAAGTTAATCTTGGCTATACACCACCAATAATATCTGCAGACAGATCTTGAAGGCTGCTTTCTCTAGCAATCAGAACTTGAAACAAACAAGTTAAAATTGAGCTCCACATTTACAAAAACTAATAAAGACAGTAAATTTTTCTGTAGCAGTTTTTTTTTTAAGTAACATTGAATTTGTTTCTTTGTTATTTTTTCCATGTAAATTCAGAAGAAAAAGAATTTGTCCATTCAGTCCATTGTTCTTATATATATATGAGAGAGAGAGCAAGAGAGATAGAAAATGGCAATCCATGAAGATAAGGATAATCCAAAAGATTCTATCCTAATTAATATAAATTATCAATTAGATAGAGAACTCACTGGATATTATTGAGAGCATATATATATATATATAGATAGAGAGAGAGAGAGAGCGAGCACTCAATATTGGGGATGGAACCTTGTATACATAGACAATGCTGAATGACTGGCAGCTTCACACCTAAAACAATGATTTGATGATTACTTAAGGTGTCAAGCTTTGAAGTCCACATTGTTTATATATATATATATATATATAAATGTGGTCTTGCTGATCTAGCCAAGTCAAATCATGCTTTTAAGTGAAAGGTTCTAATTCTACCACATCTTTTCTTTAATAAGATTTCTCAAATATTCAGGCCAGTAGACAAAACTATACTGTTTAATAAATAAAAAAAGTACCTACTCAAATATCATTTATATCTTTTAGAAATTGCTTTAAGTTAGGATACTATACTGAGCAGACATAAATGTTTTTAGATTCTTTATAGAAATTGGTGCTTAAAAGTGAGAGCATTTATATATGTCTGATCAGATGATGCTTGAATTTTTGCTTTCCTATTTAATCATTAAAATATTTAATCAGAATTAATATCTTTTTCCTAATTATTTTATTACTATAACCTTCAACACTATCCTCCTAACAATTCTGCCTAATCTCTTGAATTTTATTTGTTAATTATTTATCTTTCCTCAATAGGAGTCAATAGATTACTCTATCATCTAACTCAAACTCTTCATACTAGTCTTTTGAACAGGAGTAGAAGTTTATCATTTGTCCTTTTTTTAAAGACTAGGTTTCTGGTTCATTCCTGTTTTCCTTCTCTTTCACTTCCACCATCCCCTTGTATGTTAGTAGCATTATTGCTTTTCTTGAGATGAATTGATGAAAAAAAAATAATTAAAAAAAAAAACTTTATAAGTGTAAGACTTACTCTACAAGATGTGTTTTTCCTTTCCAGCAGATATTTGAGCCCTTTGAAAATTTACAGTTAAACAAATACAAGACTTGACACCTACCTTACACAAATGCATGCTTTTTAAAACTACCTTTGAGGCAAGAATTTATCTGAAAAATACTAAATGCACAAATTTAGAGAGATTTTTCCTGATTTGGTCCAATGTTAAAATGGATGACTGTTTATTTCAGCCTAACAGAATTCTCTTTAAAAAAAAAAAAAAAAAGAAAAAAAAAGAAATTCAATTTACACAGAAATGCCAACAAGCAATTTTTATGAAACTACTTTCACCCAGTAGATTGACTAATGGACTTGGCATATAGTCACAACTACTTCCTGAATTGTGAAAATGCATCATCAAAAAAGATTTAAAGAATTAAATCTACAATAAAATACCAAAAAATAGGATCAGGAATCAGAGAGCAAATAGTGGCAGAATGATGATAAGCTTGAACTCAATTTAATCATTGAAAACTCTTGGTGAAAACAGCAGATGAATGAAAATTTCTGAGGCAATTCATGTGTGTGTTTTTTTTTACCGCCCCCATGCTATATCATATTATGCTATATAACACCCTTACATTAAACTAATTCTGAACTGATGACTCATCAATTGCTACTTTCAATTGGGCCATTTTCTTTTTTGCTTTTGTTTGCACAATACAAAACCTATGAGCCACTCAAGATAGAGAGTGGTGATGAGATTGTCGTGAGGAATGAGGAAGTAAAAAGTGCATATTATGAAGACATGTAGTATAGATGAAGGCTCATCTGAACTTAAAGGAGCTAAGAAACATGGAGGGAATAGGGACAATTTGACACCATGAATATTGCATGGTGGGTCTTAGCAATGATGGGCTGAGCTGGTGGGACTAAGAGATGTAACTCACAAGAATATTTGCCATAGCAAAAGGGTTAGAGTAGTGAGAGGCTAGCAATGTTTTGTCAGTGGAATAAGGGTTGCAGGGTGGAAAAAAATCAATTACCCACAAGGCTACGTAAAAACTTATCAACTGTCACAGCTGAACAGTGAAAGTTTTAATGACAATCAAATATTGAATGTAAATATAATCAAGTAATTTTTCTTTATCCCTAATTTTTAAAATTAAAAACTAATATAATTCAGCTGCTGCAAGTGATTTTTAATGTTTGATTTGAATATGTTGACAATATTGACCGAAGTTATCTACCACACTGGAAAATACTGATTATTTTCAAGCAATATCTTTATTTGATTGCTATCAATCTCAACTGGTCTATCTGACTGTAAACTATTATCCTGTGAGAAAATCTCCAACAGAAAACTTTGCAAACCATTTCTGACACATTCAGTCATTCAGAAATCCTTATCCATAAAATGTTCAAATCTCTTTTGAGATGCAATTTTACCATTTTTAAAATAAGAAAAGAGCATAATATGGTAGTAACTTTGCTTATTTTCTTCTTTCTTCAATGTTAGAATCAATAAACAAAATTATACAAATTGTGACTATATTTATTTTAACAAAAAGCATGCTAATATAACAGAAATTTAAATACCTGTGAAACCTTCTGACAGAGGAATAGAAAGTACGTCATTGAGATCTGAAGACGCATTGGCATAGCCAAGGACACATTTGAAAAGCTAACCAAGGTAGTGAGAGACAGGAAAATCTCATTAGAAACAAAGAAAAGAGTCCTGGACTGCTATGTGATATCTGTCCTTCTGTATGGCAGTGAATGTTGGACGATCTCCTCAAAGATGAAGGAGAGGCTCAAGGTAGCAGAAATGTGGTTCTACAGAAGGATGCTGATGATACCATGGACCAGACATATGGGCAATGGTGAAGTGTTAGAGAAGATGCAAATGAAAAGGAAACTCATGCAACTGCAGTTCCCGAGACATGTAATGAGGAAGGAGGATCTGGAGAAATAGGATACTCACAGGATGGATAGCAGGAAAGTGAGACAGAGGAAAGCAGCACGAGACATACTTGATAGACTTGAGCAAATGGATAGTGGAGCAAGGTTTGGGAGAGATACTAAGAAGAAAGATGTTGAGTGACAAAAGACAGGGTCAAGTGGAAGTCCATGATCACCTACATCCAAAGAGGACACAGCACATGAAGATGAAAACAACAGGCTGAAATGGCAGTCTTTATTTAATACAATTGAAGCTATCCGCATTTTATCTTAGAATTAACTATTGTCTAACCTATAAAAACTTCAATGAAATAAGTATAGAGATATCATCAAATGTCCTTCATGAGCAGCAATAATTTGTGTTAGAATTAAATTTCTTTCATTAGATAAATGTTAGTAACTTTATATTGTTGTAAAATTCATCAGAACTAGAGTTTATAAATAGCCACTACTTATCTTATTGACTGAAGCTCTTTTTCATTTTTGCTATATTATTTGTTATTTTGGTAAGTAAACTTTTTTTTGTCATACAACAGTCTGGAAATCTGATTCAGAACCAAATCAAAAACATTCATATTCTTAAAAATGTACTTCATAGAATTTATTTAAAAAGAAAAAAATATATTTCAATATACAAGAATGAATCAAAAGAATTATTTCAGTGAAACTGTACTTTGTGGTAGTCTGTCTTGATATTAGGTCTTTTTTATCATGTCAGGAATGAGGAAATATTGTCTATGACATTCTCAGGAGGAAAACTCATTCTTCTAAGCATTAATAATTTTTAAGAATGAAGCAGTAATGTCATGCTTTATGCAAAATGTATTGATGTGATTAACAATACCTGTTTGTTATGGATCCTATCTGTACAAGACTAGTTGCAAACTTTGACTAGAGTTAAATCCCAAATCAAGATGAGGCTTATAGTAACAAGTCTCTCCAACACAGCACTAGTTAGAGAAAATGAGTTATTGTTTTGATCCCATACAATTTAGCTGTAGATTTTGGAAGTTAATTTTCACAATAATGTTCTATCTGTACAAAGCCCAAAAGTCACTCCAGATACAGAATATGATCACAGTTTATACAGATATATTGGGAAGATAACAATTAACAATAGACTTGAAATTGTAGTGTTTGGGGAAGCATCCTCTTGGGAGTTGATTCTACAAGGCAGCAGTTTGTGAGAAAAAGCTGCTTGGGAGGAGCTTACATCTTACCAATAGAATATGAAGGGAATGGGATTAGTTCATTACAATGAGCATGGCCAGTTTTAACCATGCAGTTTAGAACAGGTGGAACTAAGAAATATAGTTAATCTAAACACTATCCATATAGTGATAGAGTAGTATGTGGGAAAGGGTAAATAGGTTGGAAAATAATTTGTCACCCACACAGAGACAGAGAAAGTCTTGAGACTGGATAGTGAAAACTGGGCAGATTCTGCCCATGTATGGCAACAGGACTCCATTTTCAGTCTGATCTGAATCTTATGGAGCTAGAGGGTAGCAGAAGGCATCTGATACAAAGAACTGATCATTTTCCCACTTGTATTTATTTACTTATGTTAGCTCCATGCTAACAGCTTCTTGCTTGTCAGTTAACTTTAATCTTTGAAAATTTATGTCAATCATTATTTTATGTCTTCATAATTCTTGTTCTCTCTCCTTAATTTTTTCTCATATTTTTAATACCCAGTAATACTTGTGTCTTAATGGCTTTATTATCTTGCCATAAATGCCCTACATGATACACGCAGTAGGTTACCATTGCTTTCTGCAGTAGACTGGTTGTCAGCCAAGGCTATAGAACCCAATCTGTCCTATAATTTAACCTATAACTGGAGGGAAGAGATGGATAAATACCTTTCCTAAAGGTATTTGTGCATAAGTGAATACAAGGAATTCAATTGGATTTCAAACTCAGTTCCTCGATTTGTCGTTCTGAGTCAATATTCATTGTACCACAATGCACATCCATCGGTGTATTTTCTGTCAGTGCATTTTCCAAAACCCAAACAATGGATGAACATTTGTCAAATTTTTAAAATAATTCCTAAATTGATTTTTCATTTTTTACACCCTATCAGTATTTTGTAAGTTATTTAAAGCCAGAAAATATTTTTTGTAAGAATTTTTAGAAATAATATTGATTTACCGATACAAGTCATACTAATTAACACAAAGCTTGAGGGAGAAAAGGTGGATTCATATGTTTCCCAAGAATATTTGCACATAAGTGAATATACCAAACCTAAATGAAACTGGAACTTCATTTTCTAATCACTAGCTGTTATACATTAAACCACCTGCACATCTAAGCTTACAGCACCTAGTATTCCAAAGTGGTCACCCATCTCAGGACTGACCAAGCTTGATATTGCTTAACTTTGGTCATCATAAGTCCTAAAAGTCAAATTGATACAAACATATATAAAGGCATGAACATTATGTATAAATCATTTGCACCACCTCCATAAACAGTGTTGTTTGCTCATTAATGTATTAATTCAATATTATTCATATTTATAATTATGAACTTTTAAAACTAGATACCAACAAAGAACTTATTTTTCCCCTAAATTTTATCATTATCTCTTTTGCAATTACTATTTTAAAAATTACCAAAAAAAAAAAAAACATTGAAAGCATATATCAAATTCACTTTTTTCATTTTTTTTACCTATTCTCAAACTTCACTAGATACTACTGAGGTATAACATTCTCAATTGCTATTCATAACTCATCATTTTGCACCATTAAGAAAAGATGGTAATGATGAAGCATCAATAAAAAGGCCTTGCTTTTTCTCTTCATCCACAAAAGATATTAAATCTAATGATGGTAAGTCAAGTTTTCAGAAGACAGTAATCCTGTATAGACATTCATATTAGGCAAAAGTCTACTGTTCAAAGAAAAGTATATAATTAAATAGAGGGGAGTGGGTACAAACTAGTGCCTTTTATTTTCTTTTATCATCATGATTTTAGAAGTAATATCTGCACCTGCATTTATAAGTGCATATAAGCATGTATATACATATGATTATTATTCTTGTATACATACTACTATATCTTATCTAAGTCAGAGAGATAAAACTTAGCATATATATATATATATATAGATATATATATATATATTAATTGTATCACCCCAAGCAAGGCGGTAATGCCACTGATGTGCAGGGGGCTACATAAGAGTAAAAAGATTTTAAGAAGAGAAAAAAGAAAGCCAGAAGCCACATCCTAAACAGGGAACAAGGGATGAGCCTCTACACCTGTTTAATAGAGGTGGGTGGAGTGTGAACCGGGCAATAGTTTGATCTAGTGTTTTGATTTAAGAATTAACATGCATATGTTTGTAGATATATCATCAATCATTAGAGGAAAAGTCAGATTTAAATATACATTTAATGCTTGAACAAAATCTTTCAGCCTGAAATGCCTTACATACATTATCCCTTTTGAATGTACACATAAATATTGCATACCTTAACACTTTGAACCCTGACCTCTGATGAGTATGTATCCTCTAATCTGGGACACTGTTGTCCATTGTTTCTTTTTATGTATTGAGTTTTCTTCACATTTATATTATATATATATATATATATATATATATATATATATATAAATAAAAGAAAACTCAACATATAAATGGTTATAAATCCAGAATTTATTTGGCAGTTGTAAAAATACAAGCTGCTTTATCAGACCAGAAAAATCAAAATAAATTCTGGATTTGTAAGCATTTAATTATGTGTTAAGTTTTTTTTTATCAATATATCATATTGCTCTGGATAATATCCATTGAGCTCTCTATTTTTATCTGTTTAATATTTTATATTAATTAGATAAATTTTTTTGATTATTTTCTTCATTTTTACGGGTGTGTCATTATATGTATATAGATAGATATATATATTAACAATTACTGTTCTACTACTTAATTCTTTCCATGCCAACAGTGACTGTGTAATTTGCTATCATGTATCACCAGCAAATCCCTCTGTTTCAACTAGTCTGGCTTTTCTCTCCTGCATTTGCTATCTGTTGTGCACCAATCAGCAAACTTCTGCTTAATTTTCTTTTCTTGTTATGTATCCTACCCATCTTATTGACTTGTGTTGGTTAATCACTTCCACGATACCTCTTATCTTGGTCTGTTCCTGAATCCATGTTGACCTCTATCTCTTTGAATTATCCTTAGCATTACTTCTTTCATTGATTTTTTTCATGTTTCTAAATTGGTTTAAAGTGATTTTATTGATTTCCATTTTTCATACCCATACCCCTATATATATATATATATATATATAGATATTCATACCATTCTGAAGGCAATGATTTGTGTTTGATCAGCACAGTTAATCATTTATAGTCTCGGTCAGTATTTAGATGGGTGACTACTTGGAAATATTCAATATTGGAAGTAATGGCAAAGTTCATATTATTGTCTTATGATTTGGGTTAACAACCTCCCCACCAGTGTCTTGCTATAAGACTACTCCAATTGTATGCAGTCTCTAATTATCTTAACTGGTTGTTGTCACTGGATAATGCTGAGTGTTCACATACTGGGAGGCAATCCTTGTGCAGCCATCATGATATGTGTGCATATACACTAAAGCTGGTCTAACACAGGAGCAGATTTGACAGTACCAATTTTCAAATGGGAGAAGGTAAGTCTGAAATTCAGAGATTAATTTTTATCGTTATTTTCTTTTAACAAGATGTTCCAAGTCATGTTTTCATTCTTTCTAACAAGAAATATCAATCTGAAAAATCTGTATCATAAAAAATGGAGAGTTGCCTGCCTTAAAAATCAACATTCAAAACATTTTGCGTGAAAGAAATGAGAGAATACATGTGAACTTGGTACTGCATACATGGAAAGTCTTTGAGAAGTTGGTAAAGCGAGTACTGGTGTTAGTTTTTTCACAAACTACAACACATTTTACCCAATGCAAGACAATAAAGCCATCAGACACAATCAAGAGGAGAGTAGATAATGATTATTTTGCATTTAAATTTTTGAAGATCAAAGTTAGGTAGAAAACATGGAGCCAAAAGTGAGAATTGGGAGTAAAGAAACTGTTAGTATAGAACTTAGTTTTATCAAATTGTGAATTGATGGGACTTTTCTACCAATTTAGTATTGCACTTAAATTCATAAAGTCTTGGTACCATAGTAAAGAGTTCATTTAAACAATTAACATGAAATTATTTATAGTAAAGACACATGGATTCTACTTTACAACAGTAGGAAAGTGAATGAAGCTGAGATACCAAGTCAGGACCAATTATAAACTTTTACTGAAACAGAATTTAGAGATATGTCCCTTAACAAGAAAAATATATCATGAAATATGCAAATAAAGATGCATACATGTGTTTGTGTGTGTGTGTCTCTCTCTCCCTCTGTGTGTGTGTATGTATATATATATATATATACACACATATATAAATCTATCTAAACTTATAAATGGAACTATATACACACACACACATACACAGGGCGGAAGTGAATCAAGCTAAGAATTTTTCAGCATCATTGTCTTTTACAAATCCAAGTCAATATTGTCATAATAAAACTGGTATGAAAAATAATCAATTTTGGTAAAATTTACAAAATATACACATCTGCGAGAATTCCAGCTTATAACTTTTTTTTTTTTAAATTTTTTTTCGAAATATTAACACTAACGTCTTTGTGGAAGAAATTGAATAGTGCAACTTGTGGTGTTCATCATATAGTAAATAAATATATATAATAGTACATTTACTGATATTTATTTTTTTTAAATTTTGGTTATATAGAGGTTGGCATGAGTTATAAGAAAAATATATATATATATCGATTGAGTGATGGGGGACACAATGTTAAAAATTGTGAAAAACTTGAAAAGAAATCAGAGAACAATCAAAAATAAATTAAAAATTTTGGCAAGATAAAAACAAAGAAAACCTGTGATTTACAAAGTTCACAGAAAAGAATTTGAGAAAAATATAAAGGTTAATAAGCAAGAAAATATTTTGAAGAAGCTGGTTTTATGAATAGAAACAGAAAAATGATCCCAATAATTAAGAATGTTGGCTAAAGTCATGAAAGCAACAAAACTCATGATTAAATAGACATAACAGTGAAAAGTTTAAGTTAGTGTAAGTAGTACATGAAAGCTTCCTTTTCTTTTTAATCAAACTCACACCAAGACAGTAAGAGAAAATGGGTTACTGAGTGTGAAAGAATTAAAAAACAGAAAAGATTATGAAGGAGAAAGAACAATAGAAGAGTAATCAGGAAGACTAGATAACAATTGACATTGCATTTAAATTTTTGAAGATCAAAGTTGGCCAAAAGCTGTTTTCTTCACACTGATTTTTAGTGATGAATGTTGAACTACATTGAATGGATCAGATAGCTGGGCTGCAGATAGGATCTTTTATGGAAATAGTCAACTGAATAAATAACAAGATATCAGCAGCAGGTTGAGTCATGTTTTAAACTAGTAATTTAAATAATAAAATTATCAGTTCTTTCAAAGTTGATTATCAAAATAAATTAAGTTAATTATGGTAAGTTCTTAGACATGATATTTTTTAAGTGGTTAAAGTTCACATTCAAGAAGCTTTAACACAAAAAGTAGATAAACATTCTATTTCATATCATATGAATAAATTATGACTACATGGCACTACCCGAATATTGCAACAATTTTATTAATTTTACTGGAATTTTGCAGTTTCTCATTATAAATCAAGTTACTGAAACTGCATGAAACATTATATTGTGATTAAAATTATAATTACATAATGTTTACAAATACAAATATTACAAGCATCAATGTAATCACAAAAAAGATTTTAAATAACATTTAAATGAAACATATCACTATATTCTGAAACTACTTTTAGAAATAATTTATTGGTTTTGTGGGCTACTGCATTTCTTTATATGAAACAGACTATACGGTACTCAATATAGAATTTATCTTTTCTGGTTTATTGTTTGCTAATGTAAATCTAACTTTTCAAAATGGTCCTTATATTTTCATAAGACTTAAGTTAAGGTCCAAAAAGCTTGCTACTTCAAACAAGTATCTTAAAATCCATTTTTTCTGGTCTTCATTAATTTTCCTTGTTAAATATTATGGTGCATTGTCATACATAAAACTCAGTTTTTTTTCTGAAATCATTTAGCTTCTTGAACCGTAGTTACATATGAGCCTTCAAAAATCAATGTACATTTGGGCTTTCATCTTAACACCCTCTAGAACGTGCTAAGAAATAATTCCATCCCAAAACATCACACCTCTATTTCCTTGTTTCACCCTGCCCTGTGAGTGCAGTTTTTCAATCATGCAGTCTTTGTGCCTTCCAACTGGCCTTTTAAGGGTACCATGATATTTATCAGTAAAAAGAAAACAGTTCAAAAATCAGTTTTCATTTAACCTGCTTCCCATTTTACTCTATTTTCTTTATAGATGTCATTCAAATACTTATTAATCACACAAGTTTTGTCACTTGATTTAAGACCAAAAATCTTGACCTTTACAAAAGTTTCTTGTTGCCACCATACGTAAAAATTGTATAGCTTGACAAAAACTTTATATATCTTCTTTCTCAATCTAGTACACATTGGTGAGATGATGTCCTCAATTTTCCCTTATCATCTTCACACTGGAGTCATCCAGGATCTTTAAGAATATTCTTCAGAGTTTGGTAGTACTTATTCATTATTTGTCATTATCAGTGTTATTTTAACTTTTGAAAACCTAGAAGCTATTAAACATTTTTCTCAATGATTAAATCAGCTTTATAATCTATTTTAAAGCTTTAAACTTCCAACGTAACTGCTAATTTGAATTTTTTAAAATCATGACATTTCACAAAAATGGTTGATGTTTGTTTACATCTGCACAGAATGCTCAATTTCTATCCTCGCTTACTGTGAAGTTAGGGGTTGCCATATTGATAAAACATAAATTTGCTAATAATATGTGAAGTAGTGTTAACAGTAAGACCTTAGCATCAGTATTACAAAGGTTCTTCATAAATGGTAAACTCTGTGGATAATAGTCAATCCTCTAAGTAAATCCAAACAGTTTCAACACCCTATTTAAAAACAAATTTTAATGCTTTCTGACACAACACATTGCCATCAATTGAAATGTTTTCTGTTCATGTACTACATCCAAAAAATTTACATGAAGTACAAAGCTCAAATTAATAGTCATCTAATGACTCAGACTTTGACGACATTTAAACAGATTAGTCTTTTGTTTCATTTTCAAAATGCTATTACAAAATACCAGTGTCTGCCTTTTTTCCATTTTTGTTTTTTTTCCTGTCTACCTTTTACTCTTTTGAAATACATTTTGCAGTTTTAGTTGAATAAATGTTTTGAACACAAAGGTTTTACTGATTGGGCTAACAGCAAATAAGTGAAACCACGCACCCCCAAAATTGTGTGGTTTTTCATGTATTATGGAAAAAGAAAGAAAAATAACTCTCAAAACCCTCACACATACTATAGTATCTCAGTTGGATCGATCATGTTGTAAGTATTAATGAGCATTAACAAAGCTTTCATTATTTTATGAAATTTAACTACACATAACCCAACTGGTTTTCACTCTGCTTAGGGATAGAATGATGCTATATAAAGGGTGTGATGGATAAATTGTCTAAATTATGCAAAAATCATGACACTAGCATTTCATTTTAAGATATATTTACCAAAATTAAAAGAAAAATATCTTGAAACACTAAAATGTAAATTTATTCAAGAAAACCACCATTGCGGCTACTAGATAACTTTAGAATGTCCTGCATCTCTACTGGATGGTCTCCTTGTTTAAACTGCTAGATGTCACCATAATCTTTGCCTTCAGTTCATCTTTGGTCTTACAAGGAATTTTGTTGGTCTCTTGCTCAATTGTACCTCACACATAACAATAAAAAATCTTGGGTATTGGGTGGCCAGATATAAATAGTGATGTAGTTAAAGAAATTGTCTGACAGCCATGACTGGGTTCCCCTGCTTGTGTAGCATGGTACGAAGTCCTGTTACCAGAAATAAGGTCTTCCAGTAGCCACCCTCTTGACCCAAGGCAGCACCTCCTCAAGATACTTGATGTAGGCCTTTGTGTTGAGTTTGAGGCCTTGTGGGAAGATGAATGAAGTCATAAGGTCACTATCACAAGTGATCACTCCAAATACTATGATGTTGACTGGATATTTTGCTTTCATCACTCTTGAATCATCTTTTGGGGATACAGAAAGCAAACGATTCCTCAGATTGACACACAAAAACACTTTGGAATAATCAAATTGGAACCTATTAACCAATGAAAATGACTTGGAGTGAGTAAAGCCTGAGGGTCTTGGCAGAGAAAATCTTTATTCGAATATTGGAGACTGGTGCTACAGAATTGCAAATAAATAAATTACAGAAAAAAAATTACTTGAAGACTACTAACAAATAAAAAAGATAGCAGATGTAACTCAAAAAGAAATAATGACATGATCAAAATGTCAACATTCCACACTACTTCAAATGAAAGGTTAGGAAGGAAACCCCCATCATTACGGGAAAGAGCAATAACAGCTACTGGACTCGAGAAACCTATTTACTTGAGAAAAGTTTTAAGAAAAATATTTGATAAATTTCAACAAAAAGCAATACTGGCTGCATCATAATTGAATGCCAAATGTTTCCTTAAAGAGAAAATGCTAATATTACAATTATCATGGTTGGTAGATCTATGAATGGTGAAGTGCTAATGTAATCTGTTAGGAATACATCTAACCATTTCAAATATCTCAAAAATGGATGCAAGATATTGATGTAAGTTTGTGATCAATAATAAGAAACCTTTACTGCACATGTGTGAGCAGTCACTCTCCAGTGAGATGCTCTTGAGTAAATTTGTGTACTGTGTGACTTGTTTTCACAATGACCAAGGTGAATAGATTCTACAAGCATCACATAACTTATCTGTCTATCCACCATCTAAATACAATCCAGATTTGGATCTCTCTAACTTAGATTTACTTGAAGTCACTTAGAAGACATGAATAGTATTAAGAATACAAGAAGACAGCTGATGGCAATCCCAAAAGAACTTTATAAACTGTTCTGAAAAGTGAATGAGGAACTAAGTGTATGAAATCCTAATGACAGTACTTTGAAGAGAACTAAGGTGCCATTGCTCTAGGTAGGTTATACTTTTTCTCATAGTAAATGGCCGAGTACTTTACAGACAGACCATATAACTACAGAAGGTTTTTAAAATTTATGTATATTGCATGTATGCCTGAGAGATAATATAGCTATATGATATGTAATTCTATGTATGTTAGCATTACTATACAAGTCTCTGTGAGTGCACATGTTGATAATTTTCTCTGAACTGTCTGTGGACATTATCTACAGCTTCTATGTCCAGTCTGGTCTGCCATTCCTCCTGCCACTGAAGGTGGCAAACAGCCTGATTGTATCCAGACGGTTCGTTCATTGATTTTAATATATTGATCTCTACATCTTTTGGTGAAGGAAACGTCTGCTGGGTGAACCCATGTCTACTCCAACACCTTTCCTTACCGGAAACGTTATCACAAGAAAAATCAAGAAATGGAAAATTCTTCAGTGTGGCAGCCGCCAGTTGGAAGTTGGCGAAAGGACGTCTCAATTAGTGATCTCCATTTTAGAGTTATTTAATCATTGAAAGAAAAGAGAAAATGGAGAAACAGTAAATGAAGAAGGAAATAGTTTGTGCAGAAACGAAAGAAAATGAAGATGACAAGAAAAAAAAGAAAAAGGGAAGAAGAGAAAAATAATGAAAAATAAAATAAGAAAAAAAACGAAAGGGAAAGACAGTGTAGAAAGAGAAAAAAAGAAAACAAAGACTACTTATTCTATTACAACCTAATGACTGACCATGTCTGGTTTGGGGATAAACATTCAAGAAGTCATTTGCTACAGTTGTGACCAGACAATCTGATTGGCCAATTAATATGCAATTAGGCTTAAAACAACGAATGAATAAAGCAATCATTTCTACTATCTTACAACCTATCATTTCTCTGATATATTTGTGTGTACTTCACACACACACATACACACGGAACACTTTGAAAGTAATGCCTCTTATTTATTTCCATAGAAACTACAATAGATACCATGAGCACAATAGCATCATTGTATAGAATAATTTTTCTACACAGTCACCACCAATGGTTTTGCATTATCAAGGAGGTCTTCATTCATGAATTGAAAATTGTGCTGGGATAACCAAAATATGTTAATTAAATATATTACCCACTACTGAACTATGCTCATATCCACTGTTTGGTCATCATAAACATTTATCATAATCAGAATAAAGCACAGATGAGTGTCAGTGAATGTAATAAGCCTCTGCTTCATATGCACTTTCATAACTTTTGTCATTTTGGTATACTGCTAAGCAGCTACTATATTCACAAGGAAAAAAAAGGCGGGGGTTATTAGTGAGAAAGCTCATCCTCTACTGCTGTAAGACTAACATTCATATCTGACATCATGAAAAATAATAATAGGAGATATTAATTTCAAAGTGATTCATCTAGATAGATAGATAGATAGATAGACAGATAGATTTCTTTTGGAGAACAGTGAGAATTTATATTAGAATAAGTTCTTGGTGTTTTCCAACAGATACTGTTCATAGAACTGCGTGCATGTAGTTTTAGATGGTAAAGAAGAACTATAAACAGGCTTGAAATTCAGTTTATTTCATTTTGTTGAAGTGTAAACAAATTTGTTTAATTTCGTGCAAAAGAAAGTGTATTTGCAGGGAATTTTACTGCACTACTTTATTCAAAAGAAATCTGCAGCTGAAGTCCACAGAATTCTTGTGGAGACTTACAGTAACCATGCCCTGTTGGAAACAACATGCAGAGATTGGTTTAGATGCTTTAAATAGAATGGTTTTTATGTTGAAGATAAAGAATGTTCTGGCACACAGAAAAAGTTTGCAGATGAATGATTAGAGGAATTACTTCATGAAGACACATGTCAGGCACAAACTGAACTTGCAGAATCATTAGGAGTTGATCATACAACAGTTTTGAAATGTTTGAAAGCATTAGAAATGATTCAAATCCAAGGACATTAGGTTCCATACAAATATAAGATGAGAGACGTTGAATGGTGTCTTGTTACATGTGAATAGCTGCTTTAATATCAGAAAAGAAAAGGTACTTTTTGCATTGTATCATGATCAGCAATGAAAAGTGGATACACTATGATAACTTTAAGCATAGAAAAACATTGGGTAAGCTCAGTTATGCATCAACACTGGCAGCAAAGACAAATATCCATGGTTTGAATCTTCTACTCTGCATTTGGTAGGATCAGTTGAATGTAGTTTATTATGAGTTGCTCAAACTGACCAAAACCATCACAGGAGATCACTAGTGACTACAATTGATGCATTTGAGCCTGAGCCAAGCATTGAAAAACAAAAAGGCCACTAAATGAGCAGAGACATAAACTGATATTGCAACATGACAACACTAGGGCCACATGTTGCAAAATGGGTGAAAGCCTACTTGAAAATGATTAAATGGGAAATCCACCCACTGAAATTGCTCCATCTAATTATCATTTGATAATTATTTTGATAATTATCATTGATGGCACAAGACCTGGCTGAGTAGCGCTTTCATTCTTATGAAAATTCCAAAAAATGGGTTGATTTGTGGTCAACCTCAAAAGATGTATCATTTTTCCAATGTGGAATTCAAATGTTGCCAGAAAGGTGGGAAAAAGTAGTGGCTAGCAATGGACAATTTTTTTAACTTTTGTAAATAAAACAGTTTTTTCATGAAAAATCAGTGAGAACTTATTCATGGTCCTTATATATATATATATATATATTTCATAAAACTAATATAAAGCAGCCAATATAGATGATTTTTTTAGGATATATGTGCAATAAATTTATGTACTTCAGTTTATAATATCTTTAAAAAAATACTGATAACTTGATATATTTCGTATTTATAATTAGTTCCAAAAGATACAGGTCACAGCAAGATATTTAATATCAAAACAATTATTTAATTATTCAAATATTAATATGAAATTCTTGACATCAGTCTTTTGTCTTAATTTTAACTTTCCTACTGTTTCAATTTTAACATTACTTGCAGTAGTTTTAATTACTTATCAGAAATTTTATGTTTTATATTCTGATATACATCTGTTTAACAATGAACCTCTAGTTTTCAATGTTATTACATTACTTCAGCTTCTTTGAAACTTTTATTGGCATAGTATGCAATTTTAAGCTTTAAAGAATGTAAAAGGTAATTGATTTGAATGAATATACACTTTAACTTAGATTCTTGGTTGTGTACTGTACTAATAAAAAAAAACATCAAAAAATTTACAATAATTCTCTGGATTTATCTTGACATCATCATTAACTTTGAAAGTAACTATATTTTATTGCCTACAACACTACTCCAAAACATTACTCTGCATTGCTAGTGCAATCTTTTAAATCATGTTTGTTGATTATTTTCATAAAGGACTCAACCACTAATGCAATTTTAATAACTACTTTGACAATTTACACATTTCTCTTTGTAATGTTTTATATAAAGGTGGTATACCAGGCTCTTGATAAGAGGGGGCAAAGCTAGAGTTTTTGCTCTAGATATTTCAAAAGCATTTGACAGAGTTTGGCACAGTGGTCTTCTGCACAAACTACAGAGGGCTCCAATATTTCTGTACAATTTAATCCAATTGTTCCTATCAAATTGTGAAATGAAGGTCATTTTGAACAGGCAAGCTTCCAGATCCTTTTATACAAACATGGGCATCCCTTTAGGCTCTATCCTAGGTCTAATGTTCTTTCTGATCTTCTTCAATGATCTTCCTGATGTAATCAGTTCCCAAGTAGACATTTATGCAGATGACACCAACATTTACTCCTCTCTAAATAGTAAATCTGCCAAGACAGATGAAGTAAACCTGGCTGCTGCTCTTCAAAAAAAAACTTCCAATGTGTGATAGACTTGGGTAGGAAATGGCTCGTAAATGTTAAAGCCTCCAAAATGTTTTTCTTTAACCAGCATAGAGAAACATTTCTACCTGCCATCAGAATGGATGGTACTAATCTTCTGGAGAGCAACACAGTGCCTTTGGCCTCACTCTCTCAACTAACCTAAAGTGGAACAACTACACTCAATCTATAGCTGCTAAAAAGGTTGGGTCACTGTCAGTTTTTCTCATAGAAGTCCACTTGCACGTTTACAAATCTAACTTTCATCCATGCTCCTGCTATTCGTCTCACACTTCCCACCTGTGGAACTCTCTTCCATTTACTTGATTCCCTAATAGCTACAATCTCCAAAAGTATAAATGGAACATCAATTACTATCCTTAAACCTTCCTTCGACACTCCCTATACCCTGTTTTTTTCTCACACTGTAACCCACTGCACACTAGTGGTGGTCCTGCCTTGACTTGGGGTGAGATGATTAAAAAAAATTATTTCGTTACTTTCTTGTTTTTTGTTAATGTTATTAATATTTAACATCTTTCTGGTCTGTTTGCATTTATATTAGCATTTTCTTTTTTCAAAACTCTTTTCTGTTCTTATCTTGTCAATTCTTCAATTTCTTCTCTAATTATTCAACAATTTCACAATTTCTAAAATTGCACTTCCATCAACCAATAACTTAACAATATTTGGTCTCTTTTTTCAGAGTATACTTTTCTTTTGACTCATCACAATATTTGAATAAAGAAAAGAGTACTGAAGGAGAGACAACAGAAATATGGTTCTACAGAAGGATGCTGAGAATGCCATGGGCTGAACATGTGAGCAATGACAAGATTTTGGAGAGGATGGAAATGAAAAGGAAACATACTTAGTATCAAAAAAAGACAGCTGAAGTTTCTGGGATACATAATGAGGAATGAAGATTTAGAGAATCTAATACTCATAAAATGGATAGAGAGAAAGAGATACAGGGGAAAGCAGATCAAGACATACTTGAAGAGCTTTAGCAAATGGATGGCAAAGCAGTTTTTGAGAGAGATACCAAGAGGGACAAGGAATAGGGGCAAGTGGAAGTCAATGATCGCTTATCTCTTGAAGGGACACAGCACATAAAGATTTTAAACTAATTATCTTCATCCTATCATATACATTTATTTAAAATATGATAAACAACCCTTTAGTTGCATAATAAAATCTCATAACACTAAGTAACGTACTTTAAATATTTTTAACAAATACAAGTATTCTAAACTGAAATTCGCATATACACATTTTACCTATATCAGTTGGTTTTTCCCAATCTTGATAAGCTCATAGCAATCATGAAATTATGTTAAACTTTTCACATAATATTCATATATATATTTTGTATTATACATGTTCTCTAACCCTCTACTTCGGGTGATTCTTGGGCCTTGTAAAGGATGAACACTATCTTAAGATAAATATTTTTTTTTTTTATTAAATTCTATGAAAATTTACCTTAATAATGAGAATTAAAACATGTTTCAAAGTCTGTCTTTTCTTATATAAATATTAGCTTTTGTTTAGATCAATTCATCTACTGACAGATTTATTTCAATTCAAAAGGAATGACTGCTCAAAAAAAATTTATAAAAAAATCCTCCGGATGCATTCTGAGATTTTTTCCTAATCAATAAAATTGGACCACATCTGTCTCATCCTCCATATTTATGTCCATTCTTGTCTTGAAGTCAAAATGTCATAATCATTTGAATGCATATCTTTGCATGTGAATACACCATTCTTACTTTGTCAACTTTCAGCCTTATTACTGTTACTTTACCTGATTTTGTTTTGCATATATATTGTTTGCATAGTATTCTTTTGTCCTGTTCTTTTTTTCTTCATTTTCTTCTTGTTTATTATTGACTTTGTCAATTCTGCTTGTTGAGAATTTTGCCAATTACCTTTAATTTTGGCCACTTACTCGACCATAACACTAAAGTATATAAATCTATGAATATCATATGAAAAGTTTGGCATGATTTTTTTCTTTTTTTTTTTTAATCATTTTTTTAATCATTTCACCCTGAGCAAGGCGGAAACGCCACTGATATGCAGGGGGTTACATAAATGTAAAAAGATTAATTAGAAAAGAGTGAGGAGTACAAACTAGCTAGAAAGGAACAATAGAAAGCTGAGAAAGCAGGTGCGATGACAGATACATAGGCAGAGAGAAAGGGAAGGTTATACAGGGGGGAGGGGAGAGCTAGAGTCCAGTGGTTAATAGATGAGTATTGACTTTGCATTTAAATTTCTGGAGGTTGTAGCCGTCAGGAAAGCAAGAATACGGGAGCAAGTTCCACAGGCGGGAAGTGCGAGAGAGGAAGCTGCAGGAGTAGAATTGTCATCTGCATTTGGCTAACCTGACTGTGAATGGGTGGGACCCAGTTGCCAGTCTGGTTGTAAAAATTTTTATGATTGGTATGAATTTATTAAAACAATTCTTTGAGCATATATGTCAATACATTTACACCACTTTCAGATTTCCCTTTTTTTTTTTTGTCAGCTCCATCAGGAACCTTTCTTGTAACCTTTACAATGTAGTCCATATTGCATCACTACTTTGGTAAGTTTGTCAACAGTTTGAAACATTTCCTTGCTTAGTAATGTGCATTGTGATGTGGTGGATATTAGTTTAAAACAAGAAATCGAAGGACCAAGTTCAAATTTCAGCTGAATTTGTTGCATTCACTTACACACAAATACCCTTAGAAAATTAGTCCATCTCTTCTCCCTCCAGCTATGGGTTAAATAGCAGGACAGATTGGGTTCTAAAGCCTTGGTTGGCAACCTGTCTACCATAGAAAAATAATGGCAACATACTGCGAGATCTTCTGCCCAGTCAGCCATGTCTCTTCCGAGACATGATTGCCCAAGTATGTATCATGCATGCCAATTAACTGACTGAATTATCTTTTTATCAACAACAGCAACTGTGGACTCCTTAGGTGCCACTGAGTATTTGTTATGAATTCCTTCTCTTTCATGAAGAATATAAGAAAAGTAAATTTTGTAAAATGTATTGAGCAATTTTCATTTCATTTTCTTAAATAAACTGAGCAGCTTTAATGCCACTGTATATTACTTAACATCATGGCATTGTATCAAAGAGCAATACTTTCAAAATTATCAACAGAAAAATGTAATGTTCCTCTGATTTTGGCTTGAGTCTGTCATAAAAGGACAGACTGTGTAAGATAGAACTCCAAGGGACATAGCAAAAGGAAAAGAAGCCCATAAAAATGTAATATTGGAAGTAAAAAAAGTCTTAGACTTCTGTTTAACGTCTACTTTTCTATATGGTAATGAATGTCAGACAATTTCATCAAAAATGAAGAAAACTCATCAAGATACAGTTTTACTTACAAATATTAAAAATATTTAGAGAGAGCTTAACAAATGAGAAAGTATTAAGGACAATACGAACTGCAAAGAAACAGTTTTTAACAACCAGAAAGCAAAAACTGGAATTATATGAGGAAGAAAAAGGGCTTTGAAAATAGAAAACTCACATGGCATACTAAAAAGAATAAAAGCAGAAGTAATATACTTGACAAATTTGAGTAAATAGAACACAAAAACAAAAAAAAGAAAGGATTCATATAGGTTCAGATACTAACAGAAAGCTGTGAAGAGCCATGATTGCTCATGCCCAGAAAAGACATAAAAGAGAGAAAAAACTTGAGATATCAAAGAATTTCAGTTATCATTTTTCAAAAATTTTCCACTGCCTTTTACCAGTTTTGACTTTAAAAGTTTACACAATTTTTATTTTTTTATTGACTACTTTTGGAATTCTGAAATTGTCACCCGTCAATTAGCTTAATGATAAAACCTTGCTTGAAATTCAAACCCACTCACAACAACTATTTCTAGAAGTTTAGAGTATGATAACATTCCATCACAAAATTATTCTGTCTTTTACTTATTGTATTTTTTATCTTATTGATTTTATCAGTCAAAATTATTGATTTAATCTGTGATTTTATTTGCTACAGTTAAGATGTTTTTGAATTCATTGGCTTCAACCTAGACTTCTAAAGTCAATTAAATTAATGAAAATTCAATTACATCAGCACAAGAACCTTATATCAAGTACACTTGTTATAATAGATACTGAGTGAAATCCAACTTTAGTACAAGGATAAATTTATTGAGTGCCCAGAACATTTCGAAATAAGTATTAAAAATTTCTTGGTTCAACCAAGAAGCCATAAAAAAATGTTCTGGTTGGTCATTTTGGAAATAAGGTTGGGTTAATCTTTTAGCACCCCTACTTCAAAAAAACAATATTATTAATGTAATAAAAACAATTTTGATGATTGTATAATGTGGACTGAGGTTTAATTTTATTATATAGTCAGATGTGAAAAATAAATAATCTTAAAATATTTACTAATTTTTTTGTTGAATATTATGCTTTATGAGCATAATTAAGAAATAAAAACAAATATCAATATACAAATTAGTCTTGTTTTACTTCAACAAATCCTCTCAAATATTTGCTGAAAATCTTATTCAGTAAAATTTAATAATGGAAATTGTTTTACTTTGATAATAATCCACACACACATATATATATATATATATATATATGTACAAATTAGATTTTTTCTAAGTAAATGCTGGAGAACTCAGAATTCTAAAACTGTTCTCTTCACCTGGATATATATATATATATATATATATATATATATATATATCGCAAGTTTTGAATCGGTATTGATTTCTTTCTATGTCCACACTGTAATATCTCAAGTGCTCTTTATCTAGTATATAAGGAATGGC
This sequence comes from Ascarosepion bandense, assembly GCA_037127315.1. Classification (NCBI taxonomy): domain Eukaryota; kingdom Metazoa; phylum Mollusca; class Cephalopoda; order Sepiida; family Sepiidae; genus Ascarosepion; species Ascarosepion bandense. The sequence goes on from JBBBDQ010000714.1 coordinate 3,136,593, forward strand.
TTGTAATCTTAGTACTTCCAAAATGAAACTGCTATCTTTTAAACACTATATCATGGCTGATGCTACCCCCGAGGAGAGAAACTCGTTGCATATTTTTGGTTCAATGTTTTCAATTGACATGAAATGGAATGATTATATTGAATCAATTGCTACCTCTGCTGCTAAGAAAGTTGGTTCACTGTATTATAACAGACAACTTCTTTAATCAGAATCCCTCTTGCACATTTATAAATCTACCATTTGCCTGTGCATTGACTACTACTACTACCATATCTAGACTGATGTTCCTGATATTTATCTTGAAATTTTTGACAAAATCTAAAAGAATCTACAATATTAGTGTAACCTGGCATCATAAATTCTGTCACTTTCCTACCTTTATGATGTGAATTCCTCCAGTCTTTTTAACAAATATTTTCATAGTAATCATTCTTATGAGATATCTTCATTTATACCAAAACTGCATGATTTTAAAAATACTAGATTGGCAACCAGGTCTTATTATTTTACTGTTGAATTATCTTGATTAACCATAAGTTCTATTCTAATAGTTTATTTTCTTGCACTTTATTCATATAGAATACTCCTCCAGTTTCTTACTTTCCTGCTACCTACAATCTTAAAAAAAAGTAAATGCTGTGCCAATCACAATCTCCTGTCTTCCTAAACCCAGTTCTTTCACTGTCTTTCTCTTCACTAAAGTTTTCTCATTCTTTTACACCCAGTCACCTCTTGCTTCTTAATTGACATCTTGCTTGTAAAATTATTTTAAAAAATTCATGCTCTTCTCCCATAAATATAGCAAATTTTTAACTATATATATATATATATATATATTGTAACTAAGTTGTTGAACTCGTAGGTTTATTTACCTTTTTGTTCATGCATTTACTTTTATGAAGAGTGCTCGATACAAATGTAGAGCGTTATACAGTATAGTATAGAGTGTTAGTGTATATATATATATATATATATATATATATATTATTTTGAACATTATTTTTACTGATACTCGTATTTATGTAGATATTCTGTTTTTAATTAAACAGTATTTTATATTTATATCTACCGGCCTGATTATTTTACAATAAATTTTATTTCGAAAATGTGTGCTACCCAGCAGGATTCGAACCTGCGACCCCTATTTACATAAGGGAAGCTACCATTTGATCTGGTACTGTCTTAACCACTCGACCATGAATAGCCTCTTGATCAGACGAGGTTTTTATCATGCTTATATAACACAATTTTCGATCTCCCGTAAACAAACCATATCTGCTCTGAAATGTATCGTAATGTCGACAAATGTAAACATGTTACGGAAATTAATGAATTTTGACGAAACTTGGTTATAAGCAACCGACAATTTGTAATTAATTATTTTGAACATTATTTTTACCGAGACTAGTATTTAAGTAGATATTCTGTTTTTAATTAAAATTCGTTAATTTCCGTAACATGTTTACATTTGTCAACATTACGCTACATTTCAGAGCAGATATGGTTTGTTTACGGTAGATCAAAAATTGTGTTATATAAGCATGATAAAAACCTCGTCTGATCAAGAGGCTATTCATGGTCGAGTGGTTAAGACAGTACCAGATCAAATGGTAGCTTACCCTATGTAAATAGGGGTCGCAGGTTCGAATCCTGCTGGGTAGCACACATTTTCGAAATAAAATTTATCGTAAAATAATCAGGCCGGTAGATATAAATATAAAATACTGTTTAATTAAAAACAGAATATCTACTTAAATACGAGTATCGGTAAAAATAATGTTCAAAATAGTTCATTAGAAATTGTCAGTTGCTTATAACCAAGTTTCGTTAAAATTCGTTAATTTCTATAACATGTTATATATATATATATATATATATATAGGGAAAAATGTAAGACAAAATAGGAAAAAATTTTCGTGTGACACATTTCACCCTTTAGGACTTCATCAGATTTGTCCTACAAAAACATTTCCTACTTAGTCATACATTTTTTACATATATATTGTTTTTGACATATATAAATTTATATATCATTATCTGATATATGCATATATATATAGTTTTCCCTCACTTTTCACGGTTAATGTGTTTTAAGACCATCCCCGAACTCATGAAATGCGAAAAACCCCAGAGTACAGACACAATATTTTATTATTTAGGTATATTTGAACCCTATATAAACCCACCCCATACTAATATTAATCCAACCTCTATCTGTATTACCCTTCCCCACACTCTCATCCTGTATTTTATGTATAAAGACCTTTGTATTTATAAAAATATATAGTAAAATATTAGTTTCCAGTGCAGTAGTAACTGCTGCACATGACTGTGCACACCCATAAAGTACTGAACACACATATTGTACAAGTGTTAAAAAACACAAGTTTTGTAACCTTACATATTTGAAAAAACAGGAAAAAGGTACAAAAGCAGCAAAAATTTCTTTTGCTATGTACAAATTTAGTAAGATTTATAAACGGTTAAACATACACTGTACAGTAAATATCAGCTTAATTGAAGACCAGCATGTACTGTACAGTTCATATGCAACACACACATAGTCATATGAAAAAATATTACATCTAGTAGATACAATATGTACAAAACTGCTCCATGATCAACCTGCTTCCGCAACACAAATCTCTGTGCTCTCATATAATAACAAGTCATGTACGCTCTCTCATAGGTACCGACCATGCGAGAAGATAAGACCTGTTGTGTTTGCCAGCTGCAGAACTACTTTCAGTGCATATGATTTCTTTTTAAATGTTGCAATGTGCTTTATAATTTATGTATTTTATATATTTTTTTTACTTTTTTTTAGCTTTTCTGACAAGAAAATACCTATTTTCCTATTAAATACATTAAAATAACAAATTTTTATGATTTCTAACTTTCTGCAAATTTTACTCTATTTTTTGTAATTTCCTCGATATTAAATTCTATATATATATATATATATATATATATATATATATATATTAAAAGCCAGTGATACAGCATAACCATGAAAAATAAACTGCAAAATGGTGAGGGAACACTGTATTACTACATTCATATGGTGGGAGAATGTTGTATTTTATATATATATATATATATATACGTAAGTGTTGTGATGATGCTTAGTGCTAGGATTGGTGCTTTTTTTCAGTGATTTACTGGGAGAAAGGCACTTTGACAAGTTGTTTTATTTGTCAAAGTGCTCAATATCAGTTAATGTGTTTTAAGACCCCCCCCAACCCATGTCGAAGTGCTCAATATCGAGATACAGCATCAATAGAATATTATTGTGGTGTAATGGATATTGGCTTAGAATGAGAAATTGGAGAGACGAGTTCAAATTACTGTCAAATTCATTTCATTCATTAACGCACCAAATACCCTTGCAAAAGATATGTCTTCATCACTTCTTCCTTCAGCTATCAGTTGAATAGCAGAACAGATTTAGTTCTATAGCCTTGGTTAACAACAAGTCTACCACAGAAAAAACAGCAACCTACAGTAGGAAAGTCTTCTGCATAGACATGACTCAAAAAAGAAATGATTGCCCAAGCATGTATTATGAGTAACAACTAGATATTATATATATATATATATATATATATATATATTAGGACCTTGAATACATTCTCACTGATTTCCAACAGATGCTGTTCCCAGAACTGTATGCATGTAGTTTCAGATGGTAACACATCTATAAGGAAATACTACAAGTAAGCTTGAAATTCAGTGTATGTCATTTCACCAAAGTATAAACAGCTTGTTTTTTACAGTGTTAAACATGTTGGATTTTGTGCCAAAGAAAGTGTATTTGTGGGGAATTTTACTGCACTACTTTATTCAAAAGAAATCAGCACTTGAAACACACAGAATTCTTGTTGAGACTAACAGCAACCATGCTCTGTTGGAAACAACATGCAGAGATTGGTTTAGATGCTTGAAAAATAATGATTTTGATGTTGAAGATAAAGAATGCTCTGGTGCATGAAAAAAATCAAAGATGAAGAATTGGAGGTATTACTTCAAGAAGACTTATGTCAAGCACAAGCTGAACTTGTAGAATCATGATACAACAGTTTGGAAATGTTTGAAAGCATTAGGAATGATTCAAAAGCAAGGACATTGGGTGCCGTACGAGTTGAAGCTGAGAGACATCAAATGGCATCTTGCCACTTGTGAACAGCAGTTTCAACTGCAGAAAAAGAAAGGTTTTTTTGGCATCATATTGTGACCAGCAAGAAAAAATGGATACACTACAATAACATTAAATGTAGAATATCTTGGGGTAAGCCAGGCCATGCATCAACATTTGCAGCAAAGCCAAATATCCATGGTTTAAAGCTTCTACTCTGCATCTGGTGGGATCAGCTGGGTTTAGTTTCATTAAATATTCTTTTATTAGATAATTTATTAAATAAAACATTTAAACCATACCATAAAAGAAATCAATCCCTGATTTATATTAATGTCAATTCTAATCACCTCAAATTAATCATTAAACAAATCCCTAACACAGTAAATATTAGAATTAATAAATTATCATCCAATAAAAAAATATTCAATGAGAACAAATCAGTATACAAGGAAGCCCTCAGAAAATTTAGTTTTAAAGAAGAAATAATATACCAGGAAAATTTGAAAGAAAAACTAAAAATAGAGACAAGGGCAAAAATAAAAAAAGAAAAATAATATGGTTCAACTCACTATTCTGTAATTTGTCCAATGTAAATATTGGTAAATACTTTCTCAACTTAGTAAGCAAGCACTTCCACCAAAATAAACCCCGAAATAAATTAACAAAAAACTCTAAAAATAAGGTATTTAACAACCAATAATATTCAAAATAAAATTAATTTGCACAACAATAAATGACTTAAAAATATACCTCAAGAACACAAACCTGTCAATTGGCAACTCAGGTCAAAAGTCATTTTTTTATTAACGAAGGTTGTTTGTTAATCGAGGTCAAAGACGCTGTGTGAAGCTAAGATCTAATATGTTATGTAAAACCCCTTGCCCCTTATTCTCTTTTCTTTCTCTTCAAAATTTTTTTTTCTTTTTTCTATTTCACTTGACTTTGTCTGGATAAGTTTGGAACATTCATTGCTGTATGAATTTGGTCTGATGAGCGGTTGAAGTCATGAAATATTTATTACCAATGGATTTGTAAAAATATCCAACTTTTGTTTCTTGATACTCTGTTAAATTTAAAAATAAATTTTAACATTGAGTTCTCTTTGAAGTTAGTCTCTATTGGAATTTACCTTACCAAATTTCAAGGATTCTACTTTCTATATATATATATATATATATATATATATATATATAATTAGAATATACCTTCATGTACATAGTGCACACATATGATCCAATACAGAGAACTGAATATTTTAATCCTCGATTAAGTACATGGATACCATACCCTGATTCCAGAGAAAATGCAGAGATATTATGATTCTTGACAGAAATGCTAGTAATAGTTGTAATAATTATATTCTGCAGCTGCATTTTATTAGAGCTGTAAATTCTCTCTCTCTCTCTATATATATATATATACACATATACACACACATATATATATATATATATACACACAGCGTAGAAAATAAGTTTTTAATAGATGCTATAAAACCAGTTTCTTATATTATTAACTCCACACATATCACTTACCTCAAAATTACACTGCATAGATGTTTCATCCTTACAATACAAAATATAAACAAAAATTTGACAAATTTACATAAGATTATAAAAGATATATTTTAAAAGATGGAACTAAATGTATCAATACACTAAACAAAACAAAATCAGTCTAACATGTCAGAAGATTAAAAGTTGCTACAAAGAATTAAATTTGAAATATTTATCTTACAGAAGCTCAAAATAGTCAACATTCTATTCTATTGCCAGATTTTATTGCCATTTATAAAATATGATAAAAATTTTATTTCAAAAGATATAAATTTGTCATGTATATCTTTTAACATTATAGAAATACAGCCAACTTAATAACTCACACTTGATAAAACTTTAAATGTTTTTTTGTTTTATTATAAAAGACAAGTGTACAGAGTCTAAATCTTATGAAATTTATAATTCTTTGGTGTTATCTGCTAACAAATTTTGAAGTAAATTTTGATTAAAAATATTTGCACAAAATATTGAGTTGAGATGGAACAATCATGACTTGGCTTCCGACCTCTGAAGCAAAAGCATATTGAATACTTCCCAGTTTTTTACCTATCAAGGTCTAAGATAGTAGGCATGTTGTGTATTACCAGATTAATTCTTTAGGTAATGGATTTATATCCCATGCCCCACCAAATTAGGATAATGGGAATCAGGTCTTCAGAAGGTTTCCTATTGACATTTCCTTCTAACCCTCTGAAGCGGTGCTCTGAGCATATAAATGTTCTGAATAGATCAATTTTATATATATATATATATATATATATATATATATATATATATAAAAATATACACACACATATTTTCCTATATCTATAGAAGAAACATATTCAGTATCATTAATAAAGCAGAGATATAGTGTCTTCAAAAGAATTAACACAATGTATCATATATTCGGTCGGGTTTCAATCCTGGGTAAAAAAGCAATCGGAGTCTAACCGTACTGATGAGCTGTGATACGGCAAAACAGATCTGCCTGCAGATGACTATATATATATATATATATATATATATATATATATATATAGAAAGAGAAGTTTGTCACTTAACTGACAGAGTCATACTAACTTTGAAGTTTCATGAGTGTATAATGATGATAATCTCATGTCACAGGATTTTTTATTTTGCCATCATTTCTTCATATATGTGTGTGTGTGTGTGTGTGTGTGTGTGTGAGAGAGGATAGGATGCAGAACAAATAGGAATCATCTGTAAATCTAACATGTTTTGCTTTTATTAAAGCTTCACCAGAAAATGAAATTTGGAAGAGAATAAGAAAATTCTATTTTTAATTTTTGTGTTTGTTTTTCATTGGTTAAAACAAACCTTGCGTGCAACCATCTTGTCCATCAACATTCGGGTGTATGATTCTGATGTGTATGTGTATCATAATTCTAGTTTGTCTACATAGAATTCAGATGGTAACATATGTTCATTTGTGTATGTGCATGCATACATCAATTAAAATTAAGAACACAATTTAATAAAAAAATGGTCTACAAGACACACAATGAGCAGGTGATAAAAAGTTCTTGGTGACACCAGCTTCCCAAAACCTGGCCACATCAGAACTTTTCTTTTAATTCTTTGTCAGGCTAAGAACTTTTCAGCATGCTTTCACTGTGAGCATCTTTGTGCAGCAAGTCAACAGCCATCATCATCGATATGTATGTACACACAAGCACACACAGACATATATAATATGTGTGTGTGTGTGTGTGTGTGTGTGTATACATATGTTTTCCTCCATTTTATTTTGGAATGCCTCCAAGATTTTCTTTTTTATTTTGTGAAGTAAACAACACATCAACCCACAGAAGATTATTTTCCAAAAGAGCATAATGGACGTGCATCATGTATGATTCTAATAATCTTAAAATATTTTCTGAGATGTTACATTTTGCTTTCAACAGATAAATATAAGAATCATATACGCAGGTAATTCTCTGTAGTTCTGATTAGACAGCCAAAATATGTTCTATATCATCATGGTTTTTATTAATCCGTTGAAAGGCATTTCACAGATGCAATATTTCAATTGTTTTTTTCGTCTGTTAGTGACACTAATTTTCTCTTTCATGCTTGTCTACATCTAATGTACATTTGTCATTGTTTATTGTCACATATAAGGCTTTAATAGTAGACACACCCAAAAATAATACTATATTGAAAAACACACTTTGTTTTGTCTGAATAAAATACATTAAAGAGACATTATCAATAGAGAAAAGAGGTGGCTCATCTTGTAGGGAAGCTGATGCTTAAACTAAAACCAATATGTTTTAACTTCAAATAGTAACACATTTAAGCTTTTGATTGTCATCGAATCCTATTTTAAGATACAAGAAATAAAGAAAGAACAATCAGATTCAGTAAATTTTAACCCCTTTTTCCTTTAAAATAAATAAAGAGTGCATAATTTTTTTCTCAGGCTTTATTTCATAAAAGCAATTGTATTTCTATGATCTGAGGCTGAATACCAAGTCAAAAAATTCTTCTGATCAAATTCCTTAACTTTTAGAATATTCTTTATGACTGTAATTTGTTTTAATCAGTTCATGTTTTCATTCACTATGTATCATATTTAAAATCTTTCAGTCAACTTCTGAACAAAACCCTTTATTTCATTCACAGTATTGTAATTATATCTATTGTCCACAGGAAACTAGTCACAGAACACCACCTTTTATGTGGTCACAAAATTCTCTTAACGCAATATAATGGTCTCTTTCTTTAAATCTCCTATAATCGAACATCAAATGTAAGCAGCTTCTGTCAAAGTGGACAATGAATGTAACAGCTATTTACTGTTACGATTGCCTGAGTAGAAGGTAATTATGAGAGAGTATTCATTCAGCTATATTCTTTTTCATTCATTCTCCTGCTATGTCAGCAACATCTCTTGTCATGATAACTGGTGATGAGACAGAGTGCAGGAAAGTGGAATCAACCTTGTCCCAATATTGTTAATGCTAAATAAAAACAAGTAGCCTGAGCCAAAATTCAAAACTGTTCGCACCATTTCTCTTTTCTTTGCTGATAACCATGATGCTATCTTGCACTTCCAAGTTGGACATATAGACCAGCATTAAGACAGATAAATATATTGACAGTTTAGACACATAAATCAGCATGATTTGGTGACTGTCAGTTTCATGCCTTAATACAATCTTCAGACCAAGAGTGTGTGTGTGTGTGTGCATATATATATGGGCAGTAACCTTACTTTTAAGCATGTTTTGTTGGAAACTACCAATAAGGAAGATTTTATTCATTTTCATATTTAATTTTTTTTTCAGTATTTTAACGTTTTCCTTTTGCTGGAGATAAGGAATGTAAAAATCTAATGTAATTATTTTTCCAAGCACTTTCAGCCATTTCTCTGACCATTCTCAAAGATGTCATGTTTCTGTTGCTATTTCATCATCATGTTTTGACTAGTAATATTATGTTTTTGGTTTAGTACTAATGTACTATTGAGGTTGTTCAGTAATTGTTAATTCTGTTTTATTTTGTATAATATCTGTGTATTTTTGCTATTGTCAGTTGTCATTCCCCAAGGTTTTTCCATAAAGTCTGATGTCATGTTCTTTGCTGGCTGCCAAGTTTTGTGTGTGTGTGTATATACTGGACGCTTCCATCATTTTTTATATATGTTCTTAGAACAGCCAAACTATTAGTACATACGATTTGATTCTATTGATGAAGGTTTGTGCAGAACCAACCACACTTTCTGGAAAAAACTGAATAGAGAGAACTAATGCATATAGTGTATCACAAGGTCCCTCAGTTTTTGAATTCAGAGTTATCCTTCTCCCAAACTGGTTGATAACCAAGGTTATAAGGCCCAGTCTTGTTCTGCTATTTATCCAAAGTTGGATGGATGTATCTTTCCAAAGAGCATTTGTATTTAAGTGAATGCAATGAACTCTTAACTGGAATTCAAACTTGGCTTTCCAATTCCTCAATTCATCATGCATCCATAGGTTTCCATATGTTTCTGTGTGCACACATGGAAAAGCTATTCAACTACACAATTTACCTGTTATAGCAAGCTAGAGGAGAAACAAACTCCTGTATGAGAAAAGGGTTTTGTAATACGAGGAAAAGGTAATAAAAGATCCTTATCTAATGTTATAGCAAGAGAGTTGATGTTTTACATACTAAAACCAGCAACACTTAGCTCAACCATATAAATCTGAATGAATATTATCTCTCTAGTTACAGACCACTTTCTTGACAAAAATTCTGCTGACTTTAAATTCTCTACATTAAAATACATTAAATTTGAGTAATTTTTACATATTTCTTCTTAATGAGTAGGTCTCTGAATGCAGTTGGTAATAGCTAATCCTCTAAGTCCCAGGCGATCAACATGGGTATCCCCCAAGGTTCACTTCTTGGTTCAACTCTCTCCTCTATGTAAATGATCTGCCTAAGAGTATACTTCAATCATTTGTAAATATCTATGCTGATGATACAATGGTATATGGATGCACCTCCAAAAGCCTAGAAGACCAGAGCTTAGCAGCTGATCTCTCCTCTAACCTAGCTTAGTATAGGAAAAACTGGCTAGTCACATTCAATGCCTCAAAAAGCAAACGGGTGACCTTCCACCATCGCCAATCAGTCTGAGAACTTTCACCAGTTGCAATGAACAGATGTCCCATAAGGGAAGACCTATGCCTTGAGCACCTATTGGGACTTAAACTTAGACCTTAAGTTGAGCTCATACATATGATTCATCAATGCTGGGAAAATGGTTGGTTTCCTGAATTGGAATGAAAGCAGTAATGGCACATACCCTGAAGATGTGGAATCAGTACATATTAAATACTTTAAATGTCTCAATATATGGATCAGTCATAACAAATTAAGTATTGGAAAAAAAGAAATTGAACATAGAATAGTTTGTGCCAGAGTTAAGCTTCACCCAGCAGCACAAATAAAAAATATCAACCTGAAACTCTAGTCATGTTCTTAAACAGCTCAGGACTTTCATATCGATGCTATACATGGTACAAAACCCATCATAAAGAAACTGTCAACAATCACTTCCTAAGATCAATGTTAAAAAAAGAATATGCATGTCAAATCTGAAGGTCTTAGCAAAGATCAACCTTCTATGAACATTGTAGATTGGTACTACAGAACCACAAACAAACGAACTGTATCAAACAAGAGAAACCACATTGCTTGAAAAGTAACAACAGCAGCTACTGGAGTTTAGAAACCTGTTTCCCTAAAAAGTGTTTTAAAGGTAACATTTTATAAATTTCAGCCAAAAGCTGCACTGGCTGCTCAGTCAATGAATTTCAAGTGTTTCCTTGTAAATAAACAGCTTATATTACCATTACCATATTCCTTTAAAACCATTCTAGAAGATAAATTGCCTGCTAAATCTAAGCTGAATAACAGAGGATAAAAGATTTTTCAAAAGAAAGCATTGATATTTTATCAGATTAATTTTTCCCTAAATCCTGGTGAATTTTCCAGCACCTGCCATACATCATGTACTGCCTTCTTTTTTCTTTTTCTCCCAATATATCAAAGATGGTTACGCCCTAAAAGCTCAGGATTTATTTTGTCTGACCAAATAACTGCATTCTACTAATCATTTGACTAAGTCAAAAGCTTTTAATAAATGCTAAATAAGACATTTTGTGCTTTCTTCACTGGTGCCTTTTTATTTTCTGCAAGATATCCAAGAAATCCTTGTCATTTTAATTATATACAAATTGTTGAGACACATACACCTGTCCCAGTGTTTTTCAGACTTGCCTGGATATCCTTTATTATCAATAAAATTCTTCTTGGTTTAATGTTCTATAAATTGTTGAGATATAACGTTTATCAAATCTACCTGGACATCCTTCTTTACTATATTTTGAAATTTTTGTTGGTTTCATTTTCTACAAATTGTTGAGATATGTCTATTTCTTCCAGCATTCTACAGATCTTTCCGGATATCTTTTGCCTTCGATTTCAGGTTGACTGAAACTTCTTTTATGATTTTATTCACCACCCATGTGGAAATTTGCTTCAGATTACCTGATCTAGCAAGAATTGATACAATACTAATTTCTTTCCATCTATGAATAACAGATAAGACAGTGAAATGAGGTATACCTAACCATTTGGAAATTTACCTATATCCTTCCTCAGACTGATAAAACTAAATCAGTTTCTTCTTTGTGTCTTCCAAATGCTCTTTGTTTTTAGTCATGATTGCAAAAATGATGTTTCAGTTGTAAAATAAATTTATATACACTTAAAGTAAGCATTACGAAAATTTGAAATATGAAAACTGTTCACTTTTAGTCATTACTGTGACACAATTCACTGCTAAATTTATTTTTCATTGGAGATCAAATTATTATGCACAAAATATTATTAGCAATTCCTGAAATAAAATAATTCGAATTCTCTGTTAATTTTTATCAATTCAGGTATTAAACTATTCTATCAATGCTAACTGTGTAGATAAATATCATCAAATTAAATTCAAGTTTAATAATAATAATAACACTTGTGAGTGTGCACAAAGTATTTGCTAAGAATTTAAGGAATTTAATTATGAATGAATAATACTTATATTCACACATTGGTAAGCTCCCAAGACATACCAGCAACAGTCTCAGTGACTGCTGGTACCATTTGATTTCCTCAAATGTTTAGGTACAATCTCACAAATGCAAACATTTTTGTTGTAACCCTAAAAGGTTACTGTGTGAGTATTCACCAGAACAAAGGTGAGGAATAATAAGATATCAACAAGTACTTGCATGCTGCATGAAATAGATACACTGCTAGTCACTATAATCACTCTACTCAATATTGTCCATATATTTAAGAGGATAGGAACATTCCATTCCTGTATATATATATATATATATATATATATATATATATATATATTAGTAGATATACAACACCACCACCACCCTTTTTAGATTGGCTCTTTCCAGAGAATTATTTTTACTTTTTAGGGTTAATGTCAGTCATTTCCATATCCTTTCTCTTCCTCTACCTTTTCCAGACATCTGTTTCAGGAACCTTTTTCAAGATGGGCACATTAAATGTTGGTTGGTTCATTTAACCAGCATATCAACCTTCATTAGGCCATTTAATGCTGAAAATCATTTTGATTTGTTTTATTTAGATTATTTGTTTTATTGTTTTTGTTTGTTTATATTTTTTGTGGGGGAGGATTGTTTGTCAAAAATGTTTCGTTGGTCATATATTTTTCATTCAAAAATGTTTCGTTGGTCATATATTTTTCATTCAAAAATGTTTCGTTGGTCATATATTTTTCATTCAAAAATGTTTCGTTGGTCATATATTTTTCATTCAAAAATGTTTCGTTGGTCATATATTTTTCATTCAAAAATGTTTCGTTGGTCATATATTTTTCATTCAAAAATGTTTCGTTGGTCATATATTTTTCATTCAAAAATGTTTCGTTGGTCATATATTTTTCATTCAAAAATGTTTCGTTGGTCATATATTTTTCATTCAAAAATGTTTCGTTGGTCATATATTTTTCATTCAAAAATGTTTCGTTGGTCATATATTTTTCATTCAAAAATGTTTCGTTGGTCATATATTTTTCATTCAAAAATGTTTCGTTGGTCATATATTTTTTCATTCAAAAATGTTTCGTTGGTCATATATTTTTCATTCAAAAATGTTTCGTTGGTCATATATTTTTCATTCAAAAATGTTTTGTTGGTCATATATTTTTCATTCAAAAATGTTTCGTTGGTCATATATTTTTCATTCAAAAATGTTTTGTTGGTCATATATTTTTCATTCAAAAATGTTTTGTTGGTCATATATTTTTCATTCAAAAATGTTTTGTTGGTCATATATTTTTCATTCAAAACTGTTTTGTTGGTCATATATTTTTCATTCAAAACTGTTTTGTTGGTCATATATTTTTCATTCAAAAATGTTTTGTTGGTCATATTTTTCATTCAAAAATGTTTTGTTGGTCATATATTTTTCATTCAAAAATGTTTTGTTGGTCATATATTTTTCATTCAAAAATGTTTTGTTGGACATATATTTTTCATTCAAAAATGTTTTGTTGGTCATGTATTTTTCATTCAAAAATGTTTCGTTGGTTATATATTTTTCATTCAAAAATGTTTTGTTGGTTAATACCTTCATAGCATTTTGACCCCGGTTTTGGGGTTAACTATTTACCCATAGCTGGGACTCTAGCAGGTGCTACCACTCTGGGTCAGAGTGGATCTGGGAACAACAGCAATTAAGAGGTGGTTTCATGCTCCTCACAACCTCCTAATCAGAGGCCTCGCTGCCGGATGCAGTTTATGGTCATACCCAGGACCAACGTTAAATGTATCAAAGAGAACATTCACAGGTTCCACCAAATCTGGCATATTGTCCTCTTGAACTTCATGCCACTTTTTTTATTTGGTTATAGTCTTTTTTTTATACACTACTTCTGGTCCCTTGATTCAATATATCATTTTACAGCTTCTTCAGACAATAGTACCAACTTCCCAATACGTCTTATTTACCTGATAAATGAGGAAAAAAAGACCTTCTGACCAATACGGTAAAAATCTTCAGTTTACCTAACATTGATCATATTTTATATGCAGACATAATCTCTGCAAAAGTGTCAGTCTATACACATGCAGAGATGGTTGCATTGCTGCATTTATGGATCCATTGTTGGCATTTTTTAAAACTCTTTTGAATGTATTCACAAAATGCTCTGCCTGGCCATTTCTTCTAGGATGGTAAGGGACAATTATAATACAATTTAACCCAAACATCTTGCAAAATTCTTTGAAATCCTTCAATGTAAATTGTGTACCATTATCAGAAGCAATGGAATCTAGAACCCCAAACCTTGTGAGCGGTTCATGTAAAATCTATACTACTACTTGCATGGTTGGACTCTTACATGTACAAATTAGACAAGGTCTGATATACTGTGTGTAAATCTAGGAATTTGGTACAGAATGAATTAAAAATACTTCTTGTTTCTCACTTCATGGATTCTGTTGGAGGCTTTGGGGTCCCACAGGTGCTCTTAGTAGCCTTGTATACAACACTTTCTTTTATAAGGCTACTGTCATGTCTTCTCATGATATAGTAGTGGTCTCTTAAATACTCTATCATTTAACAACAAACATGAAATACTATTATATATCCAAGAAAACATTCAATGTGAATCAGTTAAAGGGTTGCAAAACAGTAAGGATGGTTTTAGTACAAAGAAGTTATCAAATTAAACTTTGAGATTTTAACGACTTGTGTCAATATAATTAAATTTAAAAATTTAAATTGTATGGTGGAAATAAAAGAAAAACAACATATCGTTTTAGCTGAACAGATAAGTTAAAAGCCTGCAATTAAAGTAATTGATATGGTTTCAATTGATTTGGCTTTTAGAAGACTTAATAGCAGCACAGTTAACACGGAAATATTCCAAAAACAACAGCTAAGAGACATTTATTAGCATCAGTGTAACTCTTGAGTTCTCAAGTACAAAGCAACACATACTGCATGTAATGTTTCAAGTGGTTCAATAACAAAGTGACTAACATTCCTGTTACACTTTTAAATATGTCTATGGGGTTTATATATATATATATATTTTCATTTGGAAATTTTCAAATGAAAAATATTTAAAAATTACAATATAAATATATTGAGCTCTTTTTAATACAACTAAGTACTGGTCTAATTTAATTCTGACCAAAAACTAATTGTATGTATTTGTATGCATTTACTTGTATATGTGTGTGTGTCTTACATGCATGTTTGCATGCTTTTATATGGGTGTGTGTATTTATATATCTATATATATATATATATATATGTGTGTGTGTGTGTGTGTGTGTATATGTACATATATATTCATACTTGTATGTATGTATGTTCATATGTCCATGTATGCATGTCTATATCTGTATATATGTATGTGTGTATTTATATATATATATATATATATATATATATATATATATACACACACATATGTATTTGTATATGTGTATGTATGTATCTATGTATATCTGTGTGTGTGTGTGTAAATATATTTATATATATGTAGGTGTATATGTATAAATATATGTAGGTGTACATGTAAATTTGTATGTACGTATGTATGTGTATGTATAGATATATATATAGTTAGGTGGGTGTAAGTTTGTTGTCCTGGGTTTCACGCTTTTCCGATCATCAAACAAACTGTTTTAATTTTTTATTTAAAATAGTGGATATATGTAGAGATGCGTGTATTGATGAATTTTTGTGAAGGTGGGATGAACATTGGGAGGAATATTTGTTGCCGTGACGCCTTTTATATAAACACAGACATAAATTAACACTCGTACAACCATTGACGTGCACAGTGACACACGCACACGTGTACTAAACAACTGGGGCTCACACAGGTATAACTTCAAATGAACAATGTGGAGCTTAGCAAATATTTGTATATGTGTGACGTTTTGCACAAGCATCCGCATTTAATTTTAGCTTGTGTATTTGCATAAGTATATATCTAATTCTGTTTATATATTCATGCATTGAAATATGATTATGTCTGTTCCGACCTCATTCATTCAAGGCTGGTTGCATTATGAATTCGCCTTGACTGTATCCAATATGTAGCAATTTAGTCTATGTACAAATAGAGCTTTAAAATTTAACAGACAAATTGACAAGTCGATAACAGTTAAATTTTGTAATTTGTGTATGTATATATGTGTGGGTATATTAATCTGTATATGTGTCTGTTTGCCAGTATTTGCGAATATACTCATCTATTTTTTCATGTGTGGATGTTTGTAGGTTTATTTATGTACGCGTTCTTTCTCTTCCTTGTTTAGCATATGAATAACTTTCTAAGTCTAATAAATTTTTAAACTTAGAAATTTTTTTAAAAATTTAGCAACAATAATGAAGTTTATGTAATAGTTAATTTATAATGCAAATCTCAATTTAAATCAAATATTAATACTAATGCACTCTCCAGATTATTTTTAAGTCTGCCCACATATTCTCCAAATTAGAACATTGTACATACAACAATGCCTCCCTGGTTAAAGGGGTTTTGCTTGTTTTTTACCTTTTAAAACCACTCAATTTAAAATAAACCACATCACTTGACAAGACACAAGAAGTGTAAAAACAAAACGACTACTTTTGTAGTGATATTATAACATATTCATGTCATAATTCCTGAATAAATATTATTAGCTCTACTTTGTATTGAGCACTTTTTTAAGAATAGTGTTTTTTTGGACCAGGAATATTATTCCATCCATACATACCCTATATATATATATATATATATATATATATATATATATATGTGTGTGTGTGTGTGCATGTGTGTGCGCGCATATACACACAAACATATCTTTCATTAAATACAGCCAATAAAGAAGGTTTCATTAATTTTTTAATTTTTCCCAGCATTCTAGCATTTAATCTTTTGTGGGATTTAGGAATATAAAAATTGTTCATAATTTTTATTGTCCCAACTACTTTCAGCCACTTCTAAAGACACACCTACATCCAAACTAATAATATCAAAAATTAGGTTCTACTTTCTGTAACTTTTACACATCTTATATTGAAAACTAAGTGTTTAAAAGAACTGATTAACCAGAAATAATCTTCTCCATGTACCGTATCCCTTCAGGATGTAGGTGATCATAGACTTCCACTTGGCTGTTTCTTGTCACTCAACATTCTTCTTTTTGGTTTCTCTTCCAAACACCACTCTGCCATTCATTTGATCAGGCCTATGAAGTAGATCTTGCGCTGCTTTCCTCTGTCTCTCCTTCCCCCTCACCATCCTGTGAGTATTAAATTTTCCAGGCCCTCCTTCCTCAGTACATGTCCCAGAAACCTCATCTGTCTCTTCCTTATATTGAGTATGAGTTTTCTCATTTCCATCCTTGCCAACACCTTGGTAGTTACGTGCTCAGTCCTCCTTCTGTAAAACCACATTTCTGCTGCCTCAAGCCTCTTCTTCATCCTTTAACTGCCACACTTCTTTGTTTCCAATGAGATTTTCCTGTTTTTCATTACTCTGGTTAGCTTTTGAAATGTGTCCTTTGCCATGCCAATGCATCTTTGGATCTCAAAATCGCACTTTCCATCCTCTGTCTGCATGCTTCCCAGGTATTTAAATTTCTTTACTTGTTTTATTTTAGTTTCTCCAATCTGTAGTTGGCATTTTAAGGTCTTCTTTTTGCTGATAAACATACATTCAGTTTTCTTGAAGTTTATGCTTAGTCCTTTCGTCTCACTTTCTGTTGCTACCTTCTGTAGGAGGTCCTGCATTTTTCTTTCTGTGTCTGCTATCAGCACTGTGTCATCTACATAAATGCAGAAGGAACTATATTTATAGACTACACAAAGGCATTTGACAAAGTATGCCACAAAGACTTGACAGATATGCTCAACAACCTCAATATTTTTGGAAAAAACATTAGGATAATCAAGAATATCTATTGGCAGTAAACTGCTTGCATACAGATAGGAAGTGGATTCAGCAGGTATACAAAAATAGAAAGGGGTGTAAGACAAGGATGTGTTTTCCCACCAGATCTATTCAACTTACACAGCAAAACAATTCTGAGAAAAATAAAACCCTTGCCAGGATTCATCATTGGTGGCCACATTCTCAATCAACCAGAAATCTACACAAGGAATACTGATGACATTTTTGTTTTGACAAAAAATAAGGTTGAAATTATAAATCTAAAGTCAATTTTTGAAAAAAAAAAATCTCTACACTAAAATTTAAATAAGAACTTAATGTTAATAACAAAATATCATTTTTTGCTTTTAATATAGAACTGAATACAAAGATTTTACCACTTACCCTCATAAAAACCCATTAGTACAAACTCTTGTCTTCTAAACTATAATATCCAGTGTCTGGAAAGATATAAAATAGCAATGATGTAGTTACACATAGCTGGGAGAGATGAATTCATATCTTTCCTAAGGATGTTAGCATGCAGGTGAATATAATGAACACAGTTGGAATTCAAACTTGGCTCTGATTCTTTAATCCAAGCCATTATCCATTACTCTAACATGGTTATTAATGTGGAATCTTCTCTATTATAAAAAAAAACCATTGTGTGTGTGTGTGTGTGTGTGTGTGTGTGTGTGTGTGTGTGTGTTTATATATTTCCTTCCTGTCATACTTATGGAGAGAGAAACAACAGTGAGGCAGTGTTGGCTCACTTTATTAGAGAGACAATAGCGAGGCAACATCAGATCAGTTCCTTCTCTTTACTATGAAAGCTTTTGCTGCATGTTTGCTCTTTAACAGTGTTATTTTATTTTTTGCAATAATTATGTCGTAGAATAGTGAAGAATACATATATTTCCCTCCTGTTACACTCAAGGGTTTGGATCTTTTTTCCTTACGTCTTAATATAAGATACCCAATAGTAGGCACATCAAAATATTGACATCATTTTAGACAGTATATTGATATAAATATTTTGCCGTCATTTTTGACAGCACAAGCCTACACATACATACATAAATGGTAAGGTTAAATTAACCCTTTCTATACAAGAAACTGTTGGCATTCCTTGACCAAACAGCTAGCCTTACTATTGGTTGAAATTTATAAATAATCATATTCAAACACTTTTTCAAAAAAGAAAAAAATCAACTTCACAAGTCCACTAATTTTTAATGCTTTTTCTATTATAGATTAGAATTTTCTACCAAACTTTGTGTTTTTGAAGTTGACAGCTTCATTATAGGATTATTTTTTTTTCTAGTTACAAGTGTAACTTTGCTGCTGTTGGAAGGCCAAAAAAAATATTTCGGTTCAATAAATTTTTTTTCCATTTATTTTATTTAGTAAATAAACAGAAAAAGAAAGATATAAAACATTAAAATGCCTTATGTTATTAAAAATGTGTTATCTTTTTTTTTAACCTACATCTAAATTTCCTTTCTTATTTTTGTTAACCATACTTAATGAAGTCTGAATATCCAAACAGTTTAATGCTTGGACTACATATAAACTAACAAATGATTGCAAATCATTCTTCTTGAGAATTATTGTTTACTTGTTATGTTACGTTACATTGTCGCCTCAAGATGAATCACTCGGCATCTGTTGATTTTTCTGCTAATGCTGCCTGGCCCATCAGCTCAATCAAGCAACTGTCATTTCACTTGGTTTGATTCATCACCAAAATAGAAAAAAAAAAGAAGTCTATCACTACCACACCCAACCTTGGCCTCCACCCTTGCCTTGTTTGTCTCATAACAAATCTGCTAAGGCTTTAAGATAATTATTATTCCATAGTGACAAAGACAAAACCAAATAACACAAAAAAAAACATTTACAAAATGGAATGCAATAAAGTCATAATAAATAAGTAAAAATCTTGTCAGTAATTTGTTTGCATCAATAAGTTTTGAAATACAGTTGCTTCTTCAACAAAATGAACATGAAGTGGCTAGCAATCATTATAATAGTGGTGGTGATGATATTAAAAAAAATTTGATGGTAGTCACTGTGGTGTTTATGATAAAGATCAGGATAGAGAAAAATCAAATGATGAGAAATTGGTGGGGGTGACGGTAACAGAGAGATCCTAATGATTTTTCTAGATGGTTGGGTAATAGTGAAGATGATGATAATAGATAAAAATCTGGAGCAATAGTTATAGTAGTGCAGGAATAGTCTGCAGTAATAATTATGATGGTAGTGGTAATAATGAGAGAAATAATTATAAATGAGGTGGGAGTAATAATTATGATAATGGCAGTGGGAGTAATAATTATGATAATGGCAGTGGGAGTAATAATTATGATGGTAGTGGTAATAATGAGAGAAATAATTATAAATGAGGTGGGAGTAATAATTATGATAATGGCAGTGGGAGTAATAATTATGATGGTAGTGGTAATAATGAGAGTAATAATTATAAATGAGGTGGGAGTAATAATTATGATAATGGCAATGGGAGTAATAATTATGATAATGGCAGTGGGAGTAATAATTATGATGGTAGTGGTAATAATGAGAGAAATAATTATAAATGAGGTGGGAGTAATAATTATGATAATGGCAGTGGGAGTAATAATTATGATGGTAGTGGTAATAATGAGAGTAATAATTATAAATGAGGTGGGAGTAATAATTATGATAATGGCAATGGGAGTAATAATTATGATAATGGCAGTGGGAGTAATAATTATGATGGTAGTGGTAATAATGAGAGAAATAATTATGAATGAGATGGGAGTAATAATTATGATAATGGCAGTGGGAGTAATAATTATGATAATGGCAGTGGGAGTAATAATTATGATAATGGCAGTGGGAGTAATAATTATGATAATGGCAGTGGGAGTAATAATTATGATAATGGCAGTGGGAGTAATAATTATGATAATGGCAGTGGGAGTAATAATTATGATGGTAGTGGTAATAATGAGAGAAATAATTATAAATGAGGTGGGAATAATAATTATGATAATGGCAGTGGGAGTAATAATTATGATGGTAGTGGTAATAATGAGAGAAATAATTATAAATGAGGTGGGAATAATAATTATGATAATGGCAGTGGGAGTAATAATTATGATGGTAGTGGTAAAAAATGAGAGTAATAATTATAAATGAGGTGGGAGTAATAATTATGATAATGGCAGTAGGAGTAATAATTATGATAATGGCAGTGGGAGTAATAATTATGATAATGGCAGTGGGAGTAATAATTATGATAATGGCAGTGGGAGTAATAATTATGATAATGGCAGTGGGAGTAATAATTATGATGGTAGTGGTAATAATGAGAGAAATAATTATGAATGAGATGGGAGTAATAATTATGATAATGGCAGTGGGAGTAATAATCATGATGATGGTAGATGTAGCCCTAGTAATAACGATAGATATGAGATGGTGTTGTTTTCTTTTTTTAATCATTTCACCCCAAGCAAGGCGGGACTACTGCACAGAGGGTTACAGTGACAGAAAAAAGACTTGGTACCGGAAGTATTAAAGAAATGATAAAAGATGAACCAGATTCAAAAATATAGATGGCAACTGTCATTGTATTTAAACTTTTGGAGACTGTAGCTATCAGAGAAGATAGTAAATGGAAGGAAGTTTATTATTATTGTCAGTAATTGAAATTGATAAAACTGTGGCTGTTTGCATTATTTTCATGCTGAAGCACTTCAGAAAAGTGTGATCAACACTTGTTGTGCTTCTTCCCAATGCAGTTAATTTAAATCATGATCTTTTTTTATCGGCATGCCACAGTAAGCAAATAACAATTCATTCTCTACTCTCTTAATTATTTATCCTGCTCAAGTAGTCGTTGCAAAATAGTTACAGTATCCATTGCCAGTTCTGACAGAAACCAGATATGTGCTGTTGATAATAAATTCTAACTAAATGCTCCTCATACATGATCAAGTAACAAGCTTGGCTAGTTCTGTGTTACTAGTTATAAATAATACTAATGAACAGGATTCTAATAATAGGCATATACACTTCTTCACTGTAAAAGAAAATATTGTTGAGCACACTTAATAATTAAAGTATTCATGTTTGTACATGAACAATTATAGATTATTATTTTGTGTGTGCTTTTAAAAATTACATAAATTCAAAGAAAGATAGGTTCAGGAAAAACAAATTCATAAAGTGTGTGTGTACGCGCACAAAAGGCCTAATGGTTATCAACACAGAATTGGCTGGCCAGGTTCAAGTCCTAGACAAGACTATTGTTTTACATTGGACTAGGCCTGCTTATAGGAGTTCTTCTAGTCATGAGTAAATAGCAAAACAGACTGGGTTCTGTAGACTTGGAAAGGCAACCTATCTAGACAAAGGAAAGAACACTTTCTACTGTCCTCCTGATTACTCTTCTTTTGTTCTTGCCCCTTAGTGTAATGTTCCTGTTTTCTAATTTTTCCACATCCAATAACCCCTTGTTTCTTAATGGCTTTACAGCCTTACTTGGAGTGAACTGAATTTTTATATATATAACACACACTGATGGAATATAAAATTGCTGTTCTGTCAAGGATGAAATTGATTTTAACCCAAGTAACTTATGTACAATCTGGTGAGTGCTACATATTTTGTTAAAATTTTGAGTTTTCAAATATATTTTGATATAACACTTCTAGCAGTGCAACATCAGTGTCTGAGCTCTATATAGTTACACTTGATACAATAACATTGTTTATGATGAAAGATTTCAGTGCAATTAGTTGTCTTGCAATGTAGATGCACACAACCCTCTTTTGTTCAATTAGAGTCAATTTGAGAGGGGGTCAAACATGAGGCCTTCAAGAGTTTGGATCATCATTTTGGAGAACAGCTGTGCATATTGGATGTGTTGATGGGTAACAGTGAACTCCTTTTGGATACTCACATAGTAACAATGCTCACCAAGATTGATGTATTGTAAGAAGTGTGACAGATCAAATGATAAGTGTGCTGTCACAAAACAGAACAAATGTGATCTGATGAGTATCAACAGATCATTTGGAATAATTTATTTGCTCCAGAACTACAGGAACAACAGTATTCTAAGAGGATCAACTTGGGAATTGAATAGCACTCCATAGTGATCTACGATAACAATAGATTCTGTCTCCAGACAAGTGATACTTGCTTGCATGTGTGATATCTACCTGGAGAGTAACATCTTTTAGAATGTATTCACATATGATGCATTGGATCAATATTGGGCATTATGGTATAGTGGGCCACGAATCACAACTCTCACTCACCTTTAGCATTTGTGGAGAGAACATTGACCAACATCATTCAATCTGTTCTACTGCCATGACAGAAAATCAATGTGCAGTTCCAGTAGGATAATACCTGCCTGCAGGATGCCTATATTTTTCTATATTCAACAACTTTTCTCTCAGCAGGATCACTTGACCTGTCCCTCCTTAATCATATAATGGTATTACACTTAACTCATCCAGTTAATTCACTTACAACTTTTGGTGTATTACATTGACAGATGTAAGAGATGTGATATCACAGGGTAGTATTCCTCATATGTATGATAATATGCTTGCATAAGTATGAGCCAGTGTTAACGCCTAAGAATGATATACAGTGTATTTATGTCAGGTCTAAATACTGTTGATAGATCTCTTATCATAGATGATTCCTTGATGTGAGTTGATGTTTAGTAAAGCTACTATGGTTGACCATTAATTCTGAGTCTGAGTGCTACAAACAAAATTCAAACAAGGATTAACATATTATAAAATCTATCGATCTTATTTTAGAATCCATGCACGTATTGATTTGCAAATGTAATATATTTTTTTAATCAATTCACTCCAAACAAGAAAATAATGTAACTAAGACGCAAAGGTCTACTGGAAGTGAAAAAGAATGAAACGACTTTAGGAAGAACTGGAAACCAGATTCTCAACAGGAAACAAGAGATAGAATTCTACTTCTATTAAAAAAAAAAATCAGGGAGGAGTGTGAACTGAGCAATAGGCAAATTGTCTCTTCCTATTGAGCAAAAATAAACAAATATGAAATTGAAGTAGACTTTAGAAGGAACCAAAAACCCAATCCTAAACAAGCAGCAAGGGATAAACCTCTACTCCTGTTTAATAAACCAGAGAGGAATGTGAACCAGACAACATATTATAAACAAATTATATGACCTGCATGTTTAATTGTGAGTAAAAAAAAAAGAAAAAAAAGTAAAATAAAATAAACATTCATGGTGTTATAATTTTATTTTCTGGTAGTGTGCATATAATTCAGTTAAAATTAATATGTACTACTATTTGATATCAGCTAGATAGAATTATAAAAAGGTTAGTCAAAATCTTTTAGATATAAAACTATTTAATTACTTGCTAATTTGCCTTTCTTTGTGTCATATTTCCAAGGAAAAAGGTATGAAATACATGAAATTTTATAATATTAAACAATATTTTTTATGCATAACCTGTTACAACAGAACAATACTTTTAATGAACTAAAATAAATGTTAAAAAGCCATGGAAAATAAATTTATTATACTTTACATTAAAATCTTCAACTCTTCATGCAAAAAAATAAATAAATAAATGATACTAATCCTGATGAACTTAAAATGATTTACTGATCACTGAAATAATAATGACAAAATTATTTTTACAATTTCAATCATTGTCAAATGTTTTTTTATCACACCAAAGCATCTGTGTACATACTATCTGTAATTTTATAAATTGTCCTTAACATTATTCAAGAGATGAGCCAGTCAGTATATTTACCACCATTTTCTGAAAAACAAAAAAAAAAAAAAAAAAGCTTTCTCTTTTCTTACAGATGTTACACCTGAAGGTAGATGAAAAATGGATCAGACAAAACATTGTGGTAGTAACAAGAGCAACAAAAAGAATGAGTTTAACCATTTCATCTCTCAGAATGCTAATGGCTTATCTCAAAAATTATAGAAGGCATCTTTTAAATGGACTGTCATTGAAATTACAATAGAAACAATTTCAAAAATGGCTTTCAACAGCTTTTAGAATTTCTACATGTGTCTTAGCTTTCACTCCATTCTTCACTTAGAAGAGAATCTCCATTTTTTTTCACACGGATTTCCTAAGGCAGAAAGCAACCAATGAGCTTAACAGACAGATTAGTGGAAAAAGATTAACAATAATTTTGTTTATATTGGTGAAAATAATATTGGAGAAGATGACAAAAATAATGGAAGGTCAAGGTCAAATGTAAATGATAACAGTGGTTGAGGTGTTAAAATGATGATTTTCAAAGAAGATGGTGAAAAGTTTTCAGCCCAATCCATTTCCTAAAATCTGAACAAATGACCAAACCTATGACTATTTTTTTAAACTGTTTTAGGTTGGGCTAAGAAGTTTCAGTATCCATGTATATGTGTGTGTGTGTGTGTGTGTGATTCTTAAACAGAACTTAGTTGCATCCCAAAGTAAGAATTTTAAATCTAAAAGTGGAAGAGAAGGATTTCAGGCACATGCCTAAGAATAAAAGTTCAAAGATTTTCATGACAATTTTGATTGGCCGATTCTGGACACATCAATTGCTGCTTTTTATCAGTCTTAGGAACAGTAGCTGTTCAAATTCAATGTCTGATTTTGTAGAAGAAGCTCATAATACACAATGTCCTTCCAAATTCAGATACACAACATTATCTTCTTCAGATACAGACCGGCTTTTGGAGAAATTAGTAATAGTTCATTTAATTTTTCTCAAGACCTTTTTCTGCCTTAAATGTCAGTTTGTCAGGATTGCAAAGAGATGTGAGGTATGGCATGGTCCTGATAGACGATGCAACCCTTCCAAATGTAGATGTTTTTCATCAATTGATACATTTTAATCGGTTCAAATGAGAATGTAATATACAATTTCCTTTGCAAACTCACCAGATACACAATATCACCTTCAGATGCAGCTTGGATTTTAGAGTGTTTAAAGATGGCTCATTCTCTTTTCTCAAAGACCTTTTTTATACTACATTGTTGAAAAAGGTCCATTTTTGTTGCCTTTCAGCAGAGAGTAACAAAAAAATGTGGTCCATTAAACTTTTTCAATTAAATTGTGAGGCACCCAAATATCAGTCATTTCTGTAATCATGTATTTTCAAATGCCTTGCAACACTCATATATAAAATGTGTAGACTGACACTGCAATATTCCATGTCATCTGAACTCTCATTTTTAATCAGTATTTTCAATTCATCATCATCATCAATAACTACAGCTCTATCTTCCACATCATAATTTTCACTTTTAAACATAGTGAGCCACTTACAAACAATACCCTCAGCTATGGTTCCATATCCATAAATGGCACATATCTCTTTTACTGTTTGTAACCCATTTTTTCCTTTCCAGAAATAAGAAGAGCATCAAATTATGAAAATATATCTAATTTTACTCTATTTTGACTTTTAATTCAAGCACATTTAAAATTCACTATCCACACAGGAATCACTGAAATTTTAAATTTGTGTGTGTGTGTGTGTGTGTATATATATATATATGTTGTGTATTTCAATTATATGTGAAACAAAATCTCATGTTCAAATGTCACCTCTTGAAAAATGCTGTGCACTTTTGTTCTTACCCAATAGTTTATTATCTCTGTCCAACTACTCTAAGTGCTAAAACTGTTTAGTGTGAGCAATTTGATAGGATAGAGTATGAAGAGCATTTCAACAGAAATGCTTGATGATGATAATGATCACATTTATGATGGGGGTTTGGAACAAAAGAAAATGTTTTTCTAACTCTTGTTTCAAGTGGATACTCTATTTCTATAAACATGTCTGTTAGACTTCTTTGTTAAGCAAATAATGATAATTTTCAAAGGAAAAATTTCATTAATTTTGTGTCTAGACAATTTTCTGGACATATTGATAAAAAAAAATTGCAAACTGTTTGGCATTCATGTTGAGCTCTTAATCAGATAGCTTCCCCTTTACAGCCATATAAAATGCACACAGTGGATTTTCTTTTATTTCTCTATCCATAATAAATTATGCCAAGATATAAAAAAAAATAAAATAAAATGACATGCTCTTGTCATAATCATCCCATCCATACCAGCATTTAACCATATTGTTAATGGAATTATCAAATTATATAAACAGTGCAACTTGACTTTATTATCGACAAAATAGAGAGTTTAATATCTGTTGGAGGCAGACATGATGTTTTACAGTTTTTATTTTTTTTAACAACATAGTAAAACAGTCATAAATTTTATTTTAAGTGAAAAGTTCTACAAATTTAAAAAAAAAAAAAAAAAGCATCTTTTCCTATCCAGAAACTGATTCCAAGTTTAATTCTTTTCTCTGCAATATTCTGGGGATATTCTTTTTATTGAGCTCAAAAGACTAATATTTTAGATCTGTTTTACATTTTGAACTTTACTCATTATAGTTTCAAATGGTCACTTTAAATCTGCTTTAAGAGAGAATATTCAAAGATTTCTTCTTCTTTATATCTCATGCCTGCATTCTGAACATGCTGATTTACAACTTTTTATTAATACTATAGTTCATCCAATAGAAGGCCCAAAAACATTTAAGAAGGTTACTGAATGAGATTGTTCTAAGGGTGTAAATGGAGGAACTAAGTGCATATTATAAGGATATGTAGGATAGATAATTGGAAAGCATTCTCTCAGGAGTTTATTCACAAAGTGATAGTTCTTGGGAAGATGCTGTTATAGTTCAACTTGCTCTTTACCAATGGAATATATTAAGAATAAGAATAAATTAATGCCATCCACGTGGCATTCTTGCAAGAAGACATCCATCTGGTTTAAACCCAATTTATATTTATATGTGTGCTTAGAATAGTAGTTGTGGAAATAGCAAGTGGAAATAGCAAGTTTATTTTGGCCAAGGCTGTTGCATTCATTTGGTTAAAAGTACCCTTGATAATGGTATGAATTGATCTCTTATCTCCCAACAATGGATTAAATAGCAGGGCAGCCCAAGATCTCTAGCCTTGGGTGGCAGATTATCTATGAGAAGGACAACTCTGAATTGAAAACTTGTGAATGGGGCTGCTAACTCCACCCTATAAAACTAACTTACCACTGAAACTACAGCAGTTCCACTTTGCATGGTTTTACTGTGGCCTTAAGTGCTACAAGAGGTCTACAGGATCAAGAATAAGGGCAGACATGGCTATTATAGGATAACAAATCAAAATATTTGTGGTTAAATTCACATTTCTCCTACTTTTATATTATATGGCCATATCTTAAAAAGAAAGTAACTTTTCATTCAAAATCACTGGACTGATCAGTGAGCTTTTGTTTGTTTTTATGGCTTATCAACCTTTTGCAGGTTATTTAAACCCAGAAAATACTGACAGACTGTAAAATAGGTTGTAAGAATTTTCAGGGTGATGATGTTTTTTTAACTTATACAAGGAGTACTAATTAATCTTGAAGAAAAGGGTGGAGGATTAATACCTTTCTTAAGAGTATTTTTGTATCAGTAAATATAACAAATGCAACTGGGATATGAACTTGGCTCTCTGATTTCCTTTTCTAAGCCATTACCCCTTACACTGCACATCCAAGCTTACAGCACTTAGTATTCACCCATCCAGGCTCAACATTCAGTGATCATAAAAGAAATGGTATACTTGCGTGAAATGACTGTAAATAATAAACATAATAATGGCTTTGAATAATAAACATCTCAGGAAAGCAACTGTAAACTTTCACTCTTTCAGAATGTTCTGTTCTCTTTAAGTATCCTAGAAATTTCAACCATCTTTCATTTATCTTTTTAGCTACCATTTTGTTTAAAACTTCCTCATTGCTCACATGTTCCATCTATGGTATTTTCAGTATCCTTCTGTGGAACTACGTCTGTTGTCACTTGATCTAAATACAGATATACTTAAGAAAATAAGAATTGTAAAACAATATATAATTACAACATTTTCCCCATATAACAGAATATACTGTGTAAGTCATTACAAATGACAGACTAATGAAGCAGAGATATAATATTATCTAATAAGTGTATTTTATCTTATGATAGCTGTTTACTAGAGCTATGTAATTCTTACTTTGACCTTGACACCCCAACATGGATTTGATTTAATCAAATCCAATGCACACACTATATTAATTTCATCAACTGTCAGCTCATCAAGCAAACATATACTAATAAATCTCACAAGGTATTAGTACTCCATCAACCAAGAAATATAAACTTTAATATCATATACCATTCATTGATTAATATATTTGCTGTTGTCAAAGTTTATGCTTTCTAAATAGTATGACTATTAGCATTTAATACTGATTCTTGAAGCTTAGTCTAAGAGTTAACAACCTACAACTGACTAATAGGATATTGTGCCAAAAAAGATTTTTGTCCTGGAATAGATATCTATATTGTTTAGAGATATATATTAACACTGATATCACAAATGAAAAAATTATTATAATCATGGATAATGTTATCAATACAGCTTCTTTTTTTTTTGTAATTGAATCATCCCAAGCAAGGTGGTAATGCCACTGATGTGCAGGGAGCTACAAAAGAGTAAAAAGATTAGATAGGAGAGAGTGAAGAGAAAGACGAACCAGTTAGAAAGGAGCAAGAGAAGGATAGGAATACAGGTGTGATGACAGTTGTAAAGGTGGAGAGAAAGGAGAAAGGACAGGATATACAGGGTGGTGAAAAAAGAACTAGAGTCAAGTGGTTAAGAGATGAGCATTGATATTGACATTGCATTTAAATTCATGGAGGTTGTAGCCATCAGGAAAGCAAGCATATGAAAGCGAGTTCCACAGGCAGGAAGTGCAAGAAAAGAAGCCGCAAGAGTAGAATTGTCATCTGCATTTGGTTGATCTGTGAATGGGTGAGACCCAGTTGCCAGTCTGGTCGCACAAGTAAACACCTGCTGCAGAGGCATCAGTGACTTAAGTTCATTGGAGCAGAAGCCATGAAAGTATTTATAGAACAGACAAAGGGAAACCACATCCCGTTGGTAGGGAAGTGGCTGGAGTCAAGCCACCAAGTCGGTACCTATCACATTACTGATTCTTCTTTGGAGCCTGTCAAGAACACTGAGATGAACAGCATGAGTGCCTGACCATATATGGCAGCAGTACTCCATGCACCGATGAGTGGTTGATTTGTATATATGTAGGATGGATTCAGGCGGGAAAAACATTCTGGCCTGACACAGTGACCCAACCTTCCTAGCATTGGATTTAGCTATTGACTCAATGTAGTGGTTCCACTTGAGATCAGAAGATAGGGTATGGCCGAGGAGGCGCAGTGTATTGCTCTCAGGGAGATTGGATCAGATCAAGCAAACATCCAGTAATACCATAACCCTGTAGCTTGTATAGAAGGCCAGCATGCCAAACCCTGTCAAAAGCCTTGGAGATGTCCAGAGCAACAGCACGAGCCTAGCCAAACTCCTCAAGGATCTAGAACATGTACTCCGTAATGGTCGTTAACATGTCGGCCATGGGCCTACTGCCTGTTAGAGAATAGTTTATGGGCAGTAAGATATTGAACTATTTCAGCATTAATAATGGCTTTGAACACTTTCCCAAAAATTGGTAGAAGGCTGATAGGGCGATAGTTGGATGAGTCCAAGGGTTCACCAGATGAATACATGAACAACAGAAGAGGACTTCCAGCATGCAGGAAAACAGGAAGCAGAAAGGCAGTTGTTATAGAGTTTAAGGAGGACAGAATAGAGTTCAGGGGTACATTTCTTAAGGACAATCACCGGGATTCCATCACCACCGCTCACCTTATGGGGGTCAAGTTTTGATATTACTTGAGATACTACTGTTGGGGTAATGTATACAATGTTCAGTTTAGCCTCAGTACTAATAGGGAAGTCAGGTGAAGGTACTACAGATGAGCCAAATGTGGAGTTGGATGAGAATCTGCAAGCAAAGCACTCAGTCTTGTCCGCTGATGCTGTGAGGACCTCAAATTCATTAATTTAGGAAGGAATAGAGGATTTGCTATTGTTCAGCCAGCACCCATTTGCATAACCGCCAATAGTCCTTGGAGTCGAACTTGCGGTCAGCTATGAGCTGTCTCATTCTCTCAGCAAACATTCGCTTGGCGTCATTCAGGATTCTCTTGCACTCATTATGAGCAGACGTGAATAGGCGCCTATTGTGGTCAGATGAATGTCTCCAAAATAGTCAGAAGTAGTGGTTCCTGTGGGCAATGGCAACCAAACAGGCATGAGAGAACCAAGGGGAGAAATGAGGTTTGAGATGAAACTTCCTGGTTGGTATGAAGGCATCAATGCCAGCTTTCACCCAGGAAGAAATCTCAGAGGCAGTCATCAACTGTAGGAGGTCCTATAGGTAGGAAGCTCCTGGGAGGAAGTGAGAGTGGAGAGAAATATTGAGAGAGACAACAGCATGATCAAAGTTGCCAAAAGGGCAATGCTGCGAGACTTGGCAGGAGTCAGGTACAGAGGTAAAGCATATATCTAGTAGAGAGGTGTGTCCAGAGACAGTGCTGGGAAAGCATGTGGGGAAGTCTACTACTGGATTGGGAAATGGCAAAGTTCATGGCGTGAATGCCAGCTGAATCAGTAACAGAGTCTTTAAGCCACTCAGCATGATGGATGTTACGATCTCTGAATACAAATATGTGAGCAAATGGGTGGGAGGAAGTAGCCTTATCTATAGTCAGAAATGCTGTCTAGAAGGGAGTAGTCGGGAGAGGAAGGAGAAGGGTCAAAGAAGAAAAGGTAGCTAACCGAACTCAGAAGTGACAGATGGCAACATACATATGAACTGGTCAGGGGACTCAAACAATGTCACCCTAGCTACAGGGAGGTGTTCACTAATGTAGACCCCCAGCCCATGCATATGGACAGTGGGACCCTTCCTTAAGAGGGGAAAATAACCAGGGATCGAGAAGTCAGAGGAAGGAATTGATGAATTGAGGTTAGTCTCACAGAGTGCTAGGATGCCAGGGACTTTTTGTGGAGGAAAGCTTCTACACTACAAAAGTTAGCACGAATGCCCCGGATGTTAGTAAAAGAAATGTGAAGAGATTTTGGTGACTTGAGTTTGACTGGTTTAGGATTTTTTGGTCTATCTACTCCATCAGTTCCATATATTATATTCAGTGCAGTTCATATAATAAACAACATGAAAATGTTTTTTAAAAAGATAAACTGAATAACAAATCTTAACTATTTGACCTTTAAATTTGCTGTATTGGTATATGTTACAGACAATAAATGAAATAAACAACAGTAGTGATATACTTGAAGACTTCAGTACATCTGTTTTCATAGCACTGCTTAAGCCAGGTGCAAATGAATGTAAACTTCAGCAGACATTTAGCCAAGCAAGCCAGGACTGCTACTGATGCACAGGGGGAGTGGCTACAAAGAGAGAAAAAAAAAAGACAAGGTACAGGGAATGTCAAAGAAAGGATAATAAAAGGATGTAAATCAAAGGGATAGAAGATGGCAATTGACATTAAATTTAAACTTTTGAGGATTGTAGCTATCAGAGAAGCAAGCAAATGGAAAGGAGTCTCAGAAACGGGATATGCAAGAAAAAAAGTGATGCAGTTACATTTAACTATATTGATGCCAATCTAGTAGCACACATAAATACATGTGGATGGATCCTCAGGAAAAGAAGCTTGTCATAGCAGTAGCCATGAAAATAGTTGTAGAAAAGACAGAGGGAAGTTACATTGTGATGACAAGAAAAAGACTATAGGCAGGCAAGATCCATTACATTGCAGATCTTCCTCTGGATCTTGTTGAGAACCGCAAGATGAATAGCAGGAGGACCCAATCAGATATGGCAACAGTATTCAATGAATGGACAAATGGTAGATTTATAAATATGCAAAATGGATTCTGATGAGAAAAACCTCTTGACCCAACCTTCCTAGGAGTAGATGCAGCTACAGATTCAATGTAGTCATTCCATTTGAGGTTAGATAAGCCAAGGAAGCCCAGTGTGTTGCTCTCTGGGAGACTAGCATCATTCATTCTGATGGTAGGTAATAAAATTTCTCTGTGGTGGATAAAAGAGGGCAGCTTCATTTTGGAGGAATTAAAATTGACAAGCCATGTCCTACCTTATTCAGTCACAAATTAGAGATCCTTTTGAATAGCAGCAGTGAGATTTACTTTGTCAATCTTGGCAGATTTACTATTAATATGAGAATAAACGATGGTGTCATTTGCATAAACATCTACTTAGGAACTGATTACATCAGGAAGAAAATCATTGATGAAGGTCAGAAAAAGTCTAAAACCGAAAATACAGCCTTGAAAAATGCCTACATTTGTATGAAAGTATCTGGAAGTTTGCTCATTTAAAACGACATTCATTTCACAATTTGAAAGTTAGTAAAATATGATTTCCAAAAGCTAAACGAAGTCTTAACCAAAATTTTTTTTCTTGAATTTTTCTTACCACAAATGTTTAATTTGTACAAATTTATTTAATACTAAACATATAAAAAAAATTCATTGCATTATTCTAAGGAAAAAAATAAAAAGTTTAGTTTGGTCCTTATTTTAGAGCATGGTATATTTACTTTCATACATTTTCTTGGTTTTATAGGACAGTTCGAGCATTCATATATACTATATATAAATATAAGTTAAATATAAGTACTACTTACCAAAAACAGTTTTGCTTGAATATTAGATGAAACTGAGTGTATCTTCCTCCTCAAGGTTTTCACTCTATATTGAAAACTGAGTGTTGCCAATATACATCAGACAATAGGTGATATATTTGAAATACATTTCATTCTTTATGACTAACCAAATATATATCTAAAAACTGCAGTACTTGCTGAATTATGATAAATTATCCTCCTTGTTCTAAAGAAGAAAAAAAAAAAGAAAAAGGAAAGGACCATAGGCAGTAAGGGGTTAAGCAACAAGAAAATTTTGTTAGAAACGAAGAAAAATGTATATAACTGTGACATACCATCAGTCCTCCTATATGCCACTAAAAATCTCCTCAAAGATGAATAAGATATATGCAGCAACAAAAATGTGGTTTTACAGAAGAATTCTGAAAATACTATCTACTGAACATGTGAGCAACAGCAGACAAATTGAAAAAAAAAAAAAAAAAAAAATGGAACTTATACTTAGCATCAGGAAATGATAGGATAGTTGAAATTTCTAGGGCATATCACAAGGAAAGGAGGCTATGAAAATTTGATATTCACAAAGATTGAAGGCATAAGGGTGAAGGGAAAACAATGCATAGCATAATTGTCAATCTTGAATAAATGGATGGTGGAACAAATTTTGGGATAGTTAACAAAAACAAAATTTATTTTGAGCTACAAAAGACAGGAAATTGTGGTGAGCCAAAAACTACTTTTTTTGGAAAGAAAAAAAATCATACAATCAAGTATAGTCAGCAGTTCCTCAAAGTGATCCATTATCTGACCCCCAAAAATGCTTTGATTAGAACAGGGCTATTAAAGTCTATACATTAATGACTTGCAGACATACATCAATTCCTTACATTTTACATAACAAGGCTTATTTAGCCAGTCCAAACTAGGCAATGAAACTATAGCAAGTTTTAAGTAAGATACACATGCAATCATTTACATTGGACTAAATTGATTTCTGTGCAGAAGAACAAATCGCTAGAGTAAGATTTGATTTAGTGTAGGAGGCACTGTTGGATGAAAGATGATTTCACGCTGAAATTGTCTGACAAGCAGTGAAGCACCAACCATCAGATCAATGTGGAATACAAGCAGTGGCAAGGCAGGTACCCAGGGGATGCTTGATTGTGCAGAAAAGCACCCAGTCTTAACATTCGAAATCTTGGCTCAGTCATATATTGACTTTGTGTTCATTTACCAAATAATTCAATTTTTTCATTTCGCTTCAAGCATTTTGTGTTCAAACAATTTAATAATGAAATCAAGGTCTTTTTGCTCATATCATATCAACTGTGTAGGCTTCCAGTACCAGCAAACTCTTCTCTTTTTGTCCTTATCTCAATCCAAGTGCTGTTTCACAGTTT
Source organism: Ascarosepion bandense (assembly GCA_037127315.1). Taxonomy (NCBI): domain Eukaryota; kingdom Metazoa; phylum Mollusca; class Cephalopoda; order Sepiida; family Sepiidae; genus Ascarosepion; species Ascarosepion bandense. The sequence continues at coordinate 3,171,862 of JBBBDQ010000714.1, forward strand.
TCTTGCATCATTTTGTTTCATCATAAAAAGAAAAACAACTTTCAACTATTGGCAAGCATTGCATATCTAACCTTAACCTCATATCTACAGAACTCTGTCTATTTTAAAAATATATTGAGTCATTAATATGAAGTATCTCACTCTTTCATGACAACATTCTCTTTAGTTAGCCAAACACAACAAAAAAGATGCTTTATTTACATTGTTTATATTTAGATTAATGACTATCTTAGTTGTTATTATCACAACATTTCAGCCATTGTGCCTTCCAGACTTCTTTAGACGGTATTGATCCAAGTAACCATCAAGGAATTTATTTAATATATCAGGAGAGATTGTTCTCATTCTGCTATCCATATTTTTTGAGGGAACAACAGCTGAAATGCTGTAATAATAACAACAAACATTAGAACATAAGTTCCAGAAATTTAAAAACAGAAAGAATAGCTTCTCAATAGGTTTTTATCAGAGCAAATGTCAATTAATGCTGGAAAAATAAGTGATATTAGTAAAATAAAAAGACACAATTCAAATTTTAGTTCTTTTCTAGCAAACCAAATATATTTGCTGAAGAAAACCAAATTTGAAGAAATAATTTGCTATTATAGATATTAAGCAAAATTAATTTGTGCTGTGTACTAAAACAACCTGGTCAAATGCAAATATTACATGAATATACACAACTAAATATTACACCTAACCATGGATTAATATTTAATAAGTTACTCCCACAGATCATTAAAAGTTTAGTAGATTCAAATAAATTCCCTATGGCCTTATACCAGACTAAGCTTAGCAAATATGGCATTTTTACAGAATACCCTCTCCACTAAAATTAATTTATTATGCTTTGTGATTTTATGGCAGATCATGGTGGGTCGACTTTTATGAAGTTATACAGAGCAACTTCCTGCCAAATACATACCATTCAATGGTGTCAAAAAATTGGACTTTTGTCAAAATAAAAAAGGAATGTCTTCACAATAAATCTACACAGAAAGACCAAGAACAAAGACAAACACAGCTGAGAGAGGCAACAAAAGAACTTCTAAGAAACAATTACGATTTTTACAAGCAACAAATTGTTGAATTTTTTTGTATTTGTAGTCTAATGATATTAAATTTATTGAAGTCAATAAGCTGTAAAAGTCAAAGCAACTGGCTTTCAATGATTAAGGTTTGATAAGCTCTCTATTGACAATCAAAATCTCTGATGTTCTAGTAAAACGATGCTATTGAAGAGATTAAATGGGTTCATTTTTGATAGACTAAATTTAGTGAAAGAATAGATTTACAAAAATACCGCATAAAAAAAAGATTTCATATAAGAATGAAAGTAAAATTTTAACTGAACTCTTTTTTTCTTTTCTTAACAAGAGCTTAATGAGATTTTGATTGACTTTTGAAGATAAAAAAAGAACAAAAGTTCAGTTCAGCTCAAATTAATATTTTTCCACTAAAATGTGCCATTTTGATGTAGTTTGTTCTGCTCTTTCTGAAAGTGACTTTTTTTAGGGATTTAAATTAAAAATAAGTAGTTCTACAGTACAAGTCAGATTTATAATAAACTTGTAATACTAAACTGAATGCGAGTTTTGTGTCTGACATGATGACATTTAATCATCAATTTACAATAGAAAGATAATACTAAGCTGAACCCCAATTTCCTGTCCAATATTTTGACAAAGTTTTAATTTGCAATATGAATGTAATACTAAACTGAACTCTGACATCATATTGAACATCATGACATTTCTCTCCAAACTTTACATTCATCACTGCTTCTTTTTTTCTCGTTTGTTGGAATTCATCCACTGTAGTTCCTTTCTTAAAGAACTAGTGTGTGACACTTTTGCCCAGGCTGGCTAATTGTGACGTTTGTTCTCGTCGACAGTCATAACGGCACCAATTGTGACACTGCCACCCGGCTGGCTGGTTGGTTCGGGAACAGATCCCGCTGCGATGATGTCAAAACAGTACCTGATGTGTCGATGCTTTCGGGCTGCTGGGGGTGGTCATGATGATCTTGTCACAAAAGCTGGTTTTCAAGACATCTATTGCAACAACGGACCACTGCCCACGTTGTGAATTGATCTCAGAAAGTCGTATTGTGCAAGTTCAGTAGCCGTCTTTCCACCAGAACCAGACCAGACATTGGTGTACACTTGTGGTTAAAAATAAACACGGCACCAAAAGAAATTTAAAAAATGAATAAGGTTGAACATGCCTGGAGAGTTACGAAGAATGTCTTTATAAAAAAACAATTATTAGTCACAGGAGCAGATAATACAGTTGTCAGAATGATAATACAGTTGTTGGAATGCCAGTTTTCAATGGAGAGAGAGAGTTTGTTTTCAAAATCTCAGAGCTTTTAATCTTCAAAATAAGAATCTTTTTTCTAAGTTTCATTAAAGTAACAGAACTCTTCAAATTCTCATTAAAGTCTTTTCACGTATTCTTGAAAATTGGAGCTGTCCATTCTCTAGGTAACGTTAAAAATAACAAAGTTCTTTTGGGTCCTTTTCAAAGCTTGATGGGATTTACCGAATCAGAAGCTGGTGATGGCAGCAGTGTGGGAGTTGGTTTATCCTTGTCATCTGGAAGCTCTCACCCAACTCAACTGATTTTTCTCACTGAGTCTATTTTTATAACCCTTTCCAATCCTCTCGGGGGATCTAGCCGACTCGAAGCCTTTGACCAATGAGATTGTTTTCCACCCACACGATTTGCGGGGAACCATGGCTCGACAAATGAAATATCAACAGCTCACATGACGTAATGTCTTTCTGTCTTCTTTCTTTCAATTATATCATCGGTCTTCTGATCTCATAGTTTCTGTTCCCAGGAACATTTGTTGGGGGATCTAACCCTACTTGACCTCATCAAGTAAATCCTGACATTTTGTTATGGCTGCTTTCAAAATTTTAGCTTGCCCAAAACAATCCGCTTCGAACACGAAAGAATAATTATATTTCTCTCTTTTCTCTCAGCTGTTAGATAATTTTTCTATTCCCCAGATTTTACAAGTACATGATAGTATTAAAATAGTTTTTTTACATAAGCTCACATCGCGAATTACAATAAAGCACAATTAATAATACCACTAATATTAATTCCTCTCTCTCCGTTGTATTAAACCAAACAAAAAAAGATATACCAGCAGGAGATAGTGTCACATACCTCCCCCACACCCCTGTCGTTTTAAGCATAAAAATGACAAATCCAAGACACTATTTCAACATACAACTTTTCCTCTTTTTTTTTCATTTCTTTTCTTTCAGTCATGCAAATTCAACAAAGAAAAGGTCTTTTACAAGAAAAAAGTCTCTTCAAGCAATTGGAAAAGTTCATTTTCCACCTTTGGTTCCATCTATATTTTATTCAACCTCACCATGCAATTTCAATAACACATTTTATTACTTAACCATGCAAATTTAATAAAAATTCTATATTAAAATGTCTCTGCAGGCAACTGGAAAAAGTTCCTTATTTTCCTTCTCAGTCCTGTTTAGATTTTATTCAAAGCTAAACATGCAATTTCAATAAAAATTCTTTATTAAAAAAAATCTCTGCAGACAACTGGAAAAGTTCCCTGTTTTTTTTTTGTTTTTTTTTCAGTCCTGTCTAAATTTTATTCAAAAATAAATATGCAATTTCAACAAAAAGTTCCAATAGAAAGTTCTTTATTAAAAAAGTCTCTACTGTCGACCTGAAAAAGAATAAAAACAGAAATATGGTGTATGTGTGTGAATATATATATATATTTTTATTTTATCATGACTTGTCCTTCTTGGACACTGTTCTTTTCTGCTTTGCTGGGGTTGGTTCCTCAGAAATATAGACACCATATGGTAACTCCCTTTTTTTTCTTTTTTTCAGTGTAACCTGCCAAAATTCTCCAAAATCGATTCCCGTTCAACATTTTCATATTGCTGCTATTACTACAGTAATGAACATTAAAGTACCTAACACTGCTGACCAATTTATTAGAATATTTCCTTACCATCCACCCAGATCATGCCTTAACGTAATTTTGGGTATTTTCTTTGCTATCAGATTCCATATCTCTATATCATTATCCAAATTACTGTTATCCCAGTTATTTAAGTACCAAACACTGCTGACCAATTTATTAGAATATTTCCTTACCATCCACCCAGATTGTGCCTTAACATATGATTGAGAAATTTCCTTGCTATCGGATTCTGTATTTCTATACAGTTATCCAAATTCCTGTTATTCCAGTTAATTTCTCATCTAATTATTTTCTCGTATTATCTTTTCCACTTACAGTTTCCTTTTGGCTTCCATTTCTCTTCTCAATAATTACTAACAGTAGGGTGATTGTTTTAGACCAGCACACGCCGACCTTTGACCCAGGGTTTCACGCCTCACCCTCACCGACAACTGGCCAGTTTTCCGCAACGGCAGTCACTGTCACACAGGTTCTATTCAACCATGCCTACCTATATTCTTGCTATTTTCATTTACTTGATTTGATTTCTATTCTATGAAGTTTCAACTTCTATTCTAAGACTTCTTCATTGTTTCTCTAGCTATTCTGTCATTGGGTCTACCGCAACGGGTTGCTGTTTCATCCACTTTTTTTTTTTCATGAGGTTTGGCATGCTGGCTTTCTCCACAAGCTCAAGGTCAGTGGTTTATCAGAATTAATATTTGGTTTAATCCAATCAGTTCTAACAAACCATCAAATGAAGGTGGTGCTGAATGGACACAATTCTAGCTCATTTCATATTAATGCTGGATTCCACCAGGGTTTTATCCATGGATAAATCTTTTTATTCTCTTTCACTCCTTGTAAAACCATGTTTCCTAGTTACTACCTTGATTGAAGTGAAAAAATTTACAATGTAAATGTACTACTAAACTAGACATTAATTTTATGTCTGATATCATGACATCAAAGATTCAATTTACTATGTAAATATACTGGATCTGATTGTTTGCTGATATCAGAAAACAAACATGTTGTAACATTATCAAGAACCAGTGAATTCTGTTTCAAAGGATGAAGATCTTTTTGGTCATTTTTATGAAACATTTCAATAATATTGAAAAAATAATCCTTATGTGTTGAATGAAAAAAAAAATTAAAAAATTTTCCAAGGCCAAAATTTTACTCTATTTGTTTAGTTCTTACAGTATTTTGTTGTCACTATTTTAAACAATCCTTTCCAAAAACATGCAATTTAAGAAAAATCAGAACATGTATAAAAAAAAAGGAGAAAAAATTACTATTGTGACAATTTTTATTTTAAATGAATGAAAAGAACTGTAAAACAATAATTGAACACATTTAATACATGTCTATTAAGTTTTACAAACTGTAATGACTATGCATCTCAACTTCAACTATTTCAGGTCAATATGTGGTGAAAACTACATTTGCTTTATTTAAATCAGAATGTTCAAATCAGCATTCTAAACTGATCAGCCCTAACAAATATGATGAGACCCACGTTTTCATAATGACTAATGTATTAAGAGATGTATCAATGTGTACAGAAAGTAAAAAATCTATTTTAGCATTAAACATGCACTGTAAATTGAACACTCCACTTCGCAGACTCTTTGCTTGACTCCACTTTAAAAGTTTTCTCAAAATGTTCCCAAACAAATAAAGGTCATTTTATAAAAAGCAGAACAAACTACATCAGTAAAAATACATTTTTGCAGAAAAAATTATTTTAGTTTAAATGAATTTTTTTTAAAAGAAAGAAAAAAATATGCCTCCATAAAAGACATTTTTTAAATTTTTTTCAGAAAATTGCCTTCTCAATTCATGCAGGATACAGGAAAAAGGCTTTTTATTGGCTATCCTATTATTGAAACTGATTGATACATATGCACAAACACACACTTTTAAATCTTTACTTTTAATTATCCAACACATTAAATAAAATTAATGGTACTCTTTTGTACCAAATACAAGTGTTGTCTGGAATATTCCTGCTGGTGGGAAGTTTTCAACTTATGAAATAAACAAGTAATATTTTATTCCTAAACACTGTTTTGGGAGTGGGGGCTGAATATTTGAAGTAAATGATTTAATTATGCTTGTACTTGCATTTCGTGCACATGAATAACTGCTTAAGAGAAATTAACAATAGACTTATGGCAGAGCTTGCCTCCAGCATTGATACTTTTTATAAAACAATAAATAGCATTTGATTATGATATTAATGAAATATGTCAATGATATAGCAAGTTTGAATAAGTAAGTAACACACTAACATTACACTAATTTATTCAGATGACTGCAATATGCTAATTGGCACCCACAAAGCAATTACTTTTGTAATTATTTTGGTGCCCAAGGCACTCACACATTTACCAATTGCATAACACCAACATGGATGTTATCCTATTTCCAATGAATGTTGTTTACAAATAAAATCTAACACAACTTGATTGTTCCAATATAAAAGCAAATGAAATTAAGATGAAAAAACTGATAAAAAATTAATAAGGAAAATGTTTCATCAAAGAAATTCAAGTATCTTAAGATGATTATACCTATTACAAGGTATGAACAAACAACAAAAACAAGATAAAAAAAATTTCCTTCTAGGTACCATGTTTTATCATTACATAATCATAACTCTCCACAACTTCCTATCCTTGATAGAGCTAAGTATAATATGTCTCCATACCATCCCCTTCCAGTTCAAATCTCAAAGGAAATACTATTCAAAAATTAATAATGACTGTTTCTTCTAAGAAATTCAGATTGTTAAATATTATTGTATCTATGACTACAAGATACAAACAATGAAAATAAGATGAAAAGAAATACTTTTCAAAAATGAATAATGTTTCATTTAAGACATTAGGACAACTTAAGACTACTGTCCTTGATAAGTTTAGTCCAATAACTAATACAGATTTCAATATACTTGCTGCAATTCTGTTGAATGACTTGCAGATTATGACAATCTATTGATTGATCTGAAATAGACTTGTACTATAAAGAGTCAATACATCCAAAGTAATCTGTATTGGGTCTATAAGTTAATAAAACTTGATTTAAATGCTTTTGAATGGAAATATAATGCTATGAACCTCTAGTAATTTTTCTTCTGAACACAATTTCTACATGTAGCACCTAGTAAAGAATTCCAGATAATCCAAGTCAAGTCAGAGTTTTTCTAGGTTTCTAGCTTTATCTACGAAGAGAGATTTCTATCATTACTTTAAACAAGCTAGAGCCATTCTTGAAAAAAGTTAAAGAGAAATCTGGTCCTAAGCGAAATTTGCATCAATTTATAGGTAAAGGGTCTTGACATGTATATAAATAAACTATATCATTCTGTCTTCAGAATAAGAGAGTTCAATAAAAAAAGTGGCAAATAGCACGTCATATTCTCTTCTGATACAGTTATTAGAAATAGCATCAAACACTGAAAATAATGTTAAAATTGTACATGTCCAGTTTCTTTGGCCATTGAATGAAAATTTTTCTACTCTTTTTAAAGGGTAGGATTTTTAAAAGTCATATTTTATTTACCTGGTGAATTTAGTGCACTACTTGTAATGAGTTATTGTTCAATAAAGGTTCAGTAATTGTGGTAACATTTAAAACTTCAATTTACTAACATTTTCATATCAATGTTTCTGGATATAAATATGTCTAAGGTGAATTTTGTTGATGTCTCTTTTCATCTCGAAAGAGATGCTTATTTTTTACCTAGAGAAAGTTCATACAATTAAGTAAACATTACAACTCACAATTTACAGGAGAAAAAGAAACATTAACTGAGACAAACTACCATGAAATTTTAGTTGATAATGAGCTTTCTGATCTTTAGCTGCTTCACTACCTCTTTGGGTAAAGGGAATTAACTAGCATAGATAAATGTCCTAGAAAAAGAAAGTGTGACACTGAGATCCAAAGCCAAATTGGCATGGCCAAGGATGCATTCTGGAAGCTGTGTAGAGTATATTGAGATTGGAAAATCTTGTTAAAAATAATGAAGAAAGTACTGGATTGCTATGTGATGTCTGTTCTTCAATATGGTAGTGAATGCTGGACTATTTCATCAAGGATGGAGTAGAGACTTGAAGCAACCAAAATGTTTAAGAATGCTGCGGATACCATGGACCAAGCATGTGAGTAATGATGAGATTTTAGAGAAGATGGAAAAAAAGAAAATTAATACTAACATCAGCAAAAGACAGCTGAAGTTCCTGGGACGTAATGAGGACGGAGAACTTGAAGAATCTGATACTCACAGGTCAGATAGAGGGAAAGAGATATCAGACACTTGATGGGTTTGGGTTAGGTAACAAGAGAAAGCATGATGAGCCTCTAGGGATAGGGAAATGTGGAAGGTCATGATTGGCTATATTCTGAAAGGGCAGTGCACATAGATTTGTGTAGATGCATGAGCATTTGCTGACTGATGATGACCTGTTGTAAAGTTTGATATTTGTTTGCAGTGGATATAAACCAAGAGGTTCTTCTGTTTGCTGAAACCACAGCAACTGGTTTAAAATGCACTTGTAAAATCTTGTTTTCTGCAAAACTTTGTTATCTTATTTTAGATTTTAAACTTAGTAACTTTTTCATAGAACCTGCATTATATATATATATATATATATAGGAACAGACAATCCGTTTCATGTGTGCCTTTTAAACATACTTCTCAAATGTTTACATGTGAGGTATATTATTAGGTGTGAACAAATACTCAAAGATTGTTTCATAATAACTGAGTCAACAACCAAAATTATTGTTGTGTATTGCTTCATATTTGACTGAGTGCTCACAAGTGATGAAAAGTTGGTCTAATATAATACTTCCAAGCATGCCATACATTGGACATTGTGTCTCACACCTGAAGACCACCTCTACACTCATGCAAGATCAGTTGATGTATATGTTTTTTTCTCATTCGAATCCATTGCTAAATCCGCTGCTATGAAAGTCGGTTCTCTGTGTAGGGCCCGGAAGTTTTTTCCATCTAAATCTATCCTGCACATATATAAATCTACCATCTGCCTGTGCATTGAATACTGCTGCCATATCTGGTCGGGTGCCCCTGCTATTCTCCTCAGGCTTCTCGATAAGGTTCAGAGGAGGGTCTGTAATGTGATAGATACCGACTTGGCAGACCTCCTGCAGTCTCTCTCCCACCGGCGCGACATGGCTTCCCTGTGTCTCTTCTATAAATACGTTCTGGTGCCCCCTAAATACGAATTTGCACGAGATACTAGATTAGCAACTAGATCCCACCCTTTTACAGTGAAACTGATAAAATGCAACCGCAACTTCTACTCCAACAGTTTCTTTCCTCGCACTTCCCGACTGTGGAATTCCCTTCCACACGATTGCTTCCCCGACGGATACAATCTCCAGGAGTTTAAATGTAAGGTCAATAGACACCTCCTAACACACTAACCTGCTCCCATTCCTCCTGACATTCCCTATGTCTAACATTCATTCCTTCCTGACATTCCCTTATGTCTAACCACTCCTTCTCTTTACCTTCCCCTATGTAGCCCCATGCACAATAGTGGCAGTGGAAATGCCTTGCTTGGGGTGAGATGATTAAAAAAAAAAAAAGAAGTCAATGACTTGTTTTGGTTGCCTTGTAGTACTCTGACACTAGGTAATTCCAGTGTATTTTTTTAAATGATTCAAAATATGATAGCATTCTTTCAGCCAGTTTAGTAACATCTATAAAAACAAAACAACAGGATTGTCTTTGATATTGTTTAGTAAAGAGAACATGTTATGAAAAGAGGCAAAAACTTAAATTAATTTTTTCAGCTTGCTCAGAATTATAAGACATACTGAAACTTTTAGATTATTCCCTAAAAAATCATTTTAGCTTTTCTTGTTCAGAGGTCAATGCTCATCAACTACTGCAACTGAGTATTTTTTTTTAAATGTGGCCATAATTAAGCAACAGTTATTCCTGTTTCATTCAAGTTGCTGCACTTCAAATGAAAATAATAGCATTATAATTCAACTTGAGGAGGAAGATTGAATCAAATAATTTAATAAATAATAAGGAGCATGTGGTATTTTCATGTCTTATGTGAGAGATTAAATTTTACATAATTTATGTCATTTTTGCGAAAGAGTTAAGCTTTGTTAAGACAATATATAACCATTAAGAAATACAACTTGTTACCTTCTCTGAAGAACCATTGTTAAATCGACATTCATATACTTTTGTATTCTCTATATCAATTTATTTATAATATTTCCTGAATTATAAACAGCATGTGGTATTTTGGTGTCTCAAGTGAGCAGATAAATTGTGAAAGTAATTTGGTATGTTGATGATAGTCTATTAGAGAAAGTATTATTTAAATAAAAGACCATTAAGAATAGTCATGACCAACATTCTTTGTTTTTCCAGGTGCTAAATTCACACTGAAGTACTTTGTTTTTGTGAATAAATATCTGTTTATATGTGAGTGGGAGGGGCTCTAATATAAATATGTCTGTCTTTAAAAGAGAATGATTCATGACTGAACAGAATTCATCTCCCAACAGATGGAATGCATGACAGTATTACCTTTTGACTGTCTGAATTTCTTAGACATTTTCTTTATTAATTTTGACTAGCTTATCTTTCATATTTTCATTGTTCTTTTTTTTTTTCATTTTTTTTATCTCAAGTATTTTACTTTCTATAAATCTATATATATAGATTAAATTAGACTGAGCTGTTTTGTGTCTGTTACCAAGTAGGTAAAGCATCATGCATGTCAAATAAACACCTCAAGATGTAGGATTTCAGTTCAAATCTTGCTGGAGGTTACTTATTTAATTTTTGGTCATTTATCAACTTTAGAATGTGAAATGTCTTGAAAATTGAAAGTAACAGTAAAATCACTTGTGAAAATTCATAATTAAATTACCTAATAATGAAAAGATGACAATATTATTACTCTGAAGCCAGTAAACAAGTTGATTATTCCTTAGTACCAGCAGGAAAATATTACTTTTTTTGCCTGCACATCTTAATACACCAGATGATTAACAGCTTGAGAGAGAGAGAGAGAGACTCCTTTGTAATTGACACTCAAAAGAAGCAAAGTCAAAATTTAATGCAGTTGAAATGGGTATAGTTTTCTTGTGAGAGAGAGACTCCTTTGTAATTGACACTCAAAAGAAGCAAAGTCAAAATTTAATGTAATGGGAAGGGGTCCAATTTGTTTAAGAGAGATAGAGAGACTTGTGTGTGAATAACACTTGAAAGAAGCAAACTCAAAATCAAGTGCAGTGGGAAGGTAATGGTTTGCTTAGGACAGAGCATTTCCCTTTTAAGTGACACACAAAAAAAAAATCAAACTCAAAATCTCATGTGGTGGAAAGGATCCAATTTGTTTGAGAGAGAGAGAGAAACTTCTTTGTACCTGAGACTTAAAAGAAGCAAACTCAAAATTCATTGCAGTGAAAGGGTAGTTTGTTTAATAAGTAGTGACAAATTAAGAATGAATATACAGTTCTTCTATATGCCATGCCTCTTTGGGACATTGGAGATCATGGCACTCCACAATTGCCTGTCCTTTCTAACTCTAAATAAATTTTGTTTTCTTTCCTAAATCTTATTCTGCCACACATTTACTCAAGCTCTCTAGCTAGGTGATATATTGTTTTCATCTCCCCCTCTTGTCTTCAATATTCAATAAGTATCAAATTTTCCAAACACTTTTCTCATTATCTGCCCTAGAAATTTCAACTTTTTCATCTCTGAAAAGATTGTCCAGCATTCATCTTGCTTCTTAATACCTTGCTTAGCTTTTGGAAGACATCTTTCTCTATCCCAATGCTCCTTCGCATTTCAGTGTCGCACTTTCAATTCTCATTTAAAACTCTTGCAAGATATTTAAATTGTTGTACTTGTTTGATTTTAATAACTCCAATTTATAATTTGCATGTTGGGAAGTTCCTTTTGCTGACAACCATACATTTTATATTCTTACAATTGATGTTTAGTCATTTCTTCTTACTTTCCTTTACTACATTCTGTAAAAAGGTCTTATAGTTTACTACCGATGTCAGCTATGCCATCTGCGTATCACATATTGTTAAGATTGTAGCCATCAATAATGAATCATTTTAGACTTCTTATACTTCTGTTTGACACTGATGTTATTGTTCCTGAAAATATAGCGTAACAAATGTTAGTAATAATTTTTTCTTTAATAATTAATGTAGAATATATATTTTGTCCTACATTTCATTTGTTTCACCTTAGGGTAAGAATTTAATTCAGCTTTGGTTTATTCAGCAAAGCAGATTAGCACCAGTAAATATGAACTGTTTTATTTTCATGTTACTGGTCTTGAACTTTTACCAAGCATAGATGGGTTATTTCAAATCATTAAGAATAATTATTGTGCAAGATTTAAACCAGTGTCCCTCTTTCTTGTGAAAATATACCAGCTGTTTTACCAATTATACCATGGAGATCTTCCAGATACATTCATTCATGTCTAAACATATTGCCATTTCTTATCTTCCAAAAAAGTCATTGAAGCCAGGGTTCCAAATGCTGTTTTTCTTTTCTTTTTTTTAAAAAAAAATAGAAAACATTATCTTCTTTATTTGCCTTTTGTCAGTTTAAGCTGAGCTAAGGAAATATCAACAAAGCTTAGAGGAACTGTAGTTTGAAGGATATTTTTCTCAGCTTAAAGAAAAACTTACTGCAGCTCTGTCAGAACTGAAGTCTCTTCTTTAAACTAAAAAAAAAATATATAGCACTTCCAATAATTATTGGGATAGCAGGGTTCCTCAAATATGTTAACTTTATTTAAACTTATCCAAAACACAATGCTGTTAATAAAAATATTCACAATTATAATAAGATATTCTTAATTTTTCATGACTGCATATTTTTAATCACAGCACTTAGATTGCAAAGTAAAAAGCTTTTGATTAAAAGAATAGCTAAAATTTTGTAATAACAATCCTTCATTCCAGAAATTTAGACACAGTGATTTTTATAAACATTATCTTGATTTTGTTGTTTATATCAAGCATTATCAATCTTTATTAATTTTTAACTCCTATTTTCATGGCAACTGCTCTGACGAGCTTTTTTCCATGGTGCCCCAATCACAGGAATTTAACCATGTTGCTAGATTGGTGTCAAGGTTCCATACTTTTACCATTGATACAGTTGAATGTAACTTCCTCTTCTACTCTAACAGTTTTTTTTCTCGCATTTCCTGCTGTGGAACTTTTCTTTTACTATGATATTTCAACTAGTACATTCACACACTTCATCAGATGTAAACCATATATCAATGATAGTGAGATTGTAACAACACAAAAGATTAGAACAATCAACATAACTCTTGAGCATAAATTTAAAAAAAAACATTCACAATCTTCCTAAAGATTATAAAATGGAATATATCTTGGTCAAAGGTTGGTAAGGGCATTAACAAAATATTTGGAAACAGCTATGAGAATCCAAATAAATCATTACAACATTCTAGCAGCTGAGTATAATGGCATTTCCCCTACTCAATCTTTTTCAATATTCTTTGCTTTTGTCATGTCATTCTGGCCCTCAATGCTGAATTCCATTTCAAATTTTATCCTGACTTTTCAGCTCTTAATGCTGAATCACATTTCAGATTTTTCTCTCAATCCACTCTCTATCCTTTGGGAAGATACTGTTAACTCCATAACCAAGATTCCATGACAAACTCTACAAACATATCACAGTATATATCATAATGGATTATATCATGCTGAAAAATATTTACTGCTTTGCAATCATGTTGCCCTGACTTAGTCTATTAACTGGCACACTAAGCTCAACACAGACCTCAAGCCAGATCAGGCTGAAAATGGACTACTGCTACCATATATGGGCAGGAGCTGCCCAGTCTTCACTTTCAAATATCAATAGAGTTCAAAGGCTTCTACGGATCCTTCTGGGTGATGAATTATTTTCTGCCCTACAACCCCTTTTGCAGACAAAACCTTGCAAATTTCTTCCAGCTCTATTGCTGTTTTCATAGAAAATGTACAGACAAGTTACATTCCTTAGTTCTACCAGTTCTTACCATCACAGCTAAGACCTGCCACAATATGCACATTGTAGCAAACCTCATTCCCTTTTGATTCCATTGGTGAAATTAAGTTCAGCTAGAGCAACTTTATCCCACAAACCAAAGCTTTTGTATAACCAACTCCCAAATTACTACCATCCTAACCTGTTCAAATCTAGGGTTAACTATTACCTTCCTTGCATATCCATATAAACTGCAAATCTTACACTGTAGATCTCTAGCTAGAGTAGCTCTTGGGCCTTGTACAGAGTGAACATCATTGTAAAATAAAAAAAGTGCATTTTCACATAAATGCTAATCATTCCAGATAATATGATCACAGGCTAAAGAATCTCTTGGGGTTTATTTTAACAGCACTGGACAAATGATATTGTTATTCTTACATGAATTAGAAGATAAATATTGATCTTAAAATAATCATTTCTCTCCAGAGAAGTCAATAAGAAACTTGTAAAATTCATCAAAACTGTCAGGTTTATGCAACAAAACTAGTCAGAAGAAAAACACCCCTCAGAGAAAATTCAAGACGGAAAAACAATAAGAGAAGCAATTTACATATAATTTATAGCAATTTATATCAATAACTCCATAGCCCAATGATGAAAAAAAATTTATTTTATAAATATTCATTTTTCTGCATACCCCACTTCTTTATCAATGGGTGGTTGTGTGCGTGTGGTCTGATGCTAGCAGCTTAGAATGAGAAATTGAGTTCTTTATATTCATTTATGTGCAAATACTGTTTGAAAAAGTATGCTTCCATCTCTTTTCACTCAGCTACAGGCTCAACTCAGAGAGTTCAGTTCGAATTCTAGTTGAATTTGTTGCATTCACTTATGCATAACTATCTTTTGAAAGGTATTAATCCAGCTGAATTCATTGCTTTCACTTACACACAAATACCCTTAGGAAAGGTATTAATTCGTCTATTCCTTCCCGTTATGGGTTAAATAACAGGAC
Organism: Ascarosepion bandense; assembly: GCA_037127315.1. Lineage (NCBI taxonomy): Eukaryota > Metazoa > Mollusca > Cephalopoda > Sepiida > Sepiidae > Ascarosepion > Ascarosepion bandense. The sequence goes on from JBBBDQ010000714.1 coordinate 3,186,889, forward strand.
AGATTGGGTTCTCTAGCCTTGGTCGGCAACCAGTCTACCACAGAAAGCAATGGCAACCTACTGCAGGATAATCTTCTGTCCAGTCAGTCATGTCTCTTTCGAGACATGATCACCCAAGCATGTATCATGTATGGCACTTAACTGACTGATTAATCCATCTCTTCTCAGTCCAACCATGGATTAAATAGCAAGACAGATTGGGTTCTCTAGCCTTGGTTGGCAATCAATCTACTGCAGAAAGCAATGGCAACCTACTGCGGGAAAATCTTCTGCCCAGTTAGTCATGTCTCTTTCAAGACATGATCACCTAAGCATATATCACATATGGTACTTCACTGACTGATGGGTTAAATAGTATGAATTTATCTGGAAAAACTCTTGTTATCTCCAAGAAATTGGTAATGCAATATTTACTCACAAAAAATAATTAGTCTTACAATTCTCCCCCAAAAAATATTTTTTGGTTTTAAATAACTCAGAGATTTGATAATTAGTAAAAAAAAAAAAAAAAAAAAAAAAAAAGAAAACAAATCAAGTAGTCTTTATCAATGCATTTAACTCAGTAGTGAATAATCAAAATATAGTGGAAGCAGTATACAGTGAAAATTTCAGATAAAAATTCAGTTAATAATTTTATATATAAATGTGTGTGTGTGTGTGTGTGTGTGTGTATACTTTTTGTTATTTCATTTAATTCAGTAGTTAATATTATAGTGAAAAGTGATGAAAGCTTCCGATAAAAATTTTGTGTGTTTGGGGTTTATGTTCATACAACTTCAGATAAAAAAACTAAGTTAATAACTGTGTGTATGTATAGTGAGAGAGTATCAATACAAATATAAAATTTGTCACTTAGCTGATGTTACCTTCAACATTCTGACTCTAAAGTTTCATAAACAGACCCTCCAGCAATCATTCCGCCCACTTGTCATAGGATGTCAGTAATTATATATATATATATATATATATATATATATGAATAAAATAATAAGAAAACTTTTCTTTAACAATGCTTTTCATTCAGTATTAATCTAATCTAGGACTGAATATCATAGTGAAATTAGATAAAAATTACGCTTATTTTTTATAGTTGCAGATCAGGCAATAGACTTGTTGGTTTACTCTTGTAAATAATTGTTTGTTTAGTCATCAATAAAATATTACATAATATTACCTACTAATACCAGAGCCTTTGAAACCATAAATCCCAAGACAAATTTCAGTCTTTAATTGGATCACAAACAAATGTTGCCCATTTATTTCTAAGGTATGTTCTACAACATCTTTGTTGTATTTGTTTAGGAGATTTTTTTGTTTTTTGGCCCAAGCTTACATTAACCATCAGAGGAAAACTCTCTTAGCATATACCTTGTATTTTAAACTCTTTGATGATTTATCTTTTTCATGCTTTTTCTTCCTCAATCCCTTAAAGAACATGTGTGTGGCACTCAACAAGTCCAGTGTTGCAGAAAGCAGAGTCCCCATTAATGCACTGCATTTTACTCTTCAATTGACTGAAATCTATTTTATGTGACTCACTAGACATGTAAAGTGCCACTGTTTTCAATTTTCCAGTTAAGTGAGACAGGAATAAAGATGTCTACCTGGCGCATTGCTTGGAAATGCCAAAGTTACATTGGGAGAGAAAGAAAAATATCAATGAAATGCTTAGTAGATAGAGCAATGGACCGAATTCAGCTTCTAAGATAAAATATTTATTAATAGAATACAAAAAAGGATGATAAAAAGACTAACACTTAAATCAGACCAAGAAATTTTGAGATCTGAAATTACATTCTGTCTGAATAAATCAAGTTGTATGAACAAAGTATTGAATGAGGGAATATATATGTTTGTAACTTAACAGTTATTAGTCAAGGTTTTATGTATATAATGTATTATGTTCAATCTATATGATTGATATTAAATACTGAATTAAGTGACTTGACAAAAAAAAATTATATTGAAAAATATTTGCGTAAAATTTTTACCATAAAGCTACATAGTTTTTAATATATAATATTTTTTGCTAAAAGTTCGCCCAATGCAAGGCCGAAGAGCGACTTAAGGTAGAGCATTAATGAATAAAGTTGTTACATGAACATAAGTGGAGGAAGTAAGTACAGATATGTAGGACACATAGCAGTTGACTCTAGACTTGAAGATATGAAGATTGTAGCAATCAGGAAAGTAACCTCTTGCCAGTCTATTCCAAAAAGCAGTTCTTGGAAAGAAGCTGAGTGGAACTTCCTTCTTACCAATGGACTACAAGAAGAAGGAAGATGATTCAACCCTGCATATGTGGCACAGTGTGTCCAACCTACAAAGGCCTGATTTGGTAGAACTCAGGAATGTAGCTTGTCTGAACTTTTGACATGGAAATAATAACAGTAACAACAGACTTGCAACATTTAATCTCTGGGAAATGGGATGAAGTATTAAAAATAATTCATCACTCACAAGATCATGTAAATGCATCTGAATTCTGTCATAGTTTGAAAGTGTTGGGTTTGACATCTCCAGCCTAGATATGGCTGCAAGATTCCATTTTTGTTCAGATCTAATTCTTGTAAATATGAGTTCTACTTGATGTCTGGAATGAACTGAAGTTTCAGTAGATGTTCAAAGAAAGCATAATTATGTTTTTAAATATTCACTATTTTCTTTGAAAATACATACTAAATTTTTTTTCACTATAACTTTTCTTTATTTTCTTCTATCAAACCACCCTTTTACATTTTATCTTAACATATTTCCTATGTTTATTTATAAAGCCAAAAAGATTACTTTTGATGCAGATCAAAATGGGACTTTCTTTTGTAACAAAGTCGATCATCATGTTCAGCTCTTAATATCTCAATGAAAAGGCTCACGTGCAAGAGGATTTGCACGGAAATCACAAGGTTGATTATTCACACAAAGAAAAATCATTATAATATGATCTTAGATATATAAACTGAATCTTCACTTTAGAAGAAAATTTTCATTAAATAAATCACACACACATACATATATATATATTTTGAGAAAGGTTTCATCTGGGTGGTAAAGGGGGAAAAAAATGGAATTAAAGTCCGAACTACCTGCAACAAAAATTTCTTTCAAGTTAAAGATAAACTAAATAGCAGAACATTCAATTGAGCAAAGAAAAATAGTCATAGAAAAATACAACAAATGACTTACATTGAAGAAATTCAACTCTGAATAGAATCTACCCACTGGACATGAGAAAAAGTGACAAGTTTCTTTGATTGTCCAAAGTATTTAGGATAAATAAATATTTAGTATTTAGTATTTAGGATAAATAAATTCTTGGAGATTATAGCTGTCGGGAAAGCAAGTATATGGAAGGGAATTCTACAGGCGGGAAGTGCAAGAAAAGAAGCTGATGGAGTAGAATTTGCATTTACAATTTAATGGTTTCACAGTAAAAGTGTGAGACCTAGTTGCTAATCTTGTGGCTCAAGGAAATTCATATATAGGGGTACCAGTGAGCTAAGTTCATTGGAGCAACAAAAATTTCTGACAAGTTAAAGATAAACTTCATAGCAGAACGTTCAGTTGAGCAAAGAAAAGTAAACATAGAGAAATGCAACAAATGACTTACATTGAAGAAATTCAACTCTGAATAGAATCTACCCACTGGACATGAGAAAAAGTGAAGAATTTTTTAGGAGTGGGGAGGAGTAGTAAAATAATATTCAATACACAGCCCACACAATTGGGACGACTAGTTAGATACAAGTGCTTTGCAAATAGACAATTTTAACCTTTTAGCAGATGCCAGTAATCAGACAGGACTGAGGAATCAGATATCTTACTACACGATTACCCTAACTAAAGGAGTGACCATTTGGCAGAGAGGGGTTTTCATCTGGGTGGTAAAGGAAAAAAAAAAAAAAAATGGAATTAAAGTCCAAACTACCTGCAACAAAAATTTCTGACAAGTTACAGATAAATCGTCACTTTTTCTCATGTCCAGTGGGTAGATTCTATTCAGAGTTGAATTTCTTCTATGTAAGTCATTTGTTGTATTTTTCTATGACTATTTTTCTTTGCTCAATTGAATGTTTTGCTATTTAGTTTATCTTTAACTTGTAAGAAATTTTTGTTGTAGTTTGGACTTTGGACTAAGTTGAAGCTTTTACTTTATTTTTTATTTTTAAATTGGAGTAAATAGACCCTTCTATATCGCCCAGTTCACACTCCACCCACATCCATTGTCCTGCAATTTCCTGAGTGACATCCCTTGTAATAAAATATTTAGCCTTCCTGTTGAAAACTGTGTGGCTGAGATCTCCTCTTGGGTTAAGGCTGGCATTGATGCTTTCATTCCTGCCAGAAAGTTGAGACTTAAATCCCACTCATCCCCCTGGTTCTCCCCTGCCTGCTCAGCTGCCATCGCTTACCAATGTCTTATGTTTAATCATGAGCCATTCTAAACATCGTATTTTAGCTTTAATTTCAGTTGAAAATAAAGACAAAGATTCTCCAACATTTGGATAATTTTTTATTAAGTTGGTTCTAAGCTTTTGGTTCACATGAGCCATGTTAGCAAAGTTTTATGTCAACACAAGATAAAATCGTCGCTGATGGTGGATGCTTTTGTGTTACTGTCCTTATAACCTCTCTGAAGAAGGCCCATGTGAACTGAAAGCTTAGAATCAACTTAATAAAAAATTATCCAAATGTTGGAGAATTTTTGTTTTTATTTTCAACTGAAATTAAAGCCAAAATACTGTTTAGAATAGCTCATGATTAAACATAATAGACGTTCATTGTCTCTTATATTTAATAGTATATGTTTAGAAAAAAAAAAAAAAAAAATATATATATATATATATAGGGTACATCAAGCAATTGAGAACAACTTATAAAAGAGAATAAAGATATTGAACAGAAAAAAAAAATCAGTATTTTTTTAAATTAGTATACATATACAACTTAAAAAAAGCATTTATAGATTATTCAATAAAATCAAATTTATTCTTGATCCTGATAAAGACTGCATACCCAGATGAAGTTGTTCTTGTTCATTTGTTCCATCACATCCATAATGGTATCATTCAGTGAGTCCTTGGTATTATGGAACCACTGGCTGTTTTCCTGAGGAAAAATATCCCAGGCATAGTAGTCCAGGGGATTCAAATCATAGGAGCTTGAAGACTATATAAAATGACTGAAAGTTCCCAGAAAACCACTCCTAGTCATTGTGGAAGAAAGGGAAGGGTTTTACTGGGGCACATACATCTATCCACTTTATTCAAGGCTTGACCATTTTATCTAGCACTTTTATATAGACTGTGGTATTGACTCTGAGTCACTAGAGTCAAGAAGAAGTGAGAAGGCATGGTATTGTCCTGGTTGCTCATAACCTCTAGAACTTAGCATACAACACCATATGTACCTCTTTAGGAGAAACACCTGGCCTTTTTCACAAAACAGATTACCTCCAAGATTCTGTATTTGGCAGCTATTGTCACAAGCAAGGTGTAACATTTTGTACATTATAGCAGATTAGAAGATGCCATTTTAATGCTCTCAATTTAAAAGAAAAGTGAGAATGTTCAGATTAACATTACATTCAGTCATCTTCTATTTATGATCCATTATAAACACATGGCACTGCCTCACTATATATATATATATATATATATATATATATATATATATATATATGAGACTAGGTAGAAAATAGAAGAGATAAATGGATTGATTTGATTTATATTCTACTTCTTATCAACCTTTCGCAGGTTGTTTAAAGCCAAAAAATATTTTTAGATTGTGAGAATTTTTTACAAGGTAATAATTATTTAATAACACATTAATTACTAATTAACCCATAACTGAGGAAGAAGTGGTGGATAGATAACTTTCACAAGGATAGGTGAATATAACAAATCTAATTGGAACTGTAACTTGGCTCTTCAATTAGCAATTCAAAGCAATCATTTATTACACCACTTGCACATCCAATCTTAGTGCACTAAGAGGTCACCCGTCTAGATACTGACCAGGATCAGCATTGCTTAATTTCAGTGAGTGTACAAAAACCAGTGTTAGAGATGAGATGAAGGTGTTTGTTAGTAAGATATGGCAGATAATGGCACAATCATGAGAGTCATGGAAATATTTTAGAAAAGCTTTTGGTCTTCATTAGGCTAGGGAGGAGGATGATATATGAATAACGAAAACCAGATATTTATAAGTAAAAATACTTCAACTATATATCAGACCATAGATGGGTTAATGACTGTAGATAGCACAGAAATTAAATTTGAGACCTTAAAACTGATAAAATTTAGAAGTTCAGTCTGGAAATGTTTAAGTTTATTAAAAAAGATTGAACAAGACTGATTAATTGCAGATACATAATGTTCAAAGATTACAATTTGATTAAAAGTCTACATTGCACTTTTGTCTCTTGAAAACTTGTGAATTTGATTTGGTCAGATTAAGAAGAAAACAATGGAATAACATTGCTTGATAAAGTGAGATTTAAGTGATTCAAATTTCTGCTTTAAAGCCAAAGATATGTTGTCAATACACTGTTTTGGTGATTTTAACTGTTGAAGACCAAACATTTCAATATTAGCCTCTGGGTCAATGCAAGCTGTTCCACAGACACCACTAGATGGCAATGTTACCATTAACTACCTATCAGGTGTATTGAGATTAGTCCAGAGAAAAGCTAACTACCCAAAGAAAATGAAATCAGATTTTGGCAGCAGACAATGGTTTCCTTTCCAAAATACATAACCACATGGTTATATGCTTGTTGAAATAACTTGAATCGCTATCAATCTCAGTAAAATGGTTATGGAGCTATCTATTCAAATGAATTTCATCCATGCATAGAGGATTTAGTTCTACAGAACATAGTATGGTTGGCCTCCTCTCTAAAAGAAAAAATCAAGTGTAGCAAAAGAAATGGCAGGTATGAGAATATTCTCTGAGGCACAGACACCCGAAACAAATTCAATCACATGGTTGCACAAACTTGGCTGACACAAATACATGGCATTGAACATTTACTGTGGGTTACTTGTAGAAATTTAATCAGAAATAAAATTTAACAGGACTTACAGACAGAGCTCAGTAGTAAAACAAAGGACACTTACTACCCAAGGTTTGGTCATAGTTATTTACCAAGTTTATGTTTGTCTGCTACGGGGTCACAATTATTGGGCACACAGTGACAATTAAGCTCATTATGGTCATAAGTATCTGCAGGAATAGCTTGCTAACCATTCACTCATAATGAACACAGTAATTGATATTTACTTAGCTTAGTTCTACAGTTAGTGGACTAAATGTTGGTTTTTCTTTCAAGTGCTCTCTCTCAAGAATGAAAATAAACTAAAACTAAGTGCATTGACAATCAGTCAAGAAACATTTTAGTATCAACAGCCTTAAGCATCTTTCTATATTTCTCAGATGAGGTATTGTAACTATTTTCATTATTCAGGCTGTTGTCTTCATCTTTACTGTCACATTCATAACATTTTGGCCATTGTACACACTAGCCACTGGATGTGCGTTGTGGTACAGTGGATATCAGCTTGGAATGAGAAACCGGGCAGCCGAGTTCGAATTCCAGTTGAATACACTGTATTCACTTACGCGCAAATATCCTTGGGAAAGGTATTAATCCGTCTCTTCCTTCCAGCTATGGGTTAAATAGCAGGATAGATTGGGTTCTATAGCTTTGGTCGGCAACCAGTCTACCGCAAAAAGCAATGGCAACCTACTGCGGGATAATCTTCTGCCCAGCCAGTCATATCTCTTTCGAGACATGATTGCCCAAGCGTGTATCACGTATGGCACTTAACTGACTGACACGCTAGCCTTCTTCAGATGATATTTGTTGGGATTTTGAACAGAACCCTTTATTTATTTCATGGGAGTAGATTATTATAATGCCACATACGATGCCTTTGGATATCTGCTTTAATCAATTTTCCATGATAACTCACCAAGTTTTTGTACTGTTACAAGTGCATAAAAGCATTGGTTGACTGATCCAAAAAGTGAATTGGTCCAAAGAGTTCAAACCCTGGCCTCAATGTAAATAATGTAAACAAAGAAGACTATGTTGCACCATATGAATAATAGCCTGCTTGCTTACATTGAAAATCACTATAAAAATTGTAGCTTTCTCTTAACCACTGCAAATTGTGAGAAATACAGAATTACTCCAACTCACAAGATCCATACGAATGACAAATTTTGGTTCTGTCTAGCCAGCTAACTAGTGCAGTCCTTCATAATACAGTTGATAAAAATTGAGAATAATCCAAATTAATGCATTACTATAGCAAAACACATACAAGTTAACATATATATTTGAGTATAAACCTACTTCATGTAAAGTGCAACCCTTGAATTTTTTTGTGAAAAACCTGATATTTTCATATAGCTGATGTACAACATGACCCCAGCTTCTTATCTATACTAGAAAGCCTACCAAAGTCAAATATTGCAATAGTATACACTATCCTGAACAAATTCCATAGCAAATAAATGGTCTGCGTTCGTTTTTGTACAAAGCTACCTCAAAATGTTGAGAAAAACCATTTACCATAAAATATCTGATAAAAAGATTTAGATACCATACTCTTGTTTTCGTTATGTAACATAAGAAAAAAATAATAGCAGTAAATGTAAAGAATATAATAAATAAAAGTAAATATAAATAAATTGAGAAAGCTAAAATAAGGAACACAACTGGAACTTTTATTGTATATATACAAATCAGACAAAAGGGGTACCACTGAAAAGGCAATACCTCAGCAATGTAAACACATCCAAACAAAAATGAACACAAATTGGAGGAAGGAAAAAAAAACATTACTTCTTCATTAATATCAGGTAATTGTAGATTTTCAGTACAAATAGTGAATGACATTCTGCTGTTCATGTAGTAAAAGAAAAAAATAATTTACACTATTGGAGGCAGGCTAAAGGAGCTTACCTGTACCTTTAAGCTGAGCCAAAGGTACTGAGAGATTTTTTAGGCCTACAAAGAAAGTTATGGACACCAAAAATACATTCATTTTAAACCCTTTTTATTAACCACTTTCTCCTAGCATCATTTTAAACTGACACATTTTTATACTTTCTTTGAGCATTTTGCTTAAAATTTATATTTTCTTAATTTCAAAAGAAAACTGAAATTTTCGCTTTCTAAAATTATAATTTTGCAAAATGTTTGGATATATAAAAATAGAGTCAGTTATAAATTGAGATTCACACATATCTGGTAATAGTGCACAAAAATAATCTGCCCATCCCTCTTCTACAGCAAGATACTATCTCTCTGAAATAAGAACAAAATAAAAAGAGAGAGACCAATGAACTTTTTTAATCATTTCACCCTAAGAAAGGCAATAAAGCCGCTAAAACACAAGGGGTTACTGAGGGTAAGAAAATATGAAAAAAAATGCTATTAAAGAGAGATGATAATAAAAAAACGGAAATTAAAAAGACAAAAGATAATGACTGACATTACATTTAAATTTTTGAAGATCAAAGTTGACTGGAAGAGATTTCCTCAACTGAGAAGTACAAGAGAAGAAATTGATAGCATAGAACTTAAAGTTACATCTAGCCATTTTAACAGTGAAATGATGAGACCTTGCCTCCAATCTGCCAATCTAGTATTGTACTTAAGTTAATAAGGTAGAAGTGCCATAAAGCAAAGTTCAGAGCAATTACCCTTAAAGTATTTATAGAAAAGGCACAGGAAAGCTCTATCATGTCAGTTAGAAAGTGACTGAAGTCAAGATGCCAGGTCAAGACCACTGACATTGCAGATGATTTTTTTGATTTTATGAAGAATTTCTATATATATGTAACAGGAAGGACAGCTAATATTAAAAGCAAGAACAAAAGGGTAGACTTTCAAGATAGATTCTGGCAAGAAAAATTGTCTAGTACAACACAGTAAACCAACTTTCCAAGCAGAAAACATAGTAATTAATTCAATTTAATTTTTCCACTTCCTTTCAGCAGAAAACCTTAGTCCAAGAAGCATCAATGAGCCAATCAGTCATGTTGATAGAAGACAAAAAGGGTTCTCAAAAAACAATTAAAAGATAACTTCTTTTTTTTTTTTGGAGACATTAAAATTAACAAGCCATTCATTGCTCATTGTAGATCACTTTTGAGATCAGCTACTAATTTGACCTCATCAAACCAATCAGACTTCCTATTAAAACAGAAGTAAATAGTTTTATCATCAGCATAGATACTAATTTGAGAACTGATGACATCAGAAAGATTATTTATGAAAATTTAGAACTATCCAAGGATAGAGCTCTGTGGAGTGCCTGCATTAACGCAAAAAGATTTAGAAGAGCGGACATTCAAGATAGGTTTCATTTCACAATTTGCTACGAAAGACTGAAGCAGTTCAAAAATTCATTCAGAATTCCTAAAACCTTTCAACTTATCAAGATTAGTATACCAAACTCTCAAATGCATTTGGGATATTCAAAGTAACAGCCCAAGCTTCAGAATTCTTATCTAAAGCTTGATAGACACTTGCAGCAATAAACATTAATATATCAGCAGTTGACATAGAGATGCAAAAGCTATATTGCTTATCTGAAATAAGACTTGAGGGGTAATGTGCTCAACCAATTCAGAGTTAATTGAAGACTTTAGTAGTTTGCTAAAAAGTGATAGAAGGCTAAAAGGCTGATAGAAGAATCAAACAGTTTGCTTGAGTTATTAATGACAAACTGAAGAGAATTTTTAACAAGTAGGAAACAAGAATCAGTAAGGCATTTATGATAGAATTTACAGAGAATATGAGCCAATTCAGAAGCACATTTCTTAAGGACTCTTGTAGAGAAAACATCAAGTCCACATGGTTTGAGGGGATCAAATTTAGAGATGACAGCAGAAACCATGGATGGAGTTATAAGATATTAACATCTCAAATTAAATGAACAGAAGAGGAATAGAGAACTTACTCTGATTTCAGAGCTGCTAGTAGTCACAGGAACCTGAATTGTTAGAGGCTATACAGTTCCTCATTTTATCAGGAAACAATGAATTTGCCTCTTTAAGAACATTTAAAATTACAGACACATGTAGACATCTGTTGTGATCAGAACTATCACCTAGAAAAAGTGATTCTGTTGGACTATAGTGGCTGAACCGGCCAGTATGAATCAATCAGAAAATTGTGGTTTCACCAGGTATTTATGAGAAGGTATAAAATCATCAATTCTAGCTTTAACCCAAGAAGGAACCATGTGATATGCTTCGCAATAGGAAGGTTAAGAATATCACTCCAAGGAGCATCTCAAATAAAGTCACAAAATGAATCCCAATTAGTATGCTGGTAACAGAAAGAAGTCTTGTATAAAAAGGTTCCTTACTAATAACTGATTAAAAATAAATATCTGTAGATACTACAGTATGCTCCAAATGGTGATGCTCAATAAGAACTAAGAGAGAAGGTAAGGAACAAATCAAGTAAAACAACTGTTGGTCAGAATTATTAAGGAAACAAGTAGGGAAATTAGCTATTTGATGAAGAAACTGAGCAATGAAAAATTAAAAGTCTGAATACAGGCAACAATAATAACATTAGAATGCTTAAGCCACTTGATGTGATAAGCATTAAAATCACTAAACACAAAAATGTTCACAGATGAATGTAGAGAGAAGGAGATTCATTCCTATATTATCAGAATTTTTGTTTAAGATATTACAGTCCCGAGAAGAATGATAGCAATAAAGGGAAAAGAGTTAACTGTGCAATAACAAAAGTTGAAAGCACATGAAAGAATAGTTGGTGGTCACAATAGGCAATTCCTTTACAATTGTGAGATTTCCCCAAATATAAATACTAAGGTTGTACATATGTATCCTAGAATCTTTTTGACAAAGACGAATGTAGCCTGAAGGAAAAAATTAATTTGTGACAATAGAATTTAAATTAATTTCACAAAGTGGAAAGATATCTGAAGAACATTTCAAGGGAAAAGATTCAACACTACAGAAATTGGTACAAGTGTCATGAAAGAAAGGTTGGGGATTTGTTTAGTGGTTTACATATTTCTTTTCATTATATCTGTTATAAGATTTTGTTTTAAAAAGAAAAAGGCCAAAATAATTATCACTATCCATCGTCTATGGATATATAAACTGGCCAGAAGGCAACTCAGACTAAAGCATAATATGAACTCAGGGTTTCCCATCGGAAATGCATGCAGGGATGGCTATCCATGCATGACATGGCCCCTTGAATACCCTTATTTTATGTGACTTTTGATCAGAGTAGCCTCTCTAAAGGCTACCAAAGAGTTTGGGCTCCTTACTAACACTCAGAAGCAGCAACCATAAAACTGCCAACGCAATAACTTAATAACAAAAAAAATTGTGGCCACTGATCAGTCCCATCACCAAAATGTTAAAACAGTTAAATTATTATGGCCATGAAAGAAAGAACCGATAAATCACATCCTGAACAGGAAATAAGGATTAAATTTCTACTGTTCAATAAACATGGAAGTACTACTATTCCACAATAAGTTGATAACTTTTCTGTTTAATGTTTACATAGTTGTAAAAAGTATTTACCTACCAAATATTCAGACATTTTTCAAATTGACTTGTCTAACCAGAAGAAACAATACCAAGTCAGCTTCCATCATTTTGGAAAGATAGACATTTTTTTTAAATTCTTTTTTATTACAATTCTCATACATTGAGATAGTGTTTTGTTCTTTTTGCCCATGAAATGTTCAGGGGGAGACAAGTCAGTCACGCAATATTTAAAAAATTGAATTTGATCTACAAAAAGCATTTCCACAATAAGATGGAATTATGTCAAATAAACAATCAATGACTGATTAGAATATTCAAGAGACAGCTTTGAAACCAGAAATTTGACCTGAAAAGATAAAAACATCTGACCCTCACAGCTAATATCTTTGGTCAGATACTCATTAAAGAAGTTTGATGAAAAGCTTCTGTGTGCGTGTGTTATTGTGAATGGCACACATAAAAGATTACATGTATTTCAATCTTCTGATAAAAGGAGGAGCTGAAGAAATTCTAACAAAACTGATACATTGCACACACAAAATAATGTACTGTATTTAATGACATAAGACTATGCTTATCCCCCCCACTCAAAGAAAATGGTGAAAAATATTTCCTGAGTAGAATGAGGTCACTGGTAAAATTATGTTTACTCACAGACTAGAACTTGCACCTATTTTTTATGGCTTATCAACCCTTTGCAAGTAATTTAAAGCTAAAACATTTCAGATTAGAAGCGGTTATAGAACACTGTGTTCCAAATGATCACTTGTTAAAGTACTGACTAGGCTCAATACTGATTAACTTTGGTTGATCAAATGAGAACCAGAATCTGCACATAACCTAATTAAATAATAGTAGAAAATGGAAAATAAATAGTTAGGATTTTATATCATCGAATGTGATAATGAGTTAAATCTTGTATCATTCAGTTAAGTGTCATATGTGAGACACACTTGGGCAATCTTTCAAGATATGATTGACTCGGAAGATTTTCCTGCAATAAGTTGCCATTACTTCCTGCAGTAGACTGGTTGCCAACCACACCTATTGAACCTAATCTGTCCTGCTAAATAGCAGGATAGATTAGGTTCTATAGCCTTGGTTGGTAGATAGAGGAAGAAGAGATGAATTAATACCTTTCCCAAATGTATTTGTGCAAAAGTGAATGAAACAAATTCAACTGGAATTCTAACTTGGCTCTCGGTTTTAATTCTAGTGGATATCCATTACACCACAACACACATCCTATCTCGTATACAAATTTATATTTCAATGCATTTTTTATGTCTTTTTTTTTTATTGGTATGTATGGCAATGTTATGATGAGGTGTGATATTGGAAATTGCTACACAAACTGACCTGCTATGGAATCAGAGTGTCATCTCTGTTAGTAATATTATCTTGACTTGTATTATTAGATTAATCATCATTAACCATTATTAATTTTTGTTTAGTATTTCTTTCAACCTTCCTTAATTTCCTCTAATGGTATTAGAAGTGGTAATATTATTTTGATTTCTATCATCAGATGAAGCATCATTAACCTGCAGCAGAAAGCACATTTATCCAGACAAAAAATGCTCTTAAAAAACAATTTATACATAGATATAACAATTTAAAGCCAATGTTATACAATTATTATTAGAAAACACATCTCTAACTACTACAACTACATCCATGCATTTCCTTTATATAGGCTATAAGAGAAGCCAAACATAGTGAGAGAGACATTTAATACACACACGATAACCACAGAGGATAAAAAGAGAGTATGGCTAACTGGCCATCCAACCATTAGGCTATGAAAACTACCTCCAGTAAACACAGAAAGAGAAAGGACTCCACTATCAACATGACAAGCCCAAACAGATAGCCAACAAGCAGCCAGCCTTATTAAGTATACTCTCTTTCACCTCTCATTTACAGTACACTCAAATGCTACACTATACAAATTACCAGAGACATTTTCCTATTTTGTAAATAAAAACAAATCTTTAGTCATTTCTCTAAACAAATGTCTAAATTGTTTCTTTACTCCAACCCGGATCAAACCATTATTAATTTTTAACTAGTATTTCTTTCACCTTTATTTCACTTTATTTCCGTGAGTGGTAAGAGTAGTCGTAATATTAACTTGACTTATATTATTAGATTAAGCATTATTAACCATTATTCATTTTTGACCAGTATTTCTTTCATCTTCATTTCACTAACTTTATTTACACTAGTAGTATCAGCAAATTTTCTTTCTTGTAAATTTTAGTTTTTTTTCATTGCAACATACTTGAAATATCAGAAATAAAGAACAATCTCCAAGACTCACAACACTTTTATCTCACAGAGCCTACATATGTATCAGCTGCTCTTCCAATTTAGCTACCAGGTTCTTTAAAGTTGACAAAATATCAAGTCTAACACATAAACACATTCTTCATGAACCACATGATACCATCTTAGTAATTTTATTTCATATTCAATAGTAATAATATTATCTTGATTTTATTTCTTCAAATGACACATAATCATTCATTATTCATTCCTGACTAGTATTTCTTCTAAATTTTAGTTGTATTTATCCTTGCATCTTAAATTGTCAATGTATGATGAAGAAACAACTAAAGTTAAGATGAAAGAAACATTCATCAAAAGTGAATAATAATCAATTCTTCTTGGTTTAATTAAAAATAAAATCAGGATAATATAAGTATATTCTGCGAAATTTATTGCAGTTGTTAGAATAAGTCGGCCAATATACAAAATCTTTGTCAAAAATAAAATTATGAAAATCAAGATTCAAAATGATTCCTCAAAAGTAATTTCAAGAATCAGGATAATTAGGAGATAGACAACTTTGAGAAACCACATCAAGCAGATTAAAAATCAATTAAGAATTGCATACCTATGAGCAATCAATAGAAATACAGATTGTTTTATTTTGCTTTCAGAAATGCTTGCTATGTTTTGTTGTCATTAAAAAAATAATTAAAGTGATTGTTAATTTTTTTCTCATTTAATTATCATAATCAACCATCCAATAAGGTTTAATAAATCTGCACAAAAAAAAAAAAACAACAAAGCAAGTTTGATAATCTGGGAAAATCTTGTTTAGTTTTGCAGAGAGTTAATGATATTCATTCGATTTCTTTCTCCAATGAATTTTCATGAAAATCAGTTATTTTTTTTTCAAACTTTTATTGAAAAAAAACAACAAAAAAACAAACACATATACAACAACCAACATAAAGATACTAAACTCTGACTGACAGCAAATATTGGCTGTCAACAAGACTAATTCACCACTCCGACAAGTGTTTTCTTTGTCATGCTTTTTATACGAAAAAGTGATTCCAAATGAACTATCACTAAGTCCATTAAGCAGTCAGTATTCAAAGTATTTAAGTATGCATCAAAATACAAGCAGCTAATATAAAACTGGATTCCAACCCAAAAAGACAGCTGAGTCCAGCTCTTGTTGTTACTGATGAGCTATCACAACATGAAACAGAGAGAAGTGACCTAACTGATATTTATTAAGCTTAACTGATTTAGCTCAAGACGACATGTGAAAGGTTACCTGGTGAAGATTGAACTCACTCTCAAAATAATGCTCTTCAAGACTAGCTTACTCACCCCTGCTTCAGGAAAAGGGAAGGTATTAAAATTTATTCAATTTATTTTAGTTTTGCTCCAAAGCAAAACACCCTTAATAATAATAATATTCACCATGCTGAGCTTAATCCAGCACAACAACATGTTTGAGGCATGCAGTAAGGATCGTATACATTTTGTTAATATCTGTGCAAGATATGTTTGTTAATCACTTCCCCATAAAGACAAACCCAATGGCTGTTTTTAATGATCTGCTGAATTTTTCAGGTATTTCAAAACCTTATAAAGAACAACAAGAAACTCACATACAATGTTATTGTCTCGACTGACTGCTTTTATTCTTAGAGTTGGGGAGGAGGGATGCTGCAAGTCAATGAGTACATATTGCAATCTGTTCTATACTTGAAATAAATATTGATTACTGCAGGAAAAACCCAGGGCAAATTGCAAAATTAATTTTCACTGATAACATCAGTTGTGTCCATCCTGTTAAATTTGCTTTGCATATTTACATTTTTTTGTTGGGGGGGGGGGGGGAATAGGATATTAAAACACATTCAAAAACGGGTGCAACTTCATATTATCAGGGCATGAAATTAAAGATCAGATAAAATGATAAAAAATGAAAATAAAATACTAAACCTGAGATTTATTATAAACAAGTCATCGAAGGTGTTCATCAAATAAACAAATGTTTTTATCCAATTCTAGAAAACAATTTCCCCAGAGGTTATTTTTGATTATTTCTAATTTTCACAGTTATTATGAACTTAAAATGTTGACAATAATTTTAAAAATTCTAACCACCTGTGGAATCAATGTCACATAGAATCATCGCACTTTGCCACACTAGAAGGGGGTCTACACAATATTAGGCACCAAACTATTTTGGTGGGGCACATCAATGTACATTATAGTCTCTTTATATCAGTAATACTTTCATACATTTCTAACCACTGATGTTCCCTTCCTTCACATTATTCAATCTATTTCTATATTTAGAGTATTAGCAACATGTTTACATTAAACATATGATAGCTCTATTCTATCAGTAAGACTTGCTCTAATCTCTGACCACTAAACAATCTATTCTTCTCAATTTTCAATGCATTTCTATTGTAAAACCATCAGTAATGTAGGTACAGTCTTAGCCAAAAGTCCAAGACAACCTATCAAAACTCAATATTTCTCTTATTACATCATCCACATTTTGTTGATATAAACGAAGTGAATATTGCAACATCTTTAAGAATGAAACACTGTAACACAGAGGTTTTTGCTAGTTTGAAAAATCTGTGAAGATATGCTAAAGAATAGTTTATACACTGAAAAATGGCCAAAAAAATTTATCACTTTCTCATTTTTAAAGAATTCAAATAGTAACATTAAACAGAGGAGGGGTATTCAGAGTATGAAATCGCAGTCTAAATGGATTGTAGCAAGACTGCAATTCTCAAAGCTATCACCAAGTACCAAGCTGATTGCTTCTCCCAACCAAAAAGAAAGTAGATATCCCAGAAAATCAAACCACTAGAGATAATTGTTTCATCATCTCTGAGAAGTTCATGTAAAAATAATTTGCTCTGCTCTGGTACAAATTTGATTTGTATAACTGTTTTGCAGACTGGTGACAGTCGACAAAAGATCCTGCAAGCCTGCTCCAAAACCAAAATTGAGCATGGAAATGAGAAAGAAGCATGAATATTAGACAGAAGAACAATGAGGAAACATTATGTTCTCTGATGAACCCAATTTGCAGCAATTTCTTGTGCATCAGCATTAACCCAGGAGACCTTCAGGAAAGAAATATGATGAAAAGTAAATCATACAAAGTATGAAACAACCTCCTATCCAGATTATTTGGTTCATATTTCCTGGATCTTCGAACAACCATCGTCAAAAGTATCTGGAACTGTTGCAGAATAAACGAGAGATTCACATGCACATTCATCACTGCATATTAGTTATTCAGGATGGTGTACCATGTCACAAATTCAAAGAAAGTGTAAGAATATCTTAAGCTGGTCAGGTTCATTATGGCAAAGGGATCTGGAAACAGACCTGACCTCAATCCCATAGAAAGTTTGTACAACTACATGAAGAATAAGGTTGTAGACAAATAGCCAACCAATGCTAAGGCTCTTGTATACACTATCAAGGATGTCTTGACTGAAATTTTAGCAAAATATTGTCAGACTTTTATAGCCAGTATGCGTTCTTGTATTGAAGAAGCTATCAAAGCTAAAGATGACCATGGGTGATTGAATAATTCTTTTTTTGTGAATGAATATTGAATTATTGTTTCGGTTTTTTTTGGGGGGGGGGTTTAGGATAATGATTTTTCAAGATACAATTCTTGCTATTTAATACATAGTTGGTGGGGAGGGAAATAGATTCATACATTTCTCTAAGATATTTGCACAATTTCTCATCCTGAGACCTTATGAAATACTATCTTATATTGAAGTTAATTCAAAATAAATTGCTTTTAATAAATTTAAGGCACTACAGAGATAGCTGCCTTGTGAATGTTTGGAGAATTTTTTTTTTATTTTAAAATTTCTGAAGAAGGATTAGATGAGACTAAAACTAAATAAATATCAAACATTTTGGCCTTAATTCAGTTCATGTGTGAAGGGCTATGTGACATGTATAATGTCTAGTGGCTCAGAAAGAGAAATTGCCATACTAAGCTTGAATTCTGGTTGAGTTTGTAATGTTCATTTTCATACAAATAACCTTGAAAAAGGTATGAATTCATTTCTTCCCTTCCTCCCAACTACAAATGTAATATTAGGGCTCTCTAACTTTGGGAGTTGACTAATTTAGGAAAAAGTTAACTTGGAATTCAAAACCAGCCTAAAGAGAGATGAAATCCTGGAGACACCTGTCACTGCTACATCTACACTATATATGGCACTCCAATGACTAATAGGTCATGAGACTTGTGTATGGATATGCGAGGAATAGAATACTAAGAAACAGTAAACCCCAAAATAAAAGTATATGGGCATGAGTATATAACAGCTCCTAACTCTTAATTAGATGAAAAACAGTTCAATATTTGAACATGGAATTGACAAGTGTAACAGAAAAAATGCCAAAAAGGTGATATTTTATATTCTTGTTTTTATATAATTGAATAACAAAGAAGAGAAAGTATATTAGTCACTAAGGAAAAAGATATCCCCATGCTCAGGAACAAGGTTCCATGGATGTCGTTGATACAGTCTGCTGAATAGAAAAAAAAACAGAGAAGAGGATGAAGACAGGAAGTATTCCATTTTTAGAGGTGCTTGACAGTGCCATCTAATGCCTTGTTGGCAAAACTGGGAAAGGTATGTGAGGATAAACCATACTTCAAATGATGCTGGAGTCTTTGTGATTGAGAGAACTGTGATCAAAGCAATATATCTATGTATACAAGAGAAATAGTTATTTGACTGTGTACAACAGTTTAAGGTAAAGAATAATTGGTTTTTCAAAAAAAAAAAAAAAGCAAAAACAATCTGAGAACGATTTGTCAGGAACAAGGTAGAGGTAATCCAAAAAGCCTTCATATTACCCAGTTTGAATTTCATCTAAAATTTGTAGCAAAAATGGAGAAATTTTGAAGATTTGAATGTTTGGGGCCAAAATAGAATAAGGGAGAAGATAATTCTTGAAAAATGTTTTCAAGCAGTAAACATTAATGACATTAGAATCATGAAGTATTTTTTTAATATTTTGTTTTTTCTCTTATTAGAGTAATGCACTTATTTTAAATAAATTCTATTGCATTTTTTACGTTATTTTTCATGTCTTTTCATTTCTAAAGGAAGGTTCAGAATATGAAGTTAGTTAAAAGAACAAAGTGAAATGGAAGAGAAGTAAAAATATTCTAAAGAGTCATAAGAAAACTACAGGAATTCTTATAGGAAGTAGTGAAAGTGAGAAGAAAGGACTAAACATCAATTATAAGATGACAATGTATGGTTGTCAGTAAAAGGAGCAGTCCAAATTAGAGATGGCAAAATCAAACACGTACAACAATTTAAATATCTAGTAGGGTTTTAACTGAGTACAGAAAGTGTGACACAAAAATCTAAAGGTGCATTGGGATAGCAAAAGATGCATTCTAAAAGTTAAACAAAGTCTTAAGAAACAGGAAAATTTTGAAACAAGAAAAAGAGTACTGAAATATTACGTATTTTAAATCCTACTATAGGATAGTAAACAATCTTCTCACAAATGAAGAGACTTGAAACAACAAAAATGTGGTTCAACAGAAAAATGCTGAGAATATCAGAGACTGAACATATGAGTGAATAAGAACGTTTTTGGGAAAATAGAAACAAAAAGGATACAGATACTTAACATCAGAAACAGTTTCTACAGTACATAATGAGAAAAGAAGGGATAGAAAATAAAACACTGACAGAGGAAACCAGTGCATAACCTACGTAATGAGCTTGAATAAATGGTTTGCAGAACAGGGTTTAGGAAAGACAGCAAAAAGACAAAGTTTACTACAAAGAACAGAAAATTCTGAAAAGCAATGACCGCCCACGTCCTGAAAGGACAATGCACACAGAAGACAAAGGGGAGGTAATTCAGTATTTGATATGCAAGATCTGTTGATGAGAAAATCAATACTTGAGCTTCAGTGTCAGTTATCTTTTTTGTTTGTTTTTAACTTAATATTTTTTTCATTCATCTTCATCAAAGTTTCATCTCAAAATACTTTACTTCTCCTAAAGTGCCATATCCTTTCAGGACGTCGCCAACCATAACACTCCACAGTCCACATGTTATTTTTTCTCTTTTTTTAATATTAGTAAAATTTAAAAATAAAACTTGTATTGTCCGGACTCCGGATTATTCTTGACAACAGTAGAGTGGTTTCTTTATGACCGGAAAAAAAGACACGGCTTTGTTTTCTGAGTAAATATGTTTTTGGTAGACATGAACAAATTGTAGCAGACTTTTGAAGTACACTTTTATCAATTATTTTCATGTCAAGAGGTGTAAAAATTATTTTTCATTAAAAACCCAAGTATTGTTGATCAGGACAAAAAAAAACTAAGATGCGATATTTCCACTATTCACGCTCATTAAAAAAAAAGTCTATTAAACAAAAACGCAGAAACATTGTCCAGTTCCTATTAATTTTTATTTTTTTTTTTACATATTACACCAGTTTCATCCCAAGTGCAATAGCAAAAATTTACCTTTTTTTCCCTGTTACTTGGATTCGATTTCTCGCAACAACATTCACTACCAATAAATTCAAGCAAATTTATAGGCATGTCTACAATACATATTAAATATTTTCAGTATTTTTTCTTCACTCAACTTAGTTATTTTTAACAAAAAAAAAAACATGCAAAGTAAAAATGTGTTTGTTTTACTAGAAAAAAAAAGGGGGGAGAAAAATACTTTGGCATTACTAAACTTTTAGTTTTAATTTTCACTGCCAAAAGAAGACAATTGAATAAGTTCAAGACACTCTCCAGCCTGTTTTTAAAAATAACACATCGTATACAATACATTGTAAAATAAAATTTCAAAGTTTATTTTATTTTTTTCACAGAAAAATACTACAAAAAAAGATAAAAGTTGTCTACGTTTGCAATTGTTGAGTTAACTTTTTTCTCTATTCTATTCTTTGAATAATTTAAAAAGGTTTTTAACAAGTTCATAAAAACTAAAAAAGTGAGTCTTTGTTGTTTCAAAATGTTAAAGAATCAATAGAATAATGATTGATCTAAAAAAATATAATTCAACTTTTTTAATGAGAAAACTTAAATACACCTTCACTTTCTAAAACGACACTAGTTTTTTTTAAAAAAAAAGTTATTTTAAATGAATTAAGGAATTCCAAATCAACTCACCAATTGTAAGTTTTAAGCCTTCGTCTTTGATGTTCGTTTGATTTAAATATTTTTTTTTTTAACAAATTGCCGTCAGTGGAGCAGAGGCAAAAAAAAAATTTCTCTTTCGTTCATAAGACTGTGACTGAAGTTTCAAATTAATGTGTATCATGCTTTTGAGAGTCCATACATGAAATTGAAATATAAATAATTATTTGTAGATAAAATTCCATTTGTTAAATAGATAATAGCTTTCTTTTTACACTTTTTTAAAACTTGAATCGCTCAATAGTCAATATCAACTTATAAATATTAAAAATTCATGTCTTCTCGTTCGCAATACAAGGGCAATAACTCAGTTTTGCAAATAAGAGTTTGTTCCCTTGAATTTAACTAAATTTTATTTTTTTGGTTTTTGCAAATGAAAGGTCTTTCTCATGGAAGTAAATTTTGAAGTTAAAAATATTTTATTTGAAAGCCAGGTGAATTTTATTATGCTTATATTTATACTTTTTATTTCGTCAACAAAAATCTTTAGTTTGCAACTTTTAAAACACTTAAATTAAATTGAAGACCAAATTCACTAAAAAGTAGTGAAAACTTTAAAAAATTCTATAAAAATTTCGGGAGTAGAAATTCTTTACTAAAGGATACAAATCAGATATCATCCAACAATTAACTAAAATGCAAAAAGTAAAATGACACACCCACAAAAATGCATCAGAATGACTGAAAACATTTTGGAAAAACCCAGACCAAGGCAAATTTCACAAGTTGGTGTAAAAATTGAGATTCTGATTTCTGATTTGATAGGAAATAACAAATTGATCTATGACCCCAGTCAGTTTTTCTTAACACCTACAAAATGGGTATGTGGTTTTGATCTAGTCACATGACTAAATTCCCCTATTTAACCACGTCTCTTGACCTGTCAGATCAGTCAGTCAAATGGGACCAGAAATTGGAGACAACACCTAAGATGTAACAAAAGAAACTTCAAGACAACCCGGTCATGTCTCGTTGACATACATTCATTCTTCCTCCTTCCAATTTTTCTTTCTTTGTCTTCACTCACATGCAGTCAAAGTAAACAACAACAAAACATCTTTAACTGACTCCTAAAAACTAACATCCTATGAGAACAATTTCTTTTATTTCTTCAACTTCCTTTTCACTCCTTAGCTGACCATAAAAAGGAATGTAACACAGACTTCATTAGTAACCTTTTTAATCTTTCTACATACACACATTCTGCTACTATCAACTATAAGCCCTGGATTCATTTAACTTCTTACTACTATTTCTCTGGAATATTTAGCTACATTCATTTTTTACAAATCTGTTATAATGTTCTGATAACAAAATTTCACTTATATTACAAATTCATGTTATAGTGTTCAGTAAATAAAATTCCACTTATTTTACAAATGAAACACTTTTATTTTTCCAACCATTCATTCAATCTTCTAATATTTGAAATTGTGAGGACTTCAGTTGTGTTTGGCATAAGACCAATTTGATAAGCATCATCAAGGCCCCTACATTACAATCAAGTTAAAATAAATAGAATCACATAACTGAATGTAATTTTTAAGCCCTATATTAATTGAAAAATTATTATTTTTATATATTACATGAGAAGTTTGTTTTTATTTTCTATTTTATAATAAATATCTGTGACAATGAGATGTTTTATGTTATTATCTATCTATATAAAAGGCAATCTGTGAGTCTGTGTGTGACTAAGCTATGCATGCCTACATTTTTTAAGCTACACCATTCAACCTTTCTAGGGACACATATCTACAGGGAAGCCAGTTCAACACATAGTCTTTGAGTTTAAGTTCAGCAATTTTCCCTTTCGCAATTTTTGGCCAATGGTGCCGATTGTTTACATTTGCTCCATAAAACATCTAAGACCTAAGATGGTTGCTAGATTACATCACAGAAATCAAATCACATGTGTCAAACGCGATTAAAAAAAATAAAAATGAACCTTTATATTTAATTTTTATTCCAACATTTTAAAAATTCATTTGGTCAACAAAAGAATGTGAATATTTTTCCCTGTAATTTTGAAACAAAAGAAATGTTTTAAAAAAAAGTGATTTTTCAAACAAAAACAAAAATGCAAAAAAAAAGTACCAATGGTTAATTTAATTATTCAAGTCTTCTTTTTTTTTCAGATTTAATATTTCATACTTCAGAAAATAAAATTAAAAAAGAAATAAAGCTTCTTTTTTTTTTTTGTTAAATTTTTCATGCAGGAAATCAACTGTCTGTAAATTTGTGTGGCATTAATGTAGCTTTTTCTTCTTTTTCGTCTACATTTTTTAATTCTTTAAAAATTTCTGAACTGAGAGCATAATAGTTTTTATATTTTTAATTTCAGTAAAACAAAATAATTTTTATTTTTATGTTAAATTCATTTAGTCAACAAAAAATGTAAATATCTTCCCCCATAATTTTGAAACAAAAACAAACGTAATATTCTTTACAATGTCATGTTTACGCAAAACAAAAGAAAATAGATTTTTTTAATGCTTCTCCTACTACTAAAATGTTCTGAGTTGAATGAGCAATGCAAGGCTATGATGCTAGTACAAACTAAAACAAACAAATACCTACCCGCAGAATATTCTACTGCCATCAAAGAGCAGACTGGGAGGTGTTCTGTGACTTCTTTTGTGATGTTCCTTGGAACAAAGTTTTTGAAGACTGTGCATCTGTGGTTTTTCTCTTGAGTGAAAGCCAGCATTGATGCTTTCATCCCAGGAAGTTCAGACTCAAACCTCATTCTTCTCCTTGGCTCTCTCGTGCTTGCTCAGCCGCCATTGCCCACAGGAACCACTTCCTCAAGCTTTACTTGAGTGAGGCGTCTGACCATAATAGGTGGCTTTTTTGTCTCTGCATGCAATGAATGTGAGCGAGTTCTAAATGATGCTAAGCAGCTGTTTGCTAATAAAATGAAGCAGCATATAGCAACCCACAAGTTAGACTGTAAGGATTACTGGCGATTGTGCAAAAGTGTGCTAAACAACAGCAAACCTTCAATTCCTCCTTTAATCAATAAATTTGAGGTTCTCACAGCTACAGTGGAAAAGGCCAAGTGTTTTACTTGCAGATTCTCCACCAACTCCACATTTGATTCATCTAGAGTTCGACTTCCAATCTAAAACTGAGGCTCAACTGAATGACATTTTCATTACCCTCAGATCGGTCTCTAATATAATTTGACCCATACAAGGCAAGGTGACAGAATCCCAGTCATTGTCATGAAGAAATGTGTCCATGAACTCTCCTCTGTTCTCTCAAAACTCTACAACTACTGCCTCTTTGCGTCTTGCTTTCCTGCTGGAAGTCCTTCTCTGTGGTTCCATTTTTGAAGAACTCTATAGAACCCTAAGACCCCTCTTATTATCGCCCTATCAGCCTCCTACTGATCTTTGGTAAAGTGTTCAATGCTATTATCAATGCCGAAGTGGTCAAACATCTCACATCACACAGCCTATTCTCCGACAAACAGTATGGAATCTGCTTTACCAGGTCAACCACTGATGTGCTAACAACTATCACAGAATACATATATCGGGCTCTCCATAAGAATGGTGAAGCTTGAGCAATTGTCCTGGATAACATCAAAGCACTGGCCTTCTATGCAAGCTACAGGGCTATGGTATAACTGGATGCTTGTTTGATTAAATCCAACCATTCCTATCAAATTGTGTAATGAAGGTCGTATTGAATAGGTATGCTTCCAGATTCTACCATACGAATACGGGTGTCCCTCAAGGCCCTATCCTAGGTTCTACGCTTTTTCTCATCTTCATCAATGATCTTCCTGATATAATCAGATCCCAAGTAGGCATCTATGCTAATGACACCACCACTTACTCCCACCTCGATAAGAACTCTGCTGAGGCTGACAAAGCAAACCTTGCTGCTGATATTGACAAAGACTTCCAATCTGCAGTGGACTGGGGTAAGAAATGGCTTGTAAATTTTAATGTTTCCAAAACAAAGCTGCTATCCTTTAGCCACCATAGACAATTGCTCCTACTCCTCATCAGCATGGATCAGGCTAGTCTCCCTGAAAGCAATACACTGCACCTCCTTGGCCTAACTCTCACAGCCGACCTCAAGTGGAATGACAACATTGTATCAATAGCTAAATCTACTGCTAGGAACATTGGGTTACTGTATTGGTCCAGGAAATTTTTCTTGTCTGAATCCATGTTGCACATATACAAATTTACCATCCGCCCATGATTTGAATACTGCCATTACATCTGGACGGGCACCCTTGCTATTCATCTCAGGGTTCTTGACAAAATCCAAAGGAGAATCTTCAGTGTAATCAACTGACCTGGTAGTTTGACTCCAGTCACTTTCTTACCAAAAAGATGTGGC
This sequence comes from Ascarosepion bandense, assembly GCA_037127315.1. NCBI lineage: Eukaryota > Metazoa > Mollusca > Cephalopoda > Sepiida > Sepiidae > Ascarosepion > Ascarosepion bandense. Next base: position 3,213,324 of record JBBBDQ010000714.1, read on the forward strand.
TTCCTTCTGTCTCTTCTAAAAATATTTTCATGACTTCTGCTCCAATGTGCTTCACTCCTTGGTGTCCCCTTTGCTTAAATTTACTCAAGCTACTGGACTGAGAACTAAGTCCCACTCTTTTCTGGTGAAAACAAATGTAACCGCAACTTCTACACTAGCTCCAAGAGTTTAAATGCAATATCAATTGCCATCTTTTATCTCCTTGACTTCCATTCTTTTTCTGATACCCTTGTATCTTGTTCTTCTCCCTTTCCACTCTAATCTCATGCAGCTCTCTTCATGCCAGTGTCTCTATTCTTCTCTTACCCATTCTATGACACTCCCTGTGACCTGTTACTCTTTCTCTTCACTCTCCTCTTATCTAACCCCCTGTGCACCGGTGATAGTAATGCCTTGCTTTGGGTGAAATGATTATAAAAAAAAATATTTCTAAGTTTAATTGAAAATAATTAAGCAATAGAAAGTACATTAGAAGAAAAGCACTTAAAAATTCAAATCCAATAAAAAAACTAATCCTGCAAGTCATTTCAAAACATTTTTATTATCTTCTTCTTGTCTTGTAGCCAGTAAGCAGTGGCCTCAATGATCAGAATTCTGTTGTGTTGACTTTATAAAATTTATCTTTCTGATACAGCAACAAGAACACATTCAAAAAGAGTTTTTTTTTTCCCTTGGGAAAAAAGTTTGTTTTTAATTAAAAATATTTGCAAAGACAAGAAAACAGAATGAAAGAAATTGGATATTTTTTATATATGTATGAAAATCTGTTCATTATTCTGCTTTCAGTAATTTTCCACAAATTGGCGAAACTCTTCTAGGGTTATTTTTCCTTGAGGGTTAGTGGTACATCTTTTTACAATCTGAAAGATTCAAAATAAACAAAACATTTGGAGAATTTCTGTCTGATTTTCTGAGATGACTGTTCATTGTTATTTACATATGGACTATTATCTTCATCTTTTGCCTTCATATTAATAAACATAGTCACAAAATACATTGTTTCTTCTTAAATGTTGTGTCCATTTATGATGTCAGTAATCATACATCTCCACTTTTTCTTTTAATACATTTTTTGCATTCTCATTATTCTTAAATGTAGTGGAGTAGTTTCTTGCAACATTCCCCACCAACGTTGCAAAATACATTATCTGTGTTTAATTCAAGCAAATTTATGTGAACACATATTTAATATTTTTCAGTATTTTTTTTTTATTCAGCTAACTTTTTGTAATATAAAAAAAATAAAAGATGAAGAAAATAATCCACATGTAAATAATGTAAAAAAAACATAAGAAACTTTATTAAACCCAGAAAAAGAAAATACAATCACTAAAATATCAAGTTTTTTCGCCATGATAATGTTCTACTCTTGTAAGACTTTACCTAATTTTACTGAATGTAAAGCCAATATAACCCTCTTCAATTCTTAATGCACAAGGTTTTTAGACTAAATAATCAGAGATTTCAGAATATTTAGATATTTTTTTTCTTTTGACCAAAATTTGGGTGCAAATGTTAAAATCCGTATCTTTTCAGTGTCAGTCAGTTACATGCCACATATCATACATGCTTGGGTGATCATGTTTCTTTCGAGATATGACTGACTGGGCAGAGGATTTTTCTGCAGTAGGTTGCCATTACTTTCTGTGATAGACTGGTTGCAAACCAAGGATATAGAACCCAATCTGTTTTGTCATTTGATCCATAGCTGGAGGGAAGAGATGAATTGAACGGGTGAAGAGGTTCATCCCTTGTTTCCTGTTTAGGATGTGGTTTCCGGATTTCTCTTTTCCAATCTTTTACTCTTATTTTTTTTTTTTTCAATTGGAGTAGATAGACTAAACTATTGCCCGGTTTACACTCCACCCATGTCTATTGAACGAGTTAAGAGGCTCATCCCTTGTTTCCTGTTTAGGATGTGGTTTCCGGCATTCTTTTTTCCAATCTTTTCACTCTTACGTAGCCCCCTGCATACCAGTAGCCTTACCGCCTTGCTCGGGGTGATATGATTAGAAAAAAAAAACAAAGATGTAATTATTCTAAAATATGATGATGATTATTGTTTACGATCATTTTATTTGTTATTGATTACAATTTTTGGATTATTATTAATATAAATATTGCAAAATAAAATCGGGAAAAAAATAAGAGAGAAAAACATGTCACACTTCATAGAGAATTGTAATTATACCATGGCTCTAAAAATTTCACCTGCAGTGAATGGTGATTTGAACTTGTGTGATTTTCTCTATCCTTGATACAAAGCAACAAATATGACAAAGTGACTGTGAGGTGATTTGGTCAAACTTATCCTTGAGGGGTGAGTTATAAAAGAAAGATTTATTCTTCCATTTAAATTTTCCCTGTTACGGACAATATTATTTTTAATAACGCTACAGTTCTCAGATAGAACAGAAGGGCTGAAAAGAAAAAGAATGCTAAATATGCTTTGTTCACAGACAGACTTTTATATCACTAAGGCATACACAAAACTATATATATATATATATATATATATATATATCTCACATATCTACACAGCAAAACAGAGTGTAAGGAGAAACAAAAAGTAAGGGTCTTACATATGATGTGGAGATACTCCTGTGTGTGGGGAAACCATGTTTAGAATTCCAGATTCAAATAGGGGAGATTCATCTATGTCCCAGGTGAGGAGATATTTCATGAACGGAAAAAAGTAAGTCGTGGGCTTTCCTCAATTGAAGACTGCGAGCTGGAGGTTCATTCTATACCATGGAAACAGTACTATGGACTTGTAAGATGCTTGGTGGCCCAGGATAAAGAAAGCAACCTTTTCATTTGGTTGCTGTAAATTAAATGAATTTGACTGCTGCTTTTATCAGTGTATGAAGTGACATCATAAAATGGCTGTCATGTAACCCACATGGCTTATCTCTATCAAAGCCTTTTATATCTTTACAGTAGTAACCAAATATGATAATACAAATAGTGGAGAAGTATGGTTTACCTTAGAACTTGATAAACACAGGAACAGATCCTGGTTACAGCAACAAATCTGGCATGATGCAGTGGGAAGGATGCTAATCATATTAATTGTAGTTGTTGGTAGTGCAAGAAAACTGCATACTTTCATAAACAGTAGCTACTCTAGCATATATGCATCATTCATTTAGCAATAATAAATTAGAACACTCTCAGCTATTGGACATGTATAATGATCATATACACGCTAAAAAAGTCTGCCTCCTTCTACCAAGTGCCCAAAGGTCAGAGGTAGAATTGCCGACTGACACCAATTCGGTTGGGTTTCAATCCTGGGTAAAAAGCAATTGGATGTCTAACCGTACTGATGAGCTGTGATACAGCGAAACAGATCTGTCTGCGGATGACTAAAATAATTATATAGACCAGTTTTGAAATTGTGAAATAGAACCAAAATTTCCTGTCTCCAGCCCAATGAGTATGCCCCACACCAGACTTTGGCAATTAGCTGGGGTCGATGACCAAAATTTTGTTAGATACTTTTTTCTCTGTCATCCAAAACTCTATTTTAATAAAATTAATTTTCCTTCCCCTAAAAACTAGAACTGTCATTCAATTGAGCCAACCAGTCAAATAATGTCCGTTATTAACTTCTATCTCTGTCTTTACCTTGCATGTGTGCCAATATAAAGAGTCCATTGACCTATCCAATTCAACTGAAGTAACACTGGATACCCCATCACAAGTGATATTTAAAACAATGGGTTTCTTTTAATTTTAATGTAAATGCACACTTTTAAATAATTTATTTTCAATTCTTCTACTTTATGTGCCATGTCCCCTTTGTGGCAATAGGCAATCATCACTCTCTACAAATTCCTGTCCTTTGTAGCTTTTAATAAATTTTTTTTTCTATTCCTCCTAAACCTTGTTCTGTCATTCATTTAGTCAAGCTAAGTACATTAAACACTGTTTTCCTCTGCCCTTCTTGCCTCAGTCTGTCCTGTGAGTATCAGATTTTCCAAGCCCCTCTTCCTCATTATGTGCCCTAGAAATCTCAACCCTCCAATATTAAGTATCAGTTTTCTTTTTGTTTCCATTTTCACTAAAACTTTGTCGCTTCTCACATGTTCAGCTCTTACTATCCTCAGCATCTTTCCGTAAAACCACATTTCTGTTGCTTCAAGTCTCTTCTTCATATTTAAGGAGATTGTCCAGCAATCAATAAGAAAACCAATACCACGTCATAGTTCAGTAATCTTTTCTTTGTTTCATTTATGTTTCTCTACCTATATTTATATACGTCATAAATCAAACTAACCACAACTGATTATTAAAGGATGCAAACTTCTTGCAGATTTTGATAGAATTCTGTTTTTCTTTTTTGTCCAACTCCATTAATTTGTTTTACTCATGCTAAGTCTTGGAAAAACACCACATAAAATTCACTATTTTTTATCTATAATGTTGAATGTGTTCAAATTTTTCAACTTTTTAACAAGAAAAATCACAAAATGACGTTAAAAATTGCCACAAAACATTGTTGATTTCTTTCTGATAGAACGATCTATTGTGATGTGTCTCTAATTTGTTTACATTTATATTGTATTTGTTTTCAAGTCTTTTAATTGAAATGTTCACTTATATTGCATATGATTTATTGTAATTAGGTTGCAATAAAATTTGTATTCAACATGGATATGACCTTACGAAAATTGACATGTAATAGAGTTGGGGAGAGGCATACCATAGATTAGATGGGCGGGGGCATGAGATCTTAGTACTAGCCCTGGTTGTAAGACATTTATGGCAATGTTGTCTTTATCATGTAAATGTTTTACAAATTAGTGGAAAATATTTCTGCCACACTCTGTACAAAAAGCATGGACTGAAATTAATTAATTAGCTTCTGATGATAGTTAAACTCCCAAGAAGAGAGGATACAAGTTCAAATCTTAACAGAATCTTATTCTTTACTTCCAATCTATGCTGCTTATTTAACAGCCATAAAATGTACAAACCTTAGAGCTGTGATAAAAATCAACAAAAAATGAAAGAAAAAAATATAGTAAAAATAAAACAATAATAATAATGTAAAATAATTGGTTATATTTTTATCATGTGTCCATGCAAAATATTTTGACAATATCAAAGATTCACTTGAAAAAAAAAATTTAGTATGACATTATAGTCAGAATTAACAAGTGAAAGGTAAAAACATAAAAAAATGTTTACCTGTCTTTGTCATGAGCTGATCTTTCTGGACAGATCTTAAAGGTCTGTCCAGAAAGTATCCAGCCATTTTATATTAACAAACAAAATAGCCTACCAGGACCACGGCACATTTGTGCTCTTCAAAGTACTCTCCAATTTCACTTGGTTATCCCAGTATCACTTTCATTTTTAAAAATAATCTGCAAAGTCTTCTTTCAGGATCATCATCATTTTTAAAATTCAGTCTATGTTTAGAAGTCTCCTCCCTTTAATTCTGGGAATAGCCCCTAATTACATGGTATCAATACTGGAATTTAGGGAGACCTACAGACCTGGATAAGGTTATACAAAAACGTCTCCACATAGAATACAAAAATAGGCAGAATTAGTCATTGTAAATGTGACAGTCAGACACTACACAAACTTATTCAAAGGTATCTCATTGGCAACTGAATAACCTCATAGAAGAGTATCTGTTCATGCAGATGCAGTAAGGTCCCTCTCTATTTACATCAAGACCACATAACAGGCTCTAAAATGACTGGATACTTTATAGATATATCTCATATTTAACACTGATAATTAAACTCTACAAGTCAAAGTTTTCATTTACAATTAGCTAACGCAATTATACAGAAATTAGGAATTTTCTTTGAAAATTATTTGAAGTGTTTCATAAGAGGTTGGTTTAAATTCTGTAAAGAAATGAGTTGAAAAGTCCAAATAACATTTTCAGTAGATTTAAAAAGAATTTCAAATTTTTGATGGACAAAATGTGATTTCTCAATCAACATACATTTACAGATAATATTCCTTTCTGTTTGTAGACTTCAATATATGTCAGGTTATTTTAATTTTGAAGGGTTTTTTTTTTATTTATCTTTCATATACAATCCCTATTTGGTTATTTTAATACAATCTCTGTCAATTTGTTTTATTACAATTTTGCATTTTTCAATAATTCAATCCTGATTGAGTTATTTTAGCACAATCTATGTTGGTGTATCTTTATACAATCTGCTTTTGTTTTGTTTTTTTCATTACAAAAGTCTTTCATTTATTTTAATACAAACTGTGTCAGTTTATTTCCATGAACTTGGATTATTTTAATGGAATTTTAGTTGGTCTATTTCTGTAAAATCTATCTTGGGTCACTTTTACAGGATTTCATTTGATTTATTTTAATGCAATCTATGTCATTTTATTTTTAAAACAATCAATCTTGAATTATTTTAATACAATCTATATTGGGTAATCTTAATAGACTGCCTTGAGTCATTTGAATAAAACCTATGTTGGGATATTTTAAATTATTCTGTATTCATTTCTGTGAATAGTGGTTCTTAACATGGGTTTGATTGGACCCCAGGGATTCTACAGAGGTCAAGACACACACACACACACACAGCATTCTCAAGGCATGATTTGCATTACCAAGTTGAGCAATTCCAGTTTATCATCAGCAAATTAAGGGAACATTTTCTAAAGCTGCATGAAGATGGAAAATACAAGAAAACAATGCTCACGAAATTGAAGATGAAAAAAAGCTTTGTAGCCATTGACAACCCGATCCTCAAAGCACAGTACAAAGTTTTGTACCTGATAGCAAAGCCAGGCAAATGACACACCATTGGTGAAACACTTATTTATAAAACCAGCAACATTGAAGATGGTGAATATCATAGTGGAAAAAGCTGCAGAGGATAAGTTAACCCAAAATTCTTTTTCAAATGACACCATCAGCAGTAGAACAGATAACATGAGTGATGACATCTTGGCACAATTAGTTGCAAATCTGATTTCAAGCCCAGCAAAATTCACCTTCCAACTTGATGAGACTACTGACATTTCTAATCTAAACTAGCTTGTATTTGTGTGCTATGTGAAATACAATAAAAGAAGATTTTTTATTTTATTTTGTATGCCTCTTACAATAGCAACAAAGGTAGTCAATGGGAAGAAACTTGTGAATACTGTCTTCAGAGACAATGATCATTCATGAAATATCGTTTCTGCAGTTTGGTCAGAACAAGATCCCGTCATGCTGGGATGAAACACTGATTTTGGAGTGCTGGTGAAACCCAATGTACCACACATCATTGTTACACATTGTTCTGTACAGGCATGTGTTGGCAACAAAAACTTTGCCTCCAAAACTGGCAAAAGTACTAAAAATTGAAAAACTACATATGAAATAGTGCTATGAAGCACTGCATCTTCAAAGAGCTGTGTAATGAAATAGGCTGTTAATTTAAGGTACTTCTGTACCATTCTAACATTTAGTGGTTATCCTGAGGAAAGGGGCTGAATTGTGTTTTTGCCATGCATGTGGAATTAACCCTGTTTTTGCAAGAGCACCAACACTGTCATACAAATGGCTTTTGGAATTCTGTGTTCATTCTTATTTTGCTGTAAATGGCTGATATCTTCAATGCTCTTAATCATAGATGTGGGGTAGAGGAGTCAACATTATTGAAACAGAAGAAAACCTGAAGGATTTTCAAAAAAAATGCTACCATTATGGAAAAAACAAACAGAGAATGATAACTTCACCAACTTACCCATGATAGATGACTGTGTAAGTAAGATTGAAGACCTGTATGGAATCGGTGACATTTCTGCACCCAGGGAATTGAAGCAAGCAATTTCCATGAAATTGCAAAGTCACTTCCCCACTAGAGAGTTACATACAGCATGAATGAGACAGCCGTTCACATTTAGTGTTGCAACAGCAGATGCCAATGATGAATACTTTTATGGAATCATTGAACTTCAGGAGAGCCAGGTTTCACACCAACTCTTCAGAACAATGCTCTCAATGATTTGGTCTCACCAAATCATAGTGTATCCTTTCATTATTAAAAAAGCCCTTGAAATACTCATACTGTTTGTTACAATGTATTTTTGTGAGCAATCCTTTTCAAGAATGGTAGACATGAAAGCAAAGTAAAAAGATTTTATTGCAAAAATGTTATGGGAGTGACACTTGCCAAGATGAATTTCTGAACTTATCTCTGAAAGACAACAGCAAAAGTCACATTGATATGCAGTAAATATTGAGTTATGTTTTTGTTTTTATCTATATTTTTTAGATAAAGTAGTATTTACATAGTTTGGACCCGTTATCCTCATCTTTATTGCCATATTACAATCACCCAAAGAAGGTTGAAGGGTACAATGGCTGAAACATGGCAAATATGAATACGCCAATAAAGATGAGGACAAAGATGAAGAAATCATATCTTATTTTTTTCAGTTACGTAAGGTTTGGTGAATGCGCAGATGAAACTTTTGCGGGGTTCAGTAACTCCAATAAGGTTAAGATTCACTGGTTTAATACAATGTTGTGAGATTTGACTAAATTCTTTACTGGTTTATTTTTATACAACCTTTTGTCATTTTGCTACCATCAGTGTTATGTTATTACTATTGGTGTGTTAGGCGATTACAACTCAACCAATGTTGTATTATTTTGTAGCTGTAGACAAAGTTTAATAAATAAAATAAAAATATTTCTTTTTTTTTTGTTCAAGGGTTTGTAGTTTGTTTTAGTTTTGAAAGCATTTATTTTTTTATGATTAATTTGAGGATAAAACTGTATTTGAAGAGGTCATACTCAGTGGCTCATTATACATTTTTTTTTTTTAATCATATTTGATGTGTTCTTGAGGATGAAATTGTAATTGTGTCAGGCCATCTTTAATGACTTTAGTTTATGGTTTTTGCTTTACATTAAGTAAGAAAACATTTCTCTGTGCTGAAAATTTCAAATCATGTCCAAACTTCCATATCACATCATATCTTTGAGAATAAATATTTCTGCATTGATATTTCCTTATCACATTCCTTGTCAGGTTGGTACGGAATGTTGAGTTTTACATTCAAAATGAATGAACACTTCGTGAAGACTGTCTTAGAAGGTTTATTTTCTTCTGTTTACAAATACAAATTTGTATTCTTCAGAGTTTTTAACTTGCAGTATGTTGGAACACAGACAAAGAAAGAGTGAAACTTCTTTTTCTTGTAGTAGGTAGTTCATCTGATTAGTTATTTAGAGGTTAGAGTAGTAGACCTGCCTGTCCCAATTTCTAGAGAATGGGTAGAGCTGACCTCAAAGTCCTCTTTTCTTGGATTTATATTGAGTTTTACTAATCTTTTGTTTTCACTTATTCAAGTATATGATTTCAGATACAAAATTAGCTGACTGACCTGTCCTTAAGAATGTTGGTGTTAACGAGATGATGAACAGGTGATACTTTTCAAGGAATTTTAAAAATATTTTATTTTATTTATTAAACTTTGCCTACTACTACAATTTTAATACAATTTGTGTTGGGTTAATTTAAAGTCAACTAGGTTCGGTTATGTGGTTATGTCAATATAAGATGTTTTGGGTTATTTGATTACAATGTGTTCACATTAAGGAGGTGTTAATGAGATGATGAACAAGTGATACTTTTCAGGGGATTTAAAAATATTTTTATTTTAGTTATTAAACTTTGTCTACTACTACAATTTTAATACAATTTGTGTTGGGTTAATTCAAAGTCAACTAGGTTCAGTTATGTGGTTATGTAAAGATGAGATGTTTTGGGTTTTTTAAATACAATGCTGGTGGTAACATTAAGAAGGTCTTAACAAGACAATAAATAAACTTTGCCTCACCAACATGAGGTGGCTTTCCTCTTTTTCATAAATACTTTCACTGCCTTTTTTTCCCTAGTGCCACAACTACATGAATTGAAGCCAGTTACTAAATCAAGATCCCATCCATTTACTGTTAAAATAGCTAAACGCAAATACAACTTCTACTACAACAGTTGCTTTTCTCACACTTACCAACTTTGTAACTCTTCCGTTTACTTGCTTCTCTGATAATTACAATCTTCAAAAATTTCAAAAACTGAAATGCAACATCAATCACTATCTTCTATGTTTTTGAATCCTTTTCATCTTTTGTCCTCTTTTCAATCTTCCCTATACTCAGTTTTTTCTCTCACTGTAAGCCTCTGCATACTAGTGATATTCTTGCCCAGATTGGGGTGAAATGAATATATATATATATATATATATATGTAATGAATTATTTTGAACATTATTTTTACTGATACTCGTATTTAAGTAGATATTCTGTTTTTAATTAAACAGTATTTTATATTTATATTAAAGACAGAATATCTACTTAAATACGAGTATCAGTAAAAATAATGTACAAAATAATTCATTACAAATTGTCGGTTGCTTATAACCAAGTTTCGTTAAAATTCGTTAATTTCCGTAACATGTTTACATTTGTTTGACATTACGATACATTACAGAGCAGATATGGTTTGTTTACGATAGATTGAAAATTGTGTTATATAAGCATGATAAAAACCTTGTCTGATCAAGAGGCTATTCATGGTCGAGTGGTTAAGACAGTACCAGATCAAATGGTAGCTTCCCCTATGTAAATAGGGGTCGCAGGTTCGAATCCTGCTGGATAGCACACATTTTTGTAATAAAAATTTATCGTGAAATAATTAGGCTGGTAGATATAAATATAAAATACTGTTTAATTAAAAACAGAATATCTACTTAAATATGAGTATCGGTAAAAATAATGTTCAAAATAATTCATTACAAATTGTCGGTTGCTTATAACCAAGTCTCGTTAAAATTCATTAATTTCAGTAACATGTTTACATATATATATATATATATATATATATATATATATATATATATATATACTAAAGTACACCCAATAAAAGGCCCAAGATAAACATATATGAATGAAAGTGGAGATGGTGGGAAGTGAAGATTATGTAGACATGGAGGAAACAATGATTCACTTGAAGAGGTTAAGATTATACTCGTTCCAGAAAGCATCCATACAGGAATCTGTTCCACAAAGTAGCAATTTTTTGAAAAAAAAGCTATTCGACTGAAACTTCTACCTTACATTTGGAATATTTTAGAATATGGAAGATATGAGAGTGATTCAACTCTGTGGAAGTGGCATGGCATATCTTAGTCATAAAGTGTTGAACTGGTCGAACTAAAGAACATCTCATTTGAACATCTGCCATTAAATTAGTACTAGAATAGCGGTATACTTGTGATATCAAATCTTTGCGAAAGAAGCTGCAGAGTAGAGAATAGGTTTTTTTACAATAAACCCGAATAAACAATTCTGAACTCTGTCAAGGTTGAAAAATGAGAATTGAGAAACTCCAATACAGATATGGTAGGTGTATTACATGTAAGTATTTGTGTACAGGGCCAGTGCATACTACCCCATCCTGTGAGCCCAAGCCAAATTGGGGGACCCAAGCAGTGTTTTGTTACCCCCATCCTATCAACATTTACTTTCATTTTTCTACCTACATTTATATATATATTACAAACTAAACTATTCCCAAATGAATTAAAGGATAACAAATTTTTGCAGATTTTGATGTCATTCTGGGGGTCTTTTTTGTCCAAATCCATGAATTTGTTTTGCACATATTAAGTCTCAAAAAATACAATATGAAATTCACTATTTTTCATCCATAATGTTGATTGTGTTCAAATTTTTCAACTTAATAACAAGAAAAATCTTAAGTTGGGATTAAAAATTACCACAAAATATTTTTGATTTATTTCAAATGGAATGATCTATGATGACATGTCTCTAATTTGTATTAATATACATTGTATTTATTTTCTATATCTCTAGTTGAATTGTTCCCCTATATTACATATGATTTATTATTGTACATAATTAGGTTACAATAAAATTTATATTTTATATGAATAGTACCTTATGAAAATTTAGATGTAGTAGAGTGAGCAGGGGTAATATATAACAGACTGGGGAGGGCATATCATAGATTAGGAGGGAGCCCACAAGATCCTTGCATCAACCTCACTTTTGTATGTATATATGGATGATGAATGCATCTCAAGGATATTTTGTATGTGTATGTTCTAATTTATACTGAAGATAGAGTGCATTTCTCCGATGTGTTTACACACATACACACAAGGAGATATATACTTTTGTATTATTAATCCTTTTAAAAATTGTTTACGGTTTTCTGTCATGCTATACACAATATACCCATGAAATCTCCAATACAAGCATTGAGGCCGTCTTCTGATCAGAATTAGGTTTCTCTTTTTTCAAGAGTTCTTTAATGAAAAAATTAATATCAGTAAAAATCATTCTCTTCATCCTATACTAAAAATACTATCAATAAGAAATTCAGGTACACTGCAACTCGTCAAAGATGAAATGTTTCTCCTTAGATCTTTGACATGGATTAAAAAAAGAGATTCATTTTACCTCTTGTATAACATCATTATCCACTGGAAGATGCAATTTCTGGCAGATTTCTTTGATGTTCTCAGCTCCAAGATATCCATTCCGGTCTTTGTTATAACGTAGGAACATCTCATAGACATCTTTCTTGTCTGTTATGCCAATTCTCTTCATCTGTACAATTGTCTGATCAACCAGCTTGTTAATGTCACCAGCCCTGCATATACAAAACATGCACACATATACAAAGTTAGTAAATATGAAAGAGTTTATGATATAAAACTATTTTGCCAAAACTCATATGCCGAGGAATGTTTTTAAAAAGTCTCTTGTCAAAATAATATTCAACTTTTGCTCAAGAAATGAAAATTGTAAAAGTACAAGACAAATTTTAATAACGAAATCAGGATAAACTTGAAATTATCAAAACTAATTTCATCTACAAAATAACAGACTGAGTTACAAGTGTTACAAAATGATAACAGACTGAGTTATAAGAAGTGAACTAGGAGACATTTGAAATACCAGTGCTACAAAATTTAGAATTAACAATTTTTCATTTATAATCCAAGTTAATTTGAATTATTTTAAAAGGAGACCAATAAGTTTCAAGAACTAAAATTCAAAATTTAGTGACACTGGTACTTCAAAAGTAATCCAATCTGAAAACCCTGTCTGGAAGTATTTTTCCAGGTCAAGAAATATATGGAATATTCTATTACAAAAAGTAAGGGATCTGTTTATTATTTAGTCGTGAAACTAAAGGGAACTCGCTTTTAATAGTCATTTGGTTGTTAATCAAATATTGATGATCTACAAGCTGCACTGCCATATGGGATTAGAAGTAGTCAAATGAAATACAGTTTTTGCTTCTTTAACTGCCATGTCTATTCAGGGTATAGACAATCATGGCACTCCACAACTTCCTTTGTTTAAAGCTATAAGCAATGTTTATCTCTTTCGTATATGTTATGTTGCCCTATCTACATTAGAATGAACTCTTCCTCCTTCATAAATATAACCTGTGAGACTTACTAGGGGAGGCAGTCGAGACGGTGTAACTTGACAGTTCAGATGGCCACTTCTATCTGGTGACTAATAACACTCTTATTTTGTATTTATGTTCTGTTATTCCAATACACTGGTTCAACCTACCTTCTTGCTTTCATGTCTTTCTTCCTGGCCTTAAAAGACCACAATATTATACCTCCCAGTCTATGTTCTACAATTCATTTGCAAAAGATTAAGAAGACTTGGTTAGGTCTCACCACAACTTCCTAACCTTTGTAGCCCTAAGCAATGTTTGTCTCTTTACTATCCCTCCCAGTCTATGCTCTGTCATTCATTTGCAAAAGATTGTTAAGTAGGTTGGTTATGTTTCTCCACAACTTTCTATTCTTAATAGCTCTAAAGCCATGTTTATCTCTTTACTATCCCTCCCAGTTAATGCCCTACCAGCCATTTACAAAAGATTGTTAATTAGGTTGATCATGTCTCTCCACAACTTTCTATTCTTTGAAGCTCTAAACAGTGTTTGTCTTTTTACGATTCCTTCCAGTCTATGCTCTACCATTCATTTACAAAAGATTGTTAATTAGGTTAATCATGTCTCACCACAACTTTTTATTTATTGTAGTTCTAAGCAATGTTTGTCTTTTTACTATCCATCCCAGTCTATGCTCTACCATCCATTTACAAAGTATTATTAAGTAGG